>JARHVA010002628.1:1825000-2105000 GCA_037957365.1 Torreya grandis
ACCTACCTTGTTCACTCCTCTCCTTGATTTTTATTAAAAATTTATCTTGAGCCCTAAAGTATAAATTTAAATTTTCATTGTAAGTAGACACACATAGACTCCTATTATTTCTCTTTGACAATAATAAAGCATCCTACCTCTCCTCTAAAACTAGACCTCTACCAGTGTCATCCTAAATTTTCAAGTTTTTAATCTTTTAGATGTTTCCTTTGGATTTATCAAATATATAACTCACTATGAGAAGCTTTTTTATTATTATATTACGCCTTTGGGAAGTGTATTCACTAAACTCCACTCACCCTACTAATTTAACCTATAACTATATTTCCTAGCTAATTGACTAGCATCTTATTTCATATTCCCTACATCCCACAAACTTTATTCTACCCTTGGAACTAATTAATCATCATCATTAGTCTAGTAACTAAGCCTGCTTACCTACTAACCTACTCATTAGTCCACTTTCCAATTTAAAAATACATTTTTATTCACGTACCAATCTACCAACCTATTAAACTAGCCTTTCTACATCCTTACTCCCTAATGGAGATTATAGAATTGGAGAATTATAGAGTCTCCTCTAATTTAACCCTTCCCCTCTAAAATATTCTATTATAGATGTTTCCAAGGAAATTTTTAATTCCTTGAAAATTTCTTAGCCATTGATCTCAATGGCTCAAAATTAAATTTGACCCATTGATTTTCCCTCCCATGGCTTATATAAACAAGCCAATTCTTTCATGAAAATTAAATTGAAAAATTAGAAATAATTTAAGCCAACTTACTAAATTACATCCATAACATCATTCTTTCATTATCTAAGAATCCATATAGCCTCATCAAAGACATTATCCAACCAAAAGAATCCATTAAAGCCATTGCCAATCATAATCAAGCAATCCAATAATCAACTTATTTTACACTATAATTGATTTGAAAATCTTAGAGGGGAGGTACAAGAGGTAAATTGGTGGTATGTGATTTCATAATAAGCATTTGATTTTATCTTTATCCCCTCTATTTGATGTTGTTTGCATTTTGGGTTTTTATCACTAAAAATGGTAATATAGAAAGAATCCAAAATTCTTACCACATTTTGGTGACCATGGTGGGGCATACTCCCTAAATCTAACCTCTTGAGCTTGCTAGAAGTGATTTAGAAGCTTTAAAGTACAACTAGATGAGAATCAAAGGCTAGATTTTGAAAAAAAATCATCATGTATAGGATAGTTGTGATTTTGCACTAGTATTTATGATATTGCAGTTGCATTCTTGCATAGACATAAGTGATATTACATTAACATTAGATTTTAATTGCTAAAGGTTTTGCATTTTGACACATTTCTCACCTTTGTGAAATACTGCTACTTCAAAAGTAACAATTTTGTTCTAATAATCATGATATTCCATCTATAGTTATGATTTTATACAATATATAATTTGACATAAAATCACTATTTTCCATATGTTTCTAACCCCTGTGTAGTCATTTTACTCAATTTTTATTGTCTAGAAGTGGATTTTCATCTCTTCTGTGTAGGTAAAATTAGGGTTGACCAAGAATATGATCATTGGTAGCTGAAGCACAATATCATATGTCCTATATTTTTATTTTTGACCTGGTAATCATGATATCATCATCACAAATTATGGTATTGTAACTTATATTTAAAATATTCAAAATCTATAATCATCATTTTTTATAGAACATACTAGTGATCATATAATCTCTCTCATAATCCAACTTGACTATTTTTGATCTAATTGTTTTTGAGTTTGGCTATTTTAAGTTTTAAGCTAACTATTTGCTTTTAAGCTTGATGTGAATAGGTTAACAGAGAAAGGATATATATAAAAAATCATCTACAAACTGAAAGTGCATCATTAACCCTTTTGGTCCCTAGTTGTAATACATTTAATTACATATTAGTGCTTTTGATTATTGATATATTATTTTGCTTTATAAATAGTGATATTGTAATTTAAAATTAGTCTATTTTACTAGTTAAGTTTCTAGTTGGTCACACAGACCTTTAGCACCAAAAATTATTGGGATACTTGATTGTTTGTATAGATTTATTCATAGTATCTAAGATCCTTTCTTATTACAAAATTTTCCTATATAATCAAAACTTGTAATCTACTTTAGATAGTATCATAAATATTTTAAATCATTTGGATAAAAATATAACTATCTTCTTCAATCAAAAACCAATGATTTTATAGTTTTAAACTTCATTTCAGAATTGCTAATCTTGAATTCCTAATAGTTGTAACTTTACACTAACAGTCATGGATTTGTTGGTGCCCATTTGATGAATATCATGGTTAGATACTTACTATAACATCTCAACTCATAATCTACATTATTACCTAATATTAATGATATTATAGTTTCTAGTTATGATTTTATGATTAACTAACTATGTAATTATGATTTTGTAGGGGAATAACAATTTTGCATTAAAATAAGAATACTAAATTTTTGTGTAGGACCCATCAAGACAAAGACACCCCATTTATCTTTATAACATTTGTGTTTGTAAGAGGGATGCCATAAATCTTATATTTTAGTCTTCATGCTTTATATATATATATATATATATATATATATATATATATATATATATATATATATATATATATATTTGTTTATTGTGTGATTTGATTGTTCATTGTTGTGTTTCATCACATAGATAATTAATTAATAAAAATTAATCATGTTTTCTTATTTGATAACCTTTTGAGTCTAGGATAGCATGTGATGTAGAATTCATCCCCATGCATGGGCTTAGTAATTATGGGTCAGTGACATGGATTTCATCACCATGAACTAGACCAAATTTTGTGTTTCAGTAGAGTATAAATATCAGGATAGGTATCGTTAGGCACTAAAGTGGAATTCTCCATAAAGGGTTATTTGGAGTGAAGGGAATCTTGGATATAATAAAAAAATTTATTAGGAAATAAATTATATGGACTTTGGGCCCATATTACCTCTGTATATATTAGGTATTCCCATATAAACCCTTATGTAAACCTAGTTTAGGACCTTTCGGCCCTAACATACATTTCTCTATCAAAGTCAAGGTCAACTCCTAAGAAGCCAATAAGTGAAAATGGGGTTGAGATGGTTCATTTTATTTTAGAATAGGTCATCTACCTATATACTCATCTATTAATTTATTATATAGTGCAAAAATTGGGTTACATACCCTTTTTAGTTTACTAAATTATGACTTATGGCTGAGTTTGTTGTTTTCATGTTGTGTTTCAACCCATGCTATTTGTAAACTAAGTTGTCAACTCCCATTTTAGTCTTAAAACACATAGACAAACCTAAGATTATAAACCCATCATTATAACCCATCACAACATCCATCTCATACCATCCATTTACACATTAGTCTTGAAACCAAGTCTTAATGATCACCCATATCTCCAATATTCACTATCACTTTCAAATCATTTGACTAGGTATTATCAACATAAATAGCCTTGTCAATACTTTAATCTATCACCCATCACTTCCTTATCATTACCTCTATAAATCACCCATCCAATCACTATTTTTCTAGTGTGACAGTTACTCAATCACTTGATCTCCTAGTCTTGTTGCTAGATTGGACTCTTGTAGGGGTTTTTCCATTTGGTAATCCTTTGTAATTTTAATCTTCACCTATATTTAAATATAAAATCATGAAATTTCCAAATCATCTTCTTTGACCAACCTTAGATTTTATTTAGTCCAAACTCATATTCCAAGTCACATCATCCATGACACATAATAACTTTCACTATGTGTCATGCCCAACCTCTTAGGATGGGACAAGGATAAAACTAAGAGAATGATTTCTTGGGGAACTTAGGTGACCTACATCAGGATCATGATGATACACATAATGATATGCACACTCTCAGAGGAGAAGATGACTGATTCCTAAATGACTTCTTCCATAATGAAGAAGTTAGAGAATGACTTGACAAATATATATATACAAAAGCCATGAACAAATTCTATCTCAAGTCATTGTAATGGGGAAAACACTACCCCCAAGCTTTTATCACAACCTTTTACAACATTTAGTCCTTACATCCACATGACCTAACATTCTACATCAACATGTTCATACTAATCAAAGACCCAAAGAAGAGGAAATTGTGGACCATGAACAAGAACTTGAATATTAAGAACAATATGTCCCTCTCTAAAATAACTGTGTCAAGGCTAATAAGAGATAAATCACCCTAGAGGATCGATTATACCAACTCATGTGACAAATTAATTCTTTGGCATCCTAATTTTGTACCCAAAATCAACAACTATCCTACCCATGCCAAAATATCCAAAACTCCAATATACCACACGTAATTCATGTTCAAACCTCTAATTCTCTTGGAGATACCTCATTTTCAAAAGAATGGAAAATGATGAAAGAGAATCTCTAATAATAATTTTCTCACTCACAAGTGATTAAATAATATATGAATATTTTTTGTTCTTCTCCCTTGGATATGAGAATTCTGTAAATTCCTTTCCCACCTCACTACAAGGTACCTAAATTTGAAAAGTATAGAGGAAAATTTGATTCCCATGATCATGTCTATGAGTTTTATGTGTCTTGTATTAGGTTGCATATGATGGTGTCTACTTACTATGACTTTTCCTAAAAAGTCTCATAGGACCAACCCTAGAATGGTTCATGCATTTGCCAAAGGGGTTTATATCTAGTTTTGGAGAGTTAACTAAATCATTTTTGAGACATTTCTCATTTAATATAGAACATGATGTCTCCATTATAAACCTCTACAATGCTAAACAAAGGAATGGAGAAAGCCTAATAGCTTTCTTATAATGTCAGAGAATCTTAGCAAGCCACTTTCGATGCATAGTACTAGAGAAAGAGTTGGATAAAATATTTATTGACAACCTCAATGCAAAGCTAAAATATAAATTAAAACTCAAATACAACAAAAACATTGATAAAATTATTGAAAATGGGATAAAAATTAAAAGAACACTTATTGAAAAGGGAAAAATTAAATTATATACCCAAAATGAATAGAATCAACATTAGGTTAATTCATTTTTAGGCAAATAAAAAATCTTCAATAAAAATATAAATGTTGTGGGAGATGGAGTTATAGACTACAAAGAACATGTTAAAACAATGTAAAAGAAGACTCCCACAAATAAATGAAATGTCTCCTTCATTAGAGCATCATAAGGTAAACCAAAGCCTCTAATAGGAAAAATACCTCTTACTAGCTTTGGAGTCCCTATTGAAGCGGTCCTTCAATAATTTATCTCTGATAATATGATCACTCTTCCTAAGATTCAACCTTTGCATGATAGTAAACCATGACCTAAATGGTACCATGAGGATGAATTCTATTAGTATCATAGAGTCAAATTTCATGACACAAAGAAATGCATGCAATTAAAGCATCGTATTTAGGATCTTATTGAAAAAGGTGATATTAAAGTGGAGGGGGAGAGTAGTCCTAAGAAATAAAATAATAAATAACTCAATATTTATTAGGACCCTTTACCCAATCATGTTCAAAGATAAACAAAGCCACCTAGATACCAAGGTTAGCCATCCACTTCCAATCGTATGGATTACCTTGCCATTCTATACCATTAAAATATATAGCCCCTAAGATCCCACTCCACCATCATCCACCTTATTAAAGATAAACTAGGACACAAATGACTACATAATTACTTCCCAATATAACAAAATCATATTTGTTGGGGCACCACCAAAATACCCATCTACATCTTCTTTTCATAAATTTAATATCTCTAATAAAGTCTCAGTATATTATTATCAGCCTTATGATATCATCAAGCAAATCTAAAATACCCCTATTCAAATCTCACTCATATATCTTCTAAAAACATGATGTGACCATCGAGAGATCCCCAATCAAGTCCTCAATGATTTAAAAGCCCTACACAATATTGACACTAGTGAGTTCCAAGTGTTGGTAGGTCATTTGTCTCCTTCATAAAAAATCACATTCAATTCTTAGGATATGCCTCACATTATCCCACATCATAGCTACCCTTTTTTCATAGAAATCTCCATCTCCAACCACCATATTCCCTAGGTACTCATAGATGGAAGGTCTACATTGAACTTATGTAATATAATTTTTTTAAAGAAATTAAGGTATTTTAAAGCTTCTTTAGGGCCTATTCTAATCATGATTAAAATATATGATTACAAATAATGACCATCTATAGGAACCATTTATCTTCCCATTGATGTGGGACCTATGGTTCACCATACCTTGATTCATGTTATGGATGTTGATTTTCCATATAATCTACTACTGGGTCACCTATGGATCTATGAGATACAAGCAGTCCCATCAACACTTCACAATGTCTAAAATTCCCTTAGGTATGGAAGTCACCATTCTAGGGGAAATTGAGCACTTTCATAGATGTCAAATGGCTCAATCCTAATTCTCCTTCTATTGTCTTAGTATAAATAGCTCCACTCTAAACACAATAGTTTCTAAATATGTACACCCCAATGATCTAGTGCCCACTTCTTATCCATTACCTAATGTTACACATCTTAAAATCACATCCATAGGATGTAGGGAATATGAATATAAAAAACTTTTGTGTAGGTGACTCAGCTCTCTCCCCATGCAATTATAGGTCCAAGGGTTGTTGGAAATATTTTCATTGATGTCAAAGGTCTAGTATTATTGGTGATATAGGCCCCATTGCATTTAATGGTGTTTCTAATATTCATATCTTGGCTAATTTGTGTTAATATTTATTTAATATTATTGAATATATTTTTGGTTTCATATAAGTCAAAAGAGGGCCCATGGAGAAGTCAAAGAGTCATGGGGTAAAATATGAAAGAGGAATGGGATGCATTTTCTCATGAAGAGTCATCTTGAGTAATTCCAAGAGTCACCATGTGAAGACAAAAGAGGTATGGCACATTTTTAAATGATGGGACACTTTAAGGAATACGAAAATTCACCAAGATAAATAAAAAAGAGGAAACTATGCTTTTGCTTATGAAGGGTCACCATATGACTTTTTGAATACAAGGATATGAAGGGTCATGCAAGTTTGGTGCCATTTTCCACTAAAATTGAAGGGTCGCAAAGGGTGAATACGAAAGGTCATTTGGAAAGCTATAAATAAAGGTTTGAGAATCCATTTGTAATATGAAAGAGAGTTCATGGTTTGTATTTGTTTTCAAAGAGAGAAAAGTAGGAGATATTGTAGAGTTCTATCAGTTGTTGTGTAAGCAACATTAAGAGATAGTTGTGTTTTATACACAAGAGGGTTTTGTGCTCACAAATTTATTAATGGTTTGGTGCTCATGTGGGTTAGTGCTCACAAATAGTTATTGTATTGGTGCATGGCAAAGGGGTTGGTTGTCATGTCCCCTTTTTAGTTGACATGTGCGGAGTAGATGATTAGCCTATTATGTGACCCTCGTAGGCTAATGAAATGGATAGAGGGTCTTGATAGAGATGGGTTGGAATTCGTTCGGGCTCTTTCGGACATGAATTAAGGGAGATATTAATATTTGATTGATTTAATCAAATATTAATTATTTGATCTCATTTTAATTAATTATTAATTAATTAATTATTAATTATTAATTAATTATTAATTATTAATGATTTAGTCTAATTTGAGGATGCAAATTCTAAATTAAGACTTGGTCTAATTTTAAGACCCTAGTTCTAATTTAAGGAAGTCTAATTTAGGGAGTCTAATTTTAGCAAGCACACCTTTGGAGGTGTATAAGAATCTCTCATGGGAGAGAGTTGGTATTCAAGCTTATTATTGATATTGATTCTTGTTAAGAAATTCTTCTGTGAAGACTGAGCCAAGGGTTCCAGGATTCCAATTGCATTGAAGAACGTCAACTCTTCATTGTGTGCGATTCAGAGGTTGTGAAAGATCAGTCGATCTATTGCCGAATTGAGAGATAACTTCACCCAGAAGTTATCATAATATTACAGGGATTTGAGAGATAACTTCACTCAGAAGCTATCACAAGGGTTTACAGGTATTTTATTTATTTTGGGTTTTTGATTCAAGAATTAACCAGATATAGATCTTTTGTGTCAGCCCATAATTTTACAGATCAGGATCAGGCATACAGGGTGTGTTATATCAGCGGCCGTACAAATTCCGTACAGCTCCGTGAAAATCCGTACGCATCTACAGGAAGTTCAGGTACCGACATCGGCAAACAGGGACTTACAGAGACCGACATCGGTCGACTCATCACCGACGTCGGCAAGGGGACCACAATAGGTCGACCGACGACGGCAGTATAACCGACATCGGTGACTGTGTTTTTTTTACACAGCAGGCCGAGACGTGCTAGATTCAACCCAGTTCACAGAATATTCAGGCTATAAGGCCGAACTTTCGATATTCTTTGTATACCTGACAGAGGGTCTCTAATTGTAAGCTTATGAGCAAATAAATAAGAAATTATACTGTGATTTATTCATCTATTTGACGATATTTTGCAGAAATTCAGATAAGCAATTTGGAGCTTTGTTTTGATATTCGAAGGGATATTACAGTGGTATCAGAGCTTTGGTCTTTGGTATCATAGTTTTGTGTCTTTCATATATTCCTATTTGGAGGGGATATTACAGTGGTATCAGAGCTAAATCCTGCCATCCTGAGGGTTTAGAAATTTTATGCAGCCACAAGAGTTGCGACCACACGGGTATTACACACGCAGTAAAGCTTTGCTTGAAGGTACTCAAGTTCTAGAACAACCACCAGAAGACATGGGTGATGATATTGGCAGGGCCCGTATTCCTCACCATCCGAGAGACCAAGATGATCCAGAGGTTTTACTTACTCTTAGAGAACTACGAGAAGGGCAAAGGCAGAATAACCAGGTATTACAGCAGTTGGCAGCAGCACTGCCAAGATTGGGTTCTCCGAGGAGACATTACCCACACCGTGAAGATGTCAGGAGTGTTGCAGGATCACAGCGAGGCCATGGGACTGTTTCTCGTACAGCGAATAGGCCTACTAGGCCTATCTTTGTGAGACAGGAAGCAGAGGAGATGATAGCAAGTGAGGAGCATGAGGAGACATTTACGGACACACTTAGGGCAGCGACTGAAGAGTGGGAGTCATTACCACATGTGGTCAGGGAGATGATTACTTTTGACCGATTCCTCACACAAAGGAAAGAACATTACCGAGGTCGATAGAATGGGAGACCAAGACCCCAGAACAATGATTTGAAGCATGCTACGAGCAGGGTCACACTAGCGACGTTCGACGGTAGTGGTAAGGTGACAGCACAGGCCTGGGTGAGTAAGCTGGATACATTTCTCACATTGCGACCAATGGGTGAGGAAGATGCTATCAGATATGCAACACTACATCTTGAGGGAGTAGCTCACGATTGGTGGCACCACGGGATGGTGACACTCCATCATGATCGGATCACTTCTTATCAGGAGTTTGTGGATAGGCTGGTGGAGCATTTTGACAGGAGGGATCCAGAGTCCTATTTCTGAGAGTTAGCACAGTTGCGCCAAAGCGGCAGTCTAGAGTCATACATTGGTGACTTCCAGAAGTTATCAGTCATGGTTCCTGACATTTCAGAGAGGCGACTATTAGTACTCTTCATGGAGGGATTGACAGAACCACTGAGAGGTTGGGTCAAAGGCTTTGATCCTCCTTCCTTACAGGAAGCTATGAAGAAGGCACGTAGTATGGAGATGTCAGCCCCATCTAGTAGATCTAACTCCAGAGGCACTTCTTCATCTAGAGACCATAAGCACTCCAACGGGGATACAGAGAGACCAGATTTTAACATAGATAAATCCGGGGTTAAAAATGATTCAAAGGCTAATCCAGCAGCACCACCTTTGGATCGTGAGGCGCTTAATGATTTACGCAGGAAGAAGCTTTGCTTCTATTGCAAAGGTCCATATGATATCCATCACGATTGTCCTTTGAGGCCTAAGGGCAAGACGAATCGTATGATGTGGGTATATTATGAGGAGTCGAAATCGGAAGATTTTGAACAGCATGATAGTTCTGAGGAGGTAGAGGCTTCAGAGCCTAAGGCAGAGGCAGATTTAGAGCTTCATATACAGGAGGCACGCCTATCCAGCATTCAGTCGGATGAGTCATTTAGACTCCGTGGAGTTTTGGCAGGGCAGAAGGTTACCACCCTTCTTGATACAGGAGCCACACATAATTTCATAGATGCTACATTTGTGGAGAAGCGTGGACTCACTACCGAAGATTTTGAGGGAATTAGAGTTAAGGTAGCCGATGGTCACACTCTGAGGTGTGAGCGCATGATTAGAGACCTCCCATTGCGCTTGAACAACTATGAGTTCAAGGCTAATTATTATGTAGTGAACATGGGGGACATAGAATTAGTTTTGGGTATGAAGTGGCTTCATTCATTTGAGGAAGTTACTCTTCATCTCAAAGATATGGAGGTTCGTTTTCAGGTAGATGGGAAAACACATATTCTTAAGGCAATACGGGGCAGCAGCTTCAAACATATGTTTTTTCATCGGATGGAGATGCCTGTACAACATGACATGAAAGAGTGCGATGATAAGTGCACATTGGCACCAACACAGGAGAGATATGAGGATGAGCTTTGTCTTGAGGTGAGTTCAGTTCAAGGGTTAGCACATGTGGTAGAGTCTCAGCTTTCTTTTACAGGTGGGTCACATGTTGATGACGATATACGTACAGGGGACAGAGGTGATGTGACGCCATTGGATGAGAGTGGTGATGAACAGGGCTTGGAGTTTGTGTTGGTTGACAGCACTGTAGATCGAGACTTCATTTGGGATCCAGGTATTCAGCGATTGCTTGAGGGCAAGCAATTTCAGGAGGGGCAGATTGTCATGTCCCCTTTTTAGTTGACATGTGCGGAGTAGATGATTAGCCTATTATGTGACCCTCGTAGGCTAATGAAATGGATAGAGGGTCTTGATAGAGATGGGTTGGAATTCATTCGGGCTCTTTCGGACATGAATTAAGGGAGATATTAATATTTGATTGATTTAATCAAATATTAATTATTTGATCTCATTTTAATTAATTATTAATTAATTAATAATTATTAATTAATTATTAATTATTAATGATTTAGTCTAATTTGAGGATGCAAATTCTAAATTAAGACTTGGTCTAATTTTAAGACCCTAGTTCTAATTTAAGGAAGTCTAATTTAAGGGAGTCTAATTTTAGCAAGCACACCTTTGGAGGTGTATAAGAATCTCTCATGGGAGAGAGTTGGTATTCAAGATTATTATTGATATTGATTCTTGTTAAGAAATTCTTCTGTGAAGACTGAGCCAAGGGTTCCAGGATTCCAATTGCATTGAAGAACGTCAACTCTTCATTGTGTGCGATTCAGAGGTTGTGAAAGATCAGCCGATCTATTGCCGAATTGAGAGATAACTTCACCCAGAAGTTATCATAGTATTACAGGGATTTGAGAGATAACTTCACTCAGAAGCTATCACAAGGGTTTACAGGTATTTTCTTTATTTTGGGTTTTTGATTCAAGAATTATCCAGATATAGATCTTTTGTGTCAGCCCATAATTCTACAGATCAGGATCAGGCATACAGGGTGTGTTATATCAGCGGCCGTACGAATTCCGTACAGCTCCATGAAAATCCGTACGCATCTACAGGAAGTTCAGGTACCGACATCGATGAACAGGGACTTACAGAGACCGACATCGGTCGACTCATCACCGACGTCGGCAAGGGGACCACAACAGGTCGACCAACGACGGCAGTATAACCGACGTCGGCGACTGTGTTTTTTTTTACACAGCAGGCCGAGACGTGCTAGATTCAACCCAGTTCGCAGAATATTCAGGCTATAAGGCTAAACTTTTGATATTCTTTGTATACCTGACAGAGGGTCTCTAATTGTAAGCTTATGAGCAAATAAATAAGAAATTATACTGTGATTTATTCATCTATTTGATGATATTTTGCAGAAATTCAGATAAGCAATTTGGAGCTTTGTTTTGATATTCGAAGGGATATTACAGTGGTATCAGAGCTTTGGTCTTTGGTATCATAGTTTTGTGTCTTTCATATATTCCTATTTGGAGGGGATATTACATTGGTGCTCCTTCAAGTTGGTGCTTGCAAAATTTGTCTTTTGAGTTGGTGCTCATTCATATACTTGAGATTGTTATCTATGGTTTTTCCCACTTTGGGTTTCCATGTAAACATTTGGTGTCTCTCTCTCTCTCTCTCTCTCTCTCTCTCTCTCTCTCTCTCTCTCTCTCTCTCTCTCTCTCTCTCTCTCTCTCTCTCTCTCTCTCTCTCTCTCTCTCTCTCTCTCTCTCTCTCTCTCTCTCTCTCTCCCCCCTATGTGGTGAGAATTATTATTTTAGTTTATTTCATATCTTGAATGTATGATTTAGTGGTTAAAGAAAAGAAATTAGATTAAGTAAAAGATATATAATATACTGATTCACCCCCCCTCAGTATATTTCATGCTTAACATGGGTATGAGGAAGACCAATCTTACTCTCTATTACTTTAGATCAATGAGCTTTTCTAGTGTGAGACTATTATCATTATAATATATTGATGAATTTGATGAATCATGGCTTATTCCATAAAATTAGGCCCTCAAATCTCATATATAATGATACCCCTAAATTCAAAAAATGTTAAAAAATATGCATTATCAAGGAAAAGGACTAGGGAGACATGAGCAAGGTAGGTTTGAACCCATAATAATCTAAGAACATCTAAAATACCTTGTCTTAGGGTATAAATTTCTTAATAATGACTTGAACAATATCATTGTGGATACCACTTCGATCCCTGAGGATTTTTTCTTGACAAAGATATCAAGACGAGATCTAGTTATAGTCTTTATGAAGAGTTTGTTACCACAAACCTTTTCCATGATATAACTATCACTAACATAGAAATATCCCTTCAATACCCCTCATTAATTGACGAAGATCAATGTCAGGAGCCATCCTTTGACATGTTTCAAAATGATGATGCTTTCTTAGAATTTTTGGGGGCATGGGATTTCATGCCTTTTGATGATAATAAGAAGGGATTTTATATTAATCTCTACCAGTCATCTTATTTTAGGGAACAACAAGTACCCCTTGATCAAATTGAATAACATAAATATGAATAATAATAACCACCCTAAAGTTTGGAAAAATTTCCACATATTTTATCTAAATCCAAATCTTATACTGAAATAAACACAAAGCTCATGGAAGATTTTGATTCAAAAATTAAAGATTGACCATTACCTCCCAATTATCTTCAAGATAAATCACCTTTTCTTATTGATGAGGTGATTGAATTGAACATCAAAAATGAATAACATCCTAAAATAGTCAAACTAGGTACAACTCTTATGCTTGAGGAACACCACATCATTATTGAGTTTCTTAAGGAATTTATAGATTTATTGTCATGGTGTTATTTTAAAATTTTAATGCTTGATACCTCCTTATTTATAAATCACTTAGCTATTCATACTAATTCCAAACCATATTAAAACTTTTGTAAGATCACCCTAAAGTATCCCTATTAGTTAAGGAAGAATTATAGAAGTTCTTAGAGGTAGGGTTTATTTGAGACATTGATTACTCTAATTGGATATCCAACATTGTTCATATGGACAAGACATAAGGAGGGATTCAAATTTGTACTAACTTATATGACATAAATAAGGGATGTCCTAAATACGACTTTCCTTTTCCAAACATAGACATAATCATAGATTTAATAGCTAGGTATGAAAGTTTATCTCTCATGAATGTATTTTCATGCTACAACCAAATCAAAATCATGTTAGGATAAATTAAAACCAAAATCTATCCCCAAATCACATATAAGAGAAACTGTGCAATGAATTAATCAAACACTCAAAAAATAAACATAAACATGCACATAAAAGGGGACACCAAATTTAACGTGTTTCATCCAAGATGGGATACATTAATCAAACTCATCCAACATATTATTTCTAGCAATAAAAGGGAGAAACAAAATCCTATAACAAACCCTATTACACATCTCTACCATTTCACATCCTCTCTATGTATAATATTTCATTATATTTCACACACATACATATTAACCATATATCAATACATTTTAGGGTTAAAAAACCTAAACATAACCTCTACCGTCATATCTAGAAACCTTTAATTTATAGCCTAGATTGAATACAAAATTAAAATTTAACAAAGAAATTTTAATAAAAATTTCCCCCTTGCAACCCCCTACATCATAAGGGATTCAAATAATGGGATCCAAACATAGCTAAAATAAAATTAGAATTTTAACCTTTAATACTAGAAGATAATCAGGCTCCACACCTAATAAATTGTGTCAAAGGACCAACATAAAATAACATTCATTACTCCATGGGGGACCTTCTGTTACCAAGTCATGCCTTTAGGTCTCAAGAATGAAGGTCCTACCTACTAGTGGGCCATGACTATTATACTCCATGATAAGATGCATGACATTGTGGAAGATTATGTCAATGATATTTTAGGTAAGTCAAGATTCAAATCTGAGCAACATATGGTCCTATACAAAATCTTTGAGCAACTGTATGAGTATAAAATTATATTGAATCCACAAGAATGTGTATTTATCATTACCCTAGATAAATTATTAGGGTTTATTATATCCAAGAGAGGAATAGAATTGAGCCTAGTTAAATTCAAATTCATTATGGAAATTGCCTCCTTATAATCTGAAGGAACTTAAAAGTCTTCAGGGTAAGATGCAATCTATTTAGTGGTTCATCTCTCATCTAGTAGATAAATTCCACCCCTTCACCCATCTCTTGAAAAAGGGGACCTATTTTAATTAGAAATTTGAATGTTAATAGGCCTTCAATAATATCAATAAATATCTATAAAATCTACATGTGTTATCACAACCCGTCATGGGAAAGCCTCTGCTCCTATATATCTCGACCACACCTTATGCACTAGGTTCCATACTTTCATAAAAAATTGATTAAGGAAAGGAGTAGGAAATTTATTATCTTAGTTGCACTTTGATTTCATATGATTTAAACTATACTCCAATTGAAAAAATTTATCTAGCTATTGTCTTTGCTTCATAAAAGCTTTGACATTAAATGTTAAATAGTCAAGTTTAGCTCATCACTAAAGTTTATCCTCTCAAATATCTACTATCAAAATAAGATCTCACTGCATGAATGACCAAATGGATAATGTTACTTAGTGAATTTGATATATAATATGATCATAAAAAGGCCATTAAGGGATAGGCAATAAAAGATCAACTCATAGAGGCATCTCTTTTAGTGACTAAACCTCTTGTCATAGGCTTCCTAGATGAATCCATAATGAATACCTCAAAATCTAATGGCTAGAATCTATATTTTGATGGATCATTTACCATGTATGGATTATGAGCCAGTATCCTTTTGGTAACCCCACAAGGAAAACTTATTTCAAAGGATTTTTGATTGGCTTTTCCATGCACCAATAACATTATTTAGTACAACACTTTAATTTTTGTCCTTCAATTAATCATCTAATGGAACATCCATCATCTTTAAGTATTCAATAAGTCATAGCTCATAATAAATCAAGTCAATGAAGAGTTCCAAACCAAAGATGAGAAATTAATCCCATATACTCAATTGGTAGATTAGTTAGAGCAACATTTTTAGTCTATTGCATTTGAACAAGTGACAATGGGGAGTAATAAGGTAGTTAATGCCATGGCCACTACTGGGTCTCTAATCAACCTCCTTGAAGATGTCCTTGAAGGGAATTTCTTGATTGAGCATTTGATATTACCAACCCATCAATCTATCGCTCCTCTAAAAATTCATGTTATTCTTGATCCCAGTCTCCCTTGGTATCATGAAATATATAATTATCTTCATGATAATATCCTTCCACAAAACCTCAATCACCATCAACTCAAAGCCTTTATTCATCATACATACCATTACACTATCCATGGAATCATGAGTTATTGGAGAGGCTATGATGGGATCTTATTGAGATGTCTAACCTCAAAAGAGGCTTCTCTTGTGATCAAGACAGTTTATGATGGTATCTATGGAATCCATGTCACTAGAATGACCCTATCTAAGAATTTACTCAAGAGTAGATATTATTGGCTTACCATGGAATAGGATTCCTACCAATATGTGAGAAAGTGTGTAGCTTGCCAAAAACATGGTAATCTTATCCATGCACCCACATAAAAATTATAACCTATTATGACTCCATGGAAATTCTCATTATGGGGACTAGATTTAATTGGAAAAGTAAATCCCACATCATCTAATGGCCTTAAATTTATTATTATAGGTACAAATTATTTTACCAAATGGGTATAAAATATGTTGCTTACCTACATCATAGGTCTCCAAATTTATAAATTCATTCTAAACCAAATCATTTGCCATTTTGGCATCCCTACCAACATCTTGTCAAATAATGGAAAGTCTTTCAAAAATTAAGGAGTCAAGGCCCTATGTAAGTATTTTCACATCAAGTAACACTTATCTACACCCTATTACCCCTAGGTAAATGGATAGGTTGAAGTTACAAACAATGATCTTATCAATATTCTAAAGAAAATAGTTAATGAAGTAGGAATGAAATGGCATCTAAAATTATATCATGCACTCTAGTCCTATCAAACAAGTGTCCAAACACCTACTGGGGCCACTACATATTCTTTCATTTATGGAATAAAATATATATTTCCTTTATAATTATATCTCCCTTCCTTATGTATCTCATTTTGGAGAATTATCATTGATCACAATTTTAGACAAGAAAGGCTACAAGAAATAGAGCTTCTAGATGAAAAATATTAAAAGGTCCTAAATCACCTATGGGCATATAAACATAGATTAAAAGGCCAATAGTAGAATAAGATCTAGTCCTAATAATATAAGGTTAGTGATCTAATCCTAAAATAAAATTAAAAAAATACCAATGGAGATAGGGATAAGAAGGGAAATTTTGAATCTAATTGGCTCGGAACCTATATAGTAATTACTAAGTTTGGATTAGGAGCCTATTGGTTAGCCACATTAGATGGTGAATAACTCAAGGATCCAATGAATATAATGAATTTAAAACATTTTTATACTTTATAGGCTCTAATTTACCTTTGTATATGGGTCCCCACTCTTGGGGGCATATCCATTTCCATTCCACACTTTTCTTTTCATTCCACTCCATTTTCCCATTCCTGACCTTGCTCCTATAAGTGGGAATATATTAAAGGTTTAATTGTAACAAGAGGAAAATGTTTTAAATAGGAGAGAATAAATTGATTGTTGTGAAATAAAAATGTTTATTGAGGAGTCTTCTAGAATCACATTATCCATTTGCACACATATATCCTCCATCTTATCACCTCCTCAAACATATGCCCATCAGATCCTCTTTGATGATTATGTCTCCTCTTAGCATCAAGATACTCATTTACTCACTTATCTTATATTATCTCTAAGCCATGGTCCACATGTTCACACTAACTTTATCATTATGGAAGGTCAAAAAAGGGTTTTACTTTAGGTTTTTGTATACATTACGCCACTAAATTTTTATTGATTATCCTAAACTAGATATACAGTTACTTTTGATTCAATTGGATCCTTCTTTCAATCCAATATTATTGGGCACAATATACCCTATGTACATAACCCTTGTCATAATTTAGACCATTTTGTATAATCATTATACTTCTATCACTTGATACTATCACTTGTATATTTATTTTACCCCTATATTTAGTTTATTTGGTGTTATTTTTATCTTGTGTATATATAAATTTGTGTGTGTTTTTTTTGAATATGTGTGGTTGTTTGATTAATCATTTAGATTTTTATATATTAACTAGATTATCTTATTTATTTTAATAATCTTTTTATATTTTTGTACATATTTTATCTTATTAACTTTATGTAGACAAGGATGGTCTAAGTGACTCCCACATTGGTTTTGGGTAAAATCACTTCAAAAACAAAGTCACCTCACACACCCTGTTTTAATGTACCTCTGACTTCTCTCATGTCATTGACACATTTTTATCTACTGGTTCAATATTAAAATTGATTGCATACATTATTAATGTCTTCAAAAAAATTCCACCCATCCCAGTCCCCCTAATTTTATCATCATCCAATCCAAACTTAATCATCCTACCATCATATCCCACCTTCTTCGTGCAAGAGGATTCTTACCCCATCCTAACTTGTGAGACATAAAAATTAAACATGGGTTAATATTTATTTAACACATTAGTTCACATTTTATTCCAATTTTCCATTTCAAATAAACATATATCATTATCACTACATCATTTTACATCCATAAAAATCCATTTCATAAGTTAATATATCATCCACAAATCCTAAAACATCATAATATAAATAGCCATCTCTATAATTTATTATATCATTAATCAATATCTAAAATCCATACAAACATACCCAACAACATATAAACCATAATTATCTACTATGATTATTCTTGGGTGAATATTTAGTCAACCAGTTAACTGGTGAGCAAAATAGGTCTCTTCAGCCACAGCATAGGGAGATTGGTCGTCCCAAGTTACAGGTTTACCACATCCAAAGGGGACAAATCTCTCCTCTCATCAATGGGAGGTTCCCTATATGTATAAAGGCACTATATAATATATATATAAGCTAAAAATAACACTTAGGGTTAGGATATACCATCCATTTCTCTTCTTTTAGAGATGATGTTCACAAACAAAGGAGAAAATCCTAGTGAAAACACTGAAGGCACTTCTCTTCTTTCAGAAGTGTTCTTGTAGGAAATAGCAAGAGTTCTTCCAGGTAGGATAAGTAATTAGTAACAGAGTATAAAGTAACTAGCAATCTAAGATGTAGCACAAAGTCTCCACCTTGACTACCCAAGAGTGAGATACAAAGAACAATGGGGGCACAAAGTCATCCCAAGGTCCTTTACACAGAAATAGAAAATAAACACACACTGAAGACAACTATGAAAACACAAAGTCTGAAAGTAGCTAACTTCAAGACATCTTTATTATAACTTCCAATAATTCTAATTGTTAGATTAAATAAATAAGAATGCATCTAGAAGACAGACATAAGGCCAATCTCCTAAAATGGCACAAGCTATAACAACACAAAGTCTGCAAGTAACTTGCTTTCTCATTTAGATAAAATAAAATGAAATACAATCTGAGCTCAAAGTCTCAGTATTCACCTTTCAATTTCGGCAGAGTTTTGATTATGTGGTCAAAAAGATCTCCCTTCAAATGATATAAGAGATTACATTATATAGAGGCCAAGGGAGGATTAACACTTTGTCCCATGGAGTGACCCATGCTGTGCATTAATGCCTTGGATACATTTTTGGTTTTGTCAGGGAGACCCATGCTAGAGCAGAGTAGCTGTCTTAACTGTGGTGTGTTGATTCATCTCCAACATCTTCTCTTAAACTAGAGTCACTCATTCTATTACCTACTATCCGTATAGCTTCCCACGTTGTCTTTATGCCAAAGGGGATAAACAAGTTATGCTTTCAATGCTTGTAGGTCCAAATACCTACTTGGTGGACTGTTTCACCTACTGGAAATAACTTCTACTGATATTTACCTTTTTGTCTCTTCTTCCTTTTGTCCCTGGCCTTAAAGTCTTTAAATGCATTTGGGTCTACCTTCTAAGCCTATAAAGATCAATCAGACACATTATTGCCATGAAGTTGACATCTACAGGTCTTTAATATTTTGAAGGTTAAAAGCTTAGTTAGTCATCCTAAATTTGATATTTACGAGCCTGTCATTCTCCTTAGCAACTCCTTTGTGCCTTTCTCACTTGCTATGGCTTCTTTCTACTATGATGTGGGTGAGGACATGTGGTGGCATCCGTGGCTTTGAAATAAGCTTGTTGGAATAATCTTTAAAACTTATTGGAGGTTGTAAATGTGGATGCAGACACTTGGTAGCTTCTACTATACTGTGATAGGACACATGGATAGTTATGCTACTTTGATACCTATTAGAGATTAGAAGCAATGATGTAGACACTTGGAAAATTCTACTACACTTTGAGGCTTGATCCTTCCTGGAGGGAACTTAGCCTTTGGGGTCTGGAACAAGGTCCATTTTTTAGTGTCGAGTGTCCCTCACAAGGGTACCTACCCTTTAGGATCTCCCAGATGAACTTCAAACTTTCATTCTTTGATGGGCTCTTATTCCATTATTTCCTTTAGACAAAATGTCTAAAGGAATTCCTTCAGACAATTTATTTGAAGGAAATCTTTCCTTGACTTTGCATCTCTATGTTGGGAGTGCTCCATCTTTGACACATGGTACCTTCCACTACTTTTATCAAGTGGCATGTGGCATCTTCCACCAAAATAGGTGAGGACACATGGAAGCATCTGCCTAATTCATAGGTGCTCTTAGAAACCTTTGAGAGTTTGGTGGAAGAAGACATGTGGTAGATTTTGCTGAACTCTAGAAACACTCATAGGAGTAGTCAGGGCTCATTTTTGGCAATCATAGGGATGATGACACTTCTCAACTTCCATCGATTCTCACCAAGGACACGTGGCATCTTCCACTACATCATATTGAAACCTTCCATGGTCGACACTTGGCACTTTTTGATCTTAGGTTTTTTCTTTTGTGCGCTCCTTTCCTTGAATGAGGCTGCCTTTGAACCTTTGAACCTGTGAACTCATTGAACCTATGAAGTGGTTCAAGGTTCAACGGTTCAGTTAGTTCATTCTTTTGATTTAGTTGAGTCTGTTTGATATCTTTAAACCAAGCACATTAAACCATTTGAACATTAAACCCATTAAACCAATGAACCAAAATGGTTCAAGGTTCAACGGTTCAATAGTTCAAGCCTTTGAAACTCATTAAATGCTCAGAGCTATGGAACTTTGAAACAGTTGAACTTTGAATCTTTGACAAATGCACTTAGCTCTTGGTGATGACATTGAACCTTTGAACCCATTGAACCTATTGAACCAAAATGGTTCAAGGTTCAATGGTTCAATCCTTGCTTAGATGCTTGCTGATGGACATTTTTTGATTGAACCAAGGTGTTGAACTAATACTGAAAATGACTATGTTAGAAACTAGTTCTTTTGATTAGACTAACTTGTAGAAGCCTTTGACCTTGTTGAACCTACTAATCGCTTTACTAAAAAAGCTTGGAAAAATGAGGAATTTATAAGCTTAGAACAAATTTTGAAAAGGGAAGAGAGAAAGTTTAGTCTTTTGAACCAAAATAGTTCACATGTTGTCCCAAAAATGAGAAGTCATTTTTTGGGGACAACAAATGGCTCCAATTGGGGAACTACCTTCAGTTGTAAACTTGAAACATAGCTGAGGGGAGTAGAAACCAGAATCTCTAGTGCCTTGAATTATGCCATTGGGCTATGGAGTCGTGCCACCAAAAAAGAAAGGCTCCAAAAAAAAAATGAAAATGAAAAGCACAAAATAGAAACAAAAGACTATACAAATATACATATGTACAAGGGAACTCATCTGATACTTCAAGATTTGAAGTGTTTTAGATGCTACCCATTGTGAGGTAGAGAAAATAGAGTGCCATCTTGATACTTCAATAGGAAACTATTTTCACCATTGAGCTGATGAATAGTAAAAGGGCCCCTCCACAAGGAATCAAACTTTCCATGCATCCCCTTTGGTTCTCTTCTCTTGTCCCACAGTAGGACTTGATCTCCAATCTCTAAATCATGGTTCTTTGCTTTTTGGTCAAAGAGCTTCTTCACCAGACCTTGATGGGAAGCAATTCGGTCCACCACTGTAGTTCTCTACTCATCCAACTCAGTAAGAAACATGATCCTCTTATCAAGGGAGCCTTCATATGTTTGGTCTTCAATTGCCTTAGCTAATTACAATGCTGGCAATTCAAAGGTGATTGGTATCTCAGCATTGACACCATAAAGAAGTTAGAAAAGAGACATACCAATTACTCTCTTTGGTGTAATTCTATCTACCCATAGGGAATCAACCAATGTTTTATGCCATGTCCTTTGGTTTTCATCCACTAGCTTCTTGATGATAATCACCAGGTTCTTACTGCTTGATTCAACCTATCCATTCCCTTATGGAAAGTAATTAGAAGAGTGGGAGAGTGTAATCCCATAGTAGAAATAGAATTGAGTAATCTCCTAGGAAGTGAAACAAGTTGCATTGTCAGTGACAATCATGGTTGGGACCCCAAACTTGGAGATGATGTTCTCTTTGAGGAAATTGCATACTAATTCTAAAGTACCATGTTTGGTTGGAACAAATTCCACCCATTTGGTGAAGTAATCTATTGTTGTGAGGATGTAATCATGTATAGCACTTGGAGATGGGTTTATAGCTCCAATAAAATCAATTGTCCATTGTTGGAATGGCTCCTCTATGACCACTAGCTTGAGAGGTATTATAAATAACTTAGGTCTTCCTACAAACTGTTAGCATAGTTCACATTCCATAACCCACTTGTATGCATCTTGAAAGAGAGTTGGCCAGTAGTACCTAGCTCACAAAATTTTATGGGTAGTCACAAGAGTAAAATAATGTCCCCCATAGGCTGAATTGTGGAAGGACTTTAGAAGTTGGCTTTGTTGCTCCTTGTCCACACAATGAAGGAAAACTCCATCAAGGCTCCTCTTGTATACGTCGTTGTCCCAGAGGAAAAAATTTGTAGCTTTTAGCTTGATGGTTCTCCTTTCTTTATAAGATAAGTGAGCGGGACACTCACCATAAGTAAGGAAATGTGCAATACCTAAATACCATTCATTCATGGTGGAGACAAAGAGGACTATTGGTGTGTCTTCCACCTCTGATTCTTTATGTTTTGTTCCTTCTAGCTTGTTATCAACAATTAATTGGCATAGCCCCTTTCCATGCACCAGCTTTGTTAGCTTGATGACCAAATTGAACTCCTAGATATTTGCAATCCAATTGCCTCTTTTCATCCCAAACTCCTATTGATTCAGTATGGATTTGACCATGGTGTCAGGAACTAAGGCAATAGTGTGTGAATTCAAGATGTAAAAGCAAAAATGCTTCACTACCTTCACCACTACATAAGCGTGCTTCTCCATGTTCAAGTATTTCAACTCATGATATTTGAGAGGACAACTCATGAAGGAAATGGGGAATTCCATACCTTCTTTATTCTGTGGAACTAGAATTGTTGAAAGCATGTGTTCTACAACATAACTATATATGGTGAACTCTTTCTTATAGTCTGGACAACCCAAAATTGGAGCATGGGCAATGGTAGTCTCGATATCTTAAAATGCTAACTTACCTTATTCAATCTAGCTTAAGGTGGCTTTTCCCTTCATCATGTTTACAATGTGCCTACTCTTCTCAGTAAACTCAGGGATGAACCTCCATAAGAAATTCACCTTTCCAAAGAAAGAGTGAACACCAGTCTTACTTGTGGGCAAGGTAAGCTCTTGGATAGACTTGACTCTATTTGAGTCAATATTTATGCCTCCTTTGGACATAATGTGTTTGAGAAGTTTCCCCTATTTTACTCCAAAAATTGACTTCTTAGGGTTTAAGGGAATGCCATTTTGGTGGCAGCATTCTAGCACTTATTGCAAATGGTGCACATGATTTGGGTGATGCTTAGAGAAGATAGTCAAGTCATCAAGATAAACTACAATGAACTTACCCATCTCATCCTTGAAGGCAAGGTCCATTGCTCTTTAGAAGGTGGCACTAGCATTTATCAGGCTAAAAGGCATCCTTTGATATGCAAACATGCCCCAAGGTGTGGTGAAAGTAGTCTTATGCTGGTCTACCTCACCCACTTCAACCTGATTATATCTTGAGAAGCCATCTAGCACTGATAACATCTCTGAACCCATCACTATCTGAATCACTTGATCCATGATTGGCAAAAGATAATTATCCTTTAAGGATGCCTGACTTAAATATCTAAAATCCACACAAAGGCAAAATTTCACCATTCTTCTTCCTTACAAGCACTATGTGTTGCAATCCATGTGGAATGATGGATTGGGAAAATGATCTTAGCATTTAGCATTTTTTGTATCTTAGACAGAATAGTACCTGATATTTTTGGATTATACTACCTGAACTTTTGCCTGTAAGGTGTCGAATCATCCTAGAGAAGAATGTCATGTCAAATTTCATCAGGCCTAAGTGACTTTAGGTCATCAAAGGAGTATGCTAAGACGTCCATGTACTGGTTGAGCAAAGTGGTGAACTTTAACTTCTCCTCAGGAGTACAACATTTGCCAATGTTAACCATCTTGGGATCTCCCTTGCTTCCTAGATTTACTTGATCAAACTCGTGAGAGGAGCTTGAATCCATTTGTTGCTATTTTATGAATCTATCATGCTTATCAAATAGCTTCTCAAGGGAGACCATGCCTTTAGGAATCTTATTCCCTTTGAGTTGCAGGAACTCCTCACCTACATTTATATTTGATTCAAGGGATAGTTCACACTTTTAAGGTTCACTACCTTCAAAATGTAGCTGTTCAAAGCTATCTTTTTACTCCAAGAAGGCAATGATTTGGTCATCATTATTAAACACTTGCCAATGACTGGCATTATTAGGTACACTTGGTCTGAATTCTAGCTCAATAGTGTACTTATCTCCTTTAAAATTTGGGTGGGGGATTAAGAGAGTAGCTGAAATAGCCAATGCATCTACCCAGTTATTGAATTCTCTAGGAATGATAGAGATGTTGAAGGCATTAAAGCTTTCAATTTAGTCCCAAACTAGATTGTAGTAATGATGCAATCTTTCATTCTTGGTTTGATACAGGTTTCTCACCTGAAAAACCACTAGTTTGGCATCTCTTTTGGCATGAAGGAGCTTGATTCTTTTGTCTCAAGTAGCCCTCAATTCAAGCAATAGAGACTCATATTCAGCTATGTTATTAGTGTTGTTGAACTATAATTTGTAGGATGAAGGAAAAATATCTCCTTGATGAGATATCAACACAACCCTGGCTCTTGAACTAATGGAGGAGCAACTACCATCAAATTTAAGAATCCATACCTCATTTGATATTGATTTTTCTTTAGATTCTTCTTCATTCAGAGGAGGAGATTCCTCCACACTTGCATTATGCTTTGCCAATTCTTCTGCTATTCTAGCTGAATGCATTTATAGGTTGTCACTTGTAGGGGATTCATCAGATGCCTCATGAACTTCATCCATGGATAAATAGTAGTTACCCATGCCTGAAGACTCAAACAGGATTTAAGCTTTAGGTGCTAAGGTCTGGGTAACCACGTATTTCACTTTCTTCTTAGGGAGCAGCCTCTTCATAAAACCTTTGACTAGAATCCTTGCCTCGGATAAGTCCATACTCAATTCACCACCAACATCCCTACAAAAATTCTACCCAAGAAGGATGTCATATGATGCTGGGACATCGGCTACCAACATAATCATCTTGATTCTTTTGTCTGGGAACACTGTAAACACAAATTGGGCATCTTTAATTTGTCCCAGCAAAGGTACTTGCTTATTCTCCATGGAGAAGAATCTATCAAAAGTCTTGGTTAGTGTGAGGTTAAGGGATTCAGCCACTTTAGTAGGCATGACATTGTCTGAAGCTCTAGAATCAATGATGCAATTGTTTAACTGATGTCCATTTATTAGCAAGGAGACATAGAAATGTTCATCCCTACCAGAAGTAGCAAGAGGGGCAATGACAAGATTGTTCTAGGTGGGTGCATTCCTAGGGGAATCATGTGTCACTTTAGGAATTACTTGTTTAATAGGGACATTTTGGTTTTTAACACATTGAACCAATTTGTCTAATTACTCAAGATGGGATTGCAAAAATTTAAATTTAGACATTTGAATTTTGGTTTTCTTTATATGGTCAATGATATCAAATGTTGGAAATGAACTAGGTACAGAGGATGGGAGTTCATCCTTTTGAGTTTTGGGAGGGGGAGAATTGGACTACGAATTTGAAGTTGAAGGTGCAGAAATGTTTGGGGTACTAACCTTTCTAGCAGTCACTAGGTCCTTTAGGTAGAAGGGTAGAGTGGTCCCACGCTTAGCAATTAAAACTATTGGTTGAGGTTTCTCCTCTATCTTTTCTTTATCAGCTTGTTGAGCTGATTGATTCTTGGATGGGGTGAATACAACATATGACCCCTCAACTGCATTGCCTTCACTTCTGGGTTCATCCTGATAGTTTAGGAAACCAATATAAGAGTTGCCAGCTAATTCTTCTTCTTCTTTAGTGAAGAGATTAGTATCATCTTCAAGATTTAATTAAGGCTGGAATGAGAAATCTGATTCAGCTTCAAGATATCCAACTGCTAAGTTGTTTAGAGGTGCTTCAAGGGTGAGGTTCCTCTATGGAGGAGGAAGGTGATTTAAATGTCCTTTATTCCTGGTAGTATGGCCTTGGTAGGAATGATTAGGGAATGTCCTCCTTGGTACATCTTTGTATGAAGGAGTAGATGACATACCTTACACCATTTGCTTTTTGAGAGCTAGCACTTCATTAGCTAGCTTCTGCACCATTGGGTCAGTGGTGGTTGTAGATGAGTATTCAAAAGATGAAGAAGATTTACCTTTATTAGGGTCCCTCTTTATCTTTCTAGTCAAGATAAGGTCATCTTCTACCTTAGTAGCCAAGTGTTGACCAGTAGCATGGTCTATATGTCTATCCCGTCTCAGCAAGGAACTCACTTTAAGAAGCTATGAGTTGATGAAGAAACACTTAAGATTCTAAGGTGTCAACTAGGTGATCATGGGAATCCTGTGCCTTAGCTTATTGAACCTGGCAATGAAGTCCCTCATAGGTTCATGGGGTTCCTTATTCATCTGTGTGAGCTGGGCTAGTAAGGCATGCACATCTTTTGTAGGCTTGAACCTAGCTTCACATTTATCTTTGAGGGTGTCCCAATCAGTCACTGACTGAGCTTGTAGATGGTAGAACCAGTCTACAGTAGCACCTTATAGTGTCACTATGAATAGCTTGACTGCATGTCTTCATACTCCACACCTATTACACCATAGGCTATGCTAAAAGTTGCAATGTGTTCATCAAGATGAAATTTTCCATCACCAAAGAATTTGGGGAAATTCTTACTTGAATTGTGTGGAAGCTCATATAGAGGTGGAGTTAAATTTAATGGACCAAAAGAGTTACCCCATGGGCCTTGAGTCATGATTTGATTATGTAAAAGTGGGATCACAAATTTGGGTGGAGAATGGATAGGCAAAGCTCAACTAGCAAAAAAAAAAAGCTCTGCCTTATGTTGGTAACTTGGTAGTGCTAGGAGGAAGACTCCTAGTTCGTTGAAGGTGAGGTTGTGGAGGAAATAACTCAAAATTACTCTGCTACACAAACTCAAAATTAGGGTCAACAACACCTTGAGATTTTTCACTTCTGGTATAATGTGGAGTTGCCAGATTTTAGAACAAAAATGGAAAAGAGCAGGATCTACTTCAGCTTAATGCTTGAGACTTCAAACTATGTGCTCTTCCCCAGCAAAGTCACCAAAAATTGTTGGGTGAATATTTTTTCAACCAACTAACTGGTGAGCAAAATAGGTCTCTTCAACCATAGCATAGGGAGATTGGTCATCCAAAGTGGACAAATCTCTCCTCTCATCAAGGGGAGGTTCCCTATAGGTATAAAGGTGCTATATACTATATATATAAGCTGAAAAATAACACTCAGGGGTAGAATATACCATCCATCTCTCTTCTTTCAGAGATGATGTTCACAAACAAAGGAGAAAATCTTGGTGAAAACACTGAAGGCACTTCTCTTCTTTCAAAAGTGTTCTCGCAGGAACAACATGAGTTCTTTTAGGTAGGATAAGTAACTGGTAATAGAGTATTAAGTAACTAGCAATCTAAGATGTAGCACAAAGTCTCCACCTTGACTACCCAAGAGTGAGATACAAAGATAAATGGGGGCACAAATTCATCCCAAGGTCCTTTACATAGAAATAAAAAATAAACACACACTGAAGACAACTATGAAAACACAAAGTCTGAAAGTAGCTGACTTCAGGACATCTTCCTTATCACTTCCACTAATTTTACTTATTAGATTAAATAAACAAGAATGCATCTAGAAGATAGACATAAGAACAATCTCCTAAAATGGCACAAGCTATAACTGCACAAAGTCTGCAAGTAACTTGCTTTCTCATTCAAATAAAATAAAATGAAATACAATCTTAGCTCAAAGTCTCAGTATTTGCCTTTCAATTTGGGTAGAGTTTTACTTCTATGGTCGAAAATATCTCCCTTCAAATTTTATAAGAGATTACATTATATAGAGGCCAAGGGAGGCTTGACACTTTGTCCCATGAAGCGACCCATTCTACGCATTAATGCTTTGGATGCATTCTTGGTTCTATCAAGGAGAGCCATAGTAGAGCAGGGTGGATACCTTAACTGTGGCATGTTGACTCATCTCCAATGTCTTCTCTTGAACAAAAGTCACTCATTCTATTACCTACTATTTGCATAGTTTCCCACTTTGTCTTTACACCAAAGGGGATAAACAAGCTACGCTTTCAATACTTATAGGTCCAAATACCTACCTGGTGGACTATTCCACCTACTGGAAATAACTTTTGCTGATATTTCCCTTTTTGTCTCTTCTTCCTTTTGGCCCTAGCCTTAATGTCTTTGAATGCATTCAGGTTTGCCTTATAAGCCTGGAAAGATCAATTAGACACTTTATTGCCGTGAATTTGATGTATGTGGGTCTTTAATCTTTTGAAGGTTAATGGCTTAGTCAGTCATCCTAAATTTGATGTTTGCAGGCTTGTCATTCTCATTAGAAACTCCTTTGTGTCTTTCTCACTTGTTATAGTTTCTTTTCACTATGATGCAAGTGATGACATGTGGCAAAATCTATGGCTTTGAAATAAGCTTGTTGGAATAATCTTTGAAACTTGTTGGAGGCTAGAAACATGGATGCAGACACTTGGCAGCTTGCACTGCACTGGGATGAGACACATGGTGAGTTTTTCTACTTTGAGACCTATTAGAGACTCGAAGCATGGATGCAGACACTTGACATCTTCCACTACACTTTGAGGCTTGACCCTTACAAAAGGGAACTTGCCCTTCAGGGTCTTGAATAAGGCCCATTTATGAGTGTCGAGTGTCCCTTACAAGGGTACCTACCCTTTGGGGTCTCCCAGATGACCTTCAGATATTCATTCTTTAGTGGGTTGTTGTTTCATTATTTCCTTTAGACAATTTGTCTAAAGGAAATCTTTTCTTAACTCTGCATCTCTACATTGGGATTACTCTATCTTGTACACGTGGAACCTTCTGCTACTTTTAACAAGTGGCACATGGCATCTTCTACCAAAATAGGTGAGGACACATGGAATCATCCACCTAATTCATAGGAGCTCTGAGAAACCTTTGAGAGTCTAGCAGAAGAAGACATGTGGCAGCTTCCACTGAACTCTAGAAACACTCATAGAAATAGTTGGGGCTCATTTTTGGCAATCATGCAGATGATGACACTTGTCAGCTTCCACCGATTCTCACCAAGGACACATGGCATCTTCTACTACATCATATTGAAACCTTCTACCATCGACACTTGGCACTTTCCACTCTGAAGTTATTTCTTTTGTGTGCTCTTTTCCTTGACTGAGGCTACCTTTGAACCTTTGAACCCATGAACTCATTAAACCTATAAAGTGGTTCAAGGTTCAATGGTTTGATCAGTTCATTCTTTTGATTTAGCCAAGTCTCTTTGATATCTTTGAACTAAGTGCATTGAACTATTTAAATGTTGAACCCATTTAACTGATGAACCAAAATGGATTAAGGTTCAACTATTCAATGGTTCAAGCCTTTGAAACTCATTAAGTGCTCAGAGCCATGGAACTTTGAAATGGTTAAACTTTGAATCTTTGATAAATGAACTTATCTCTTGGTGATGACGTTGAACCTTTGAACCCATTGAACTCATTAAACCAAAATGGTTCAAGGTTTGATGGTTCAATGGTTCAATCCTTGCTTAGATGCTTGCCAATAGACATTTTTTGATTGAACCAAGGTAATGAAATAATCATAAAAATGACTAAGTGTTGGAAATTGGTTCGTTTGATTGGACTCACCTGTAGAATCCTTTGACCTTGTTGAACCTACTAATCCCTTTACTAAAAAAGCTTGGAAAAATGAGGAATTCGTAATCTCAGAACAAATTTTGAGAAGGGAAGAGAGAAATTTTGGTCTTTTGAACAAAAATAGTTCACATGTCCCAAAAATGAGAAGTCATTTTTTGGGGACAACAATTATCACATAAGTTTTAAGCACATACATACATCAATAATACATGCATGATATCATAACCATGTCATCTAGTATAACATAAAAATATTCATATAAAACATCACATCATATAACATTATACCAAATAATCTAATACATCTACCTAATCTATATAAATTATTAAAAAATCCATCACATCAAAACCATATAATCATAAAAATATCCATAATCAATGCATATCACAAAACCATAATCATGCATAAGCATCACTTTCCAACACATCTTATCGTATCAAAAATCCCCTAATATATAAGAAAGTAAACAAGGAGTCCATGTCAATAAATATTTATAATGTAAGGGTCCCAAGGGAATCAATGTGATATAATAAAGAAAATCCATATATATATAGTCTTATATAATCTTGGATTGGATCTTGGTGGTTTAATAGGGTATTGGTGTACTGACTGTGATGAGTTGGCTCTACATGTAGGCGCACACTATTCAATTAGAACTATTGCCTCATATAAGTCCGTATAATACTTTGCCTCCCAATTTAGCCTCATAATGTTTCACATAACCCTATCCATCCCCCCTTATATCATTGTTGTGTCTACCTCATCCTTGGGCCTCTCATCCACCTATACCTCTCCTATCAATTTTCTGATCTGAGTCTATTCTAACTAATCTAAACCTATAGATCAATAATTTATGTCCCAAATATAGATTTGTATTTATAACATCACTATATATACTATAAGGAAGTAGCCTAACCCTAAAACCCATCAACATGTTCTTGTGCATAGGCTAGCTACCCATTCTATCCCTATAATCGAGCTTAGAATTGGTCTCTCTCTATGGTAATCCCTACAATCTTAGTAAGTTATGTTTGTATCTATGACCTAAGCCATGATAATAATGATATCTCATGCTCTATAGTGGTGGATGAGATGGTCTTACACCATCCTTACTCCCACTATCTCCATCATATTTCCTAGTCACCCCAACCTATGTGTTGTTCCCCCCAGCTTGGGTCTAACTCCCTCCAGCGTAAGTTGTTATAGTTACCTAGCCATCATCACCCCTTATACATTAAAGGTATCTGGCCCTCCCTATTCATCCTATTCATATTAAAATATAAAATTTTCCCTCTTCCATCTCTAAAACCTTATTTGTGATTGTAACACCCTCCTAACCACTCCCCTCCATACCACATCCCTGCATCTGAGTAACCTCAATGGTACCCTCTAATCCAACCATGTGATATAATATGATGTCACCCATAGATTAGGTATAAGAGTCTATAAATCCCATGGGATTAGGGAAAATCTATCACAATTGGTGCATGATAAAGTTCTAAACATTTCCCTACCACACTATGGCCTCTCTTAGTCACTTCATACAAATAAATGCTCCTCACCTAGCACATTATATAAGAGCCCAAACTATCTCTACACATGGTTAGGTCTATAGTACTATATAATAAAGTCTTGTTGGCCTATCATGTAATACTCTTTAAGCATATAGTTCATCACCTCAACCTCATCCTCCCAACCACACTGAATTTCCCTTTTAGGCATCCATATGATATGCTCCAACCATAAACTATAAAAATACTATATATAGAATCTTATCCCTCTAACATGACCTCTCTTCACACCTAGTAAAATATAAAATATATCATTTGAAGACAATGAGATTTTTAGGTTCCATATCTTATCAAGTACCTAGAGGATATTAGATCATAATGTGCTCCCAATTCCAAATCTACAACAACAATGATGGACTCAAGCTCACTGCTCCACCGTAGGCCCCCAAGTGTAACTACTAATATAGATGAGAAAATACCACTAGTCCCAAAATAAAAACCCTGAAATCTTACACCATATCAACCAACACATCCCTAAGTCCTAGATGAAACCACTAATCATTCTTGTCTAATAAAAGTATTTAAGTCACAAGAGGCATCACTACTAGTGTCAACTGATCAATAGTACCCTCCCAAAAGCATCCATCAATGTCCATCGACTAGTCCTATACACCAACTCATAATCCTCTTACCAATATTTTCATTATCATACTAAGTATGTGTGGTCATTAGTATATCATGTCCACTATCATTAACAATCATAAAATATGATATATGTCCTCTAGAGTCACCATCATCTCTCCAATCATGATGTGGAAGGTCCTTATCTCTAATTTCCATGACTCTAATAATGCAATAATCAGGGCTTGATGAATTCATACCACTAGCATCATTTTTATGTAGTACAATTCTACCATCTCTATCACCACATAATCTATAAGACTCAAATGATGTATGATGTAGAAAAAATAGGCCAACCTTCTGGATGCCATAAATTTTGACTCATAACTATGTTTGATCTCTTCCATGCACCAAAATGACCATATCAAAAGTTTAATTCTACCCTAAGCCACTCTATCTACTTAAATTTGATTTCAATATTTTTTAGAAGCCAAGCATGATCATTTGAGGGTCCAAAATTACAATTTAATGTTTTTTTCAAGAATTTTCTATTTTTATAAATTGTATATTTTTAGAATCAAAAATCAAATTTTGTTGAATTTCATTCCATAGTCTAATTTTAGTATTTAGGTTATTTTGGGAAAATTTTAGAGTCATGTGTGCATGTATGTGAAACTTACTATAAATAGTGGCTACTAAAAATAGATGTTTTTTTTAGATATTAGTTTTTTCTCAAAATTAGCATGTAGACTCTAATTTTCGAGTTTAGGATTATTTAAGCATGGTTTGGGTTTGTAATTATTTAAAGCAATCAATATGAATCAATTAAGAGTATTGTTTCAAGATCTTGGTGTATTGGTAATTTTTTTGTTCTTGTTAGTTTTTGGTTTCATTATCTAGGATTAGAGCAAGTTCAAATCTTGGAGGATTAAATAATGGAAATAGGAAAAGGAGGTGCTGCATATATTAACCAAAATATACAAGAGCTATAGAGGTAAATTTAACAATTAATAGAGGTTATCACCAATCAGTAAAGAAGACAAGGTGGTGATGAGGAAGACACAGATCATGATGAAGTTCAGCAAGAAGAAGAATAGATAGAGAAGCCACCATCGATGGAAGAAAGGATGGTTTGAGATTTATAGGGAAGGAATGAAAGAATAAATATTTATGTTCCATAATATGGAGGTAGTTTAAAACCAAAGGAGTTAATAGATTAGATGAATAACATGGAAAAATTCTTTGAGTGGAAGACTATGATAGAAGACAAGAAGGTAAAGTTTACATGCATGAAATTAAAAGGTCATGCAATGATTTTGTGGGATCACCTATAGAAAGAGAGATAAAGAAAAGGTAAAGAGAATATTAATTTGTGCAAAACATGGAGAATAAGTTGAGGGATAAATTTCTTCTTGTGGATTATGTACAAACCTTATACAAAAGATTTCAAAATTTGAGGAGAAAAGATCATAGTATACAAGAGTATACAAATGAATTTTATAAGCTTTCTATATGAATGGAGCATTATGAAATAGAATAGAATATGGATATAATATATGAAAATGGTTTGAAATTTTCTATTCAAGATGCATTAAACATGCATAGAATACTTATTTGAAGGCATAAGAAAAACAAAACAGATAGAATTTGAGAAGGACATATACTAGTCCAAGAAGAGGTGGATCCCCTTAGATAAGGGGATGAGGTGGGTTTAACACCACTATAGGTGGATTTAATGCCAATAAAAGTGAATTGCCACATGGTGTAGAAAGGCAAGATGATAATAGGCAAGTGTTTCAATACTAACAAAAAGGAAGAGGATTTTAGAGAGGACAAGTTTATGGTGATGATAGAGAATGGTTTTTGAATCAACATAAATCTTATTTTTTTTATATATGTGGATAATAAAGGCATAGAGAATTTGAGTCTCTAAACTATCAAGATCAAGAAAGAAGGTAGGAAGATCATCCAAGAGTAATTCTAGTTGACGCTGAAATAGAAGAGTAGAATATTGAAGTTGCACTAGTTGACATTGGAGAGAATCTCATGATGATAGGAACCATGATCACTCCAAGGAAAGATCAAGTGCAAAATAAGGAAGGTGATGATGCATGGCTATGTTCACATATTTTTTTAATAAGATGTACTTTGGGTGGAAAGGTATGCAAAGTAATTATAGATGGTGGTAGTTGTTAAAATATGATTTCTAAAGAAATGATTGAGAAACTAAATCTACAATGTGAAAAGCATCCTAAACCTTATCGTATTTTATGGTTTAAGAAAAGGGAATGAGGTTATATTAGATAAAATGTACTTAATCAATTTTTCTATAGGAAAAAAATTATAATGATGAAATATGGTGTGATGTTATTCTAATGGATGCATGTCATGTGTTATTGGGGAGATCATGGCAATTTGATAGGAAAATAGTTCATGATGGAGAAAATAACACATACACTTTTTGGAAATGTGATACAAAGGTAGTTTTTTACCTCTTAAAGAGGAAGAGAAGATAGAAAACATGATCTATACTAAAATTTTTATCCAAGATATGAAGGTAACAGATTGTTTTTATGCACTAGTAGCAAAGAATGGAGAAACACGAATGGTGCCAATACCAATAGTAGCAACAAGAGTGCTGAAAAAATATGAAGATGTTATACCTGATGAGTTACCAGATGGTTTAACACCAAAGACATATATTCAACATCACGTTGATTTGATTCCATGATCAACTCTACCCAATTAAGCAACATATAGGATGAGTCCAATAGAACATGAATAATTAAATAAATATGTTATTGAATTACTAAGAAAGAAAGTGATAAGGGAGAGTATGAGTCCATGTGAAACACTAGCATTGCTAACTCCAAAGAAAGATGGAGAATGTGTGTGGGTAGTAGACAAATTGATAAAATTACAATAAATTATAGGTCTCCTTTACCTCATTTAGATGATATGATGGATATTCTTGTAGGATAAAAATATTTTACCAAGAATGATCTAAGGAGTGGTTATTATCAGATTTGAATTTATGAAGGAGATGAGTAGAAAACTACATTCAAGACTAGGGATGGCTTATATGAGTGGATGGTGATGCCATTCAAATTATCTAATGCACCTACCACATTTATGAGGGTGATGAATACAATGCTATGAGAATATATTGGTAAGTTTATGGTTTTTTATTTTGATGATATTTTGATATTCAATATGACTAAATAAGAACACTTACAACATTTGAGAATGCTAATCGATTTGTTAAGAAAAGAGAAGTTGTATGCAAATTTAAATAAGTGTAGGTTTATGCAGAATAGTTTGGTATTTTTAGGATTTATAGTTTCAACAGATGGTGTGAAAATAGATGAAGTAAAAATAAAGGCAATTATTGAGTGGCCTATTCCAAAAAGTATTATAGAGGCAAGAAGTTTCCATGGTTTAGTAATTTTTTTGCAAAAAAATTATTAATATTTTTAGTAGTATTGTGGCACCAATAAAAAATTGCATGAGAGGGAAAGAATTTACATGGACTAGATCAGCCACTGAAAGCTTTGAAATTTTTAAGAAGATTACAGAAAGGTCAATTTTAGCATTACCAAATTTTAACAAAGTGTTTGAGGTTGATTGTGATGCTTCATTTATGGGAATTGGTGTTGTGCTGAGTCAAGAAGGAAAGCCAATATCATATTTTAGTGAGAAATTAAATGAGGTAAGAACAAATTATTCTACTTATGATGTTGAAATTTATGCAATTGTACAAGCATTAAGACATTGGAGGCATTATCTAGTGCCTAAGGGGTTTATAGTATTTACAGATCATGAGGCTTTGAAGTATGTGAATACACAAAAGAAGTTGAATAATAGTCATGAAAAGTGGGTTTATTTCATATAGGGGTATACTTTTTTGTTAAACCATAAATCAAAAAAATAGAATCAAGTAGCTTATGCAATGATTAGGAAGGTAGCATTATTAACTACTATGGTGAGTGAAGTAGTTAGATTTGAAGCTATCAAATAAATATATGATACTGATCTATATTTTAGCAAGGTAGTTGAGTAGTGAAATAATCCATTAATAGGTGGGATAGATGTTATTCATGATGAGTATCTTATACAAGAAGGTTATCTCTTCAAAGGGAAATAATTATGCATTATAGTTGGTTCTCTATGAGATAATATAATAAGAGAATTACATAGTGATGTTTTGGCTAGACATTTTGGTAAGACAAAGACAATAGCTTTGGTGGAGGAAAAGTATTTTTGGAAAAATATGAAGAGATATGTGAAAAGGTATGTTTTAAGGTGTAGAATATGTCAGGCGGCTAAAGGACACACATAAAATACTAGACTATACATGCCATTATCGATTCCCAAAAGACCATGGATAGATTTGAGTATGGATTTTATGTTGGGATTACCAAACACATAGAGAGGTAACAATTCAATTTTTTTATTGTAGAATTTTTTTATAAAATGATTGATTTCATTGCATGTAAGAAAACCAATGATGTCTCTAGAGTTGCAGAATTATTTTTATGGATATTGTGAGATTGCATGGTGTTCCAAAAATTATTACTTCTGATAGGGACATGGAATTTCTAAGTCATTTTTGGAGGACTTTATGGAAGAAGATGGGTAATAATCTAAAATTTAGTAGTACATATCAACCACAAATAGATGGATAGATAGAACTTGTGAATAGGAGCTTGAGAAATTTATTGAGATGCATAGTGGGAGATAAACCAAAGCAATGGGACTTGGCTTTACCACATGATGAGTTTGCATATAACATTTTAGTGAATAGATCAATAGGAAAGTCACCTTTTCAAATTGTTTATGGGAGAAATATTATGGGTATTTTATATTTGGTACAAGTTTTAATTATAGATTGAATTAGTGATGATGTAGAAGCATTTTCAGCAGTTTCAAGGAGTAAGAAGAAAGTTGTAGGAAAGTAATGAGAAATATAAAATATTAGTAGATGTTAAAATAAGATGCAAGGTATTTTAATAATTATAGTTGGTAATAATTTAATTGAGGAAAAAAATATTTCCTAAAGGCACATACAATAAATTGAAGTACAAGAAAATTGGGCCATGCAGAATTGTGAAGAAAATCAATGATAATACATATGAGGTGAGTTTAACATAAAATATTGATATATCTCTAGTATTTAATGTTTCATATTTATATTAATTCCATGGATAATATGATGAATATGAAGAATTAAATTGGGAGAAGCAAGTTCTAAAGAAGAAGAAATAAAAAATAGTGTAGGTTTCAGATATGAAGACAATGTGCATAAGGCAAGGGAATTATAATAGGGATTTGGTGTAGTGGGAAGGATTACAACAAGAAGAAAACACTTGAATTATAGAATAGGAGCTAAATAATATTGAGAAGGAAAAATTGTAGCAGTAAAATCAAGGCAACTCATAGGAGATGAGTTGTTTTCAACTAGAGGAGAATGATGTAGAAAAAATAGGCCAGCCTTCTGGAGGCCATAACTTTTGACTCATAACTCTGTTTGAGCTATTTCATGTGCCAAAATGACCATAACAAAACATTTTATTCTTACCTAAGCCACTCTATCCACTTAAATATGATTTAAATATTTTTTAGAGGCCAAACGTGATCATCCAAGGTTCCAAAATTAATGTTTAATGATTTTTTCAATAATTTTTTATTTTTAGAAATTATATATTTTTAGAACCGGAAGTTAAATTTAGTTGAATTTCATTACATATAATAATTTTATTATTTAGGTTATTTCAAGAAATTTTTATATCCACATGTGCTTGCATGTAAAACATATTATAAACAGTGGCTACTAAAAATAGATGTTTTTTTAAAAAATTTGAATGTTATTTAAGCATGGTTTGGGTTTGTAATTATTTCAAGAAATTATTATGAATCAATTATGCGTATTTTTTTAAGATCTTGGCCTATTGGTAATTTTCTTGTTCTTGTTATGTTTTAGTTTCATTAATGCATCTCATGAATAAATTTCAGATGTTATAATCTAGATGCCATAACACCTAAGTCCTCTTGCACCAATCACATATCCTATCACTAACTCTATTCCATAAAAATATCTCTTACCTATTTAGCTCACCAACCTATAAATAATTTCCCCCTCCCAACCTTACTTATCCTAAATCAAAACACCACTAACCTTAAATCCATATTAATATCCCTTTACTAATGTTAATAGTTAACATCACCTCCTATCCAAGTATTTAACCTAATTTAACACCATCTTAATCTAACTGAGCCTAGTCCATCTTGACCTAACTCACCCAATATAACCCAATATTTTATCTTAAATCCCATTCCCTAAATCACTTACACTCCTAATACATTAATTACCTAGCCTAATTCACCTAGCTAAACACTCCTAATTTTCTTACTCATCCTAATTACATTCCCATCCCTCCTTACCAATCCCATCATCTAAATTACACCCTTAATCCACTAACTCATCCTCTTACCCTAACTATATCGAATCATAACTAACTTCATCATGTCCTATCCTTCCCTCCCCATCCCTCCCTATCCCCTAAAAACCTTAGCCTATCCTTTTATCCCTCATCCCTTAACTATTTTCTCCACCCATTGCAATATCACAATTTATGAATTTTCCCTAACCTATGACCTTGACATTATCTCTAATCAAATCTTTTGGTTTTGCATAACCATTACTCTAACTTCATGGTTATGTAAAACTATAAATCCCTAACTCATGGTATTATAGTATCATAATTTGATACTTGTAGTATTGTAATATTGAAACTCTATAGTTGTGGTATTGTAATACCACCACTTGTGAAGTAATACCTCTAGTCATGAATGAAATAATGTAATTGAGGTCATTACCCTCAATCACAGTATTTCACCCATGCCACATTTGTCATAACTATTAATAAATAATTGTAAAAATTTAAAAAATTAATAGGTTAAGGGCAAAAAGCATATTGGTGGTCCAACATCCTCGGGCCTTTAGAACTCCTAGACTCTCTCGCTTTTTTGTGAGCTTGTGAGATTTGGTCCATTTTTTTAGATTAGAGAAAATTTATCACCAAGGTTAAAAGTCAAAGTGAACCCATTTTCACTCTTTTCTCCTATTTGACCCCCCTTATTTTACTCCCATCAACCTTTTGACTCCTAATACCCCTTTTATCTTATCTTATGATAACCAAATCCCATCAATTTAGTCAATTACCCCAAACACTCATTAATTATCATCCCAAGTCAAAATTACATTAACCTAAGGTCTTTTAATACTATGTAGGTAGCACCTGGCCATGGTTTCATACTTGGGGTTATCTTGGCCATTATTAACCCCCAATCCCCATCCTATCCTAAATGATATCACTCAATCCTATTATATATCATTTTTAGATACACATCTCAATTAAAGTGGCTTATTATCATTAATAAACTCATTCAATCCTACATGTGTACTTGCTATGAGAACCATCCCTAGCTTGAAGTCTATATCATCTTTCTTGGGCCATGTCTTCATCCTAGGAATTCACATCTTATCAATTGGTTTCCTTCTTAGAAATTAATCATTTGTCTAGAACCCATCTCTCAAGATTAAGCCACTCTATCCCCTTGTCTCTATACTTGGTACATGTCAATCATAGCTATATCAATACTCAGGGCATCCCAACCACATCTCATCATCTTGGTCTTATCCCACACTTGGGATTTATGTTCGAGTGATCATTCGGGTAGGTTCTTCTTGCATTCTCCCTCAATGGGGAATCATACCTACTAACACTATCTAAAAATGTTTTGATACATGACTATGGTTTTTATTTAAAATACCATTACTCCCTTCATCCTAGCTTAAAGTCTATATCATATTTCTTGGGCCATGTCTTCATCCTAGGAATTCACATCTTATCAGTTGGTTTCCTTCTTAGACATTGATTATTTGTCTAGAACCCATCTCTCAAGATTAAGCCACTATATCCCCTTATATCTATACTTGGTACATGTCAATCATAGCTATATCAATACTCAGGGCATCCCAACCACATCTCATCATCTTGATCTTATCCCACATTTGGGATTTATGTTCGAATGATCATTCAGGTAGGTTCTTCCTGCATTCTCCCTCAAGGGGGAATCATACCTACTAAGACTATCTAACAATGTTTTGATACATGACTATGGTTTTTATTTAAAATACCATTAATCCCTTCATCCTATCCACTCGTAATACTCTTTCAAATAGGGGGAAAATATATGCACCAAAATCTACTCACCCTAATAATTCTACTAAGTATCATTAATTTAACCTATAACTATATTTCCTAGATAATTAAATAATATCCTATTTAATATTCCATACATCCCAAAACCCTTATTTTACCCTTGCATCCAATTAATAATCCTTTTATTCTACTAACTAAGCCTACTTACCTACTACCCTACCCATTAATCCACTTGCCATTTTAAAAATACTTTTTTATTCACCTATCCATCTACCACACTACTAAATGGCCATTCTTACATCCATACTCCCTAATGGAGATTCTAGAATTGGAGAGTTATCGAATCTCCTCTAATTTAACCCTTCTCTTCTAGAATCCTATATTGTATAGGTTTCCATGGAATTAAAAATTCCTTGAAAATTTCTTGGCCATTGATCTCAAAGGCTCAAAATTAAATGTTATCCATTGAGTTTCCCTCCCATGGCTTATATAAAAAAGCCAATTCCTCCATGAAAATTAACTTGAAAACATAGAAAGAATTGAATCTAACTTGATAACTTGCATCCATAACATCCTTCTTACATTATCCAAGAATCCATATAGCCTTATCAAAGCCATTATCCAACCAAAGAATTCATTTCAACGGTTGTCAATAATAATCAAGAAATCCAATAATCCACTTATTTTTCACTCTTATCAGTTTGGTAATCTTGGAGGGGAGTTACATGAGGTAAAATGATGGTAAGTGATTTCATTACTAGCATCTAATTATCTCTTTATCCTCTCTATTTGATGTTTTTTACATTTTGGGTTTTTTTTTTTGAAAATAGTAATACAAAAGAATCCAAAATTCCTACTATAGGAATATTGGGCCTATAAATTATCTACCCACTAAAGAATCATAAATTGGCTAGATTCAATTCGCTGAGTGTCTAGAGTAGTGGTATTAGCTAATATGTCTCTTAAAGATTACATTAAATCCTATGCTTACAAAGGGTCTAATAAGGATGGCCAAATTATTTTAGACCAATAAATATTACCAAACTGGGGCATTAGATGAAAAATGTATACAGGCTTCTTATTTATAGATTTATTTGATGATATAGTAGAAGTAAATTAGGTAGAAATAGAAGGAGGCATTGACAATCCTAATTAGGTAGAGGAGACATGTAACTAGGCACTTCCCACAACTCCTTTAGTTTTATTGAATTTAACCTTTTTAGGCTTAGGAGTGGTTGGGTGAATGGTGGTTCAGGTGACAATAGTGTAATTTGAAATAGTAGGGGATTGTGAAACAAAACCAATAGTATAAATAACTAGAATTAAGGAAAGAAGAGGACTAGTAGTAATAAGATCTAATGAAGTAGTAGTAGTGATAGAAATAATAAAAAACAAAGTGACTCTAGAAATAATAAGGATTGAGGTAATTGAAGGATATACGTCCTTAACTAACTTCTCACCCTTAAGTGGTGTTTTTACTTTCAATACTTGAAGCCTTAAAACTTTGGCCTTATGTAGTTCTAGATCCTCTTCTTCATCCTTAGATTCTCTTTTAATGGACATTTGTCCATGGTCCATCAGGCCCTCTTTCAATGGATATCAATCAATTATATCTACATGGATTCCAGGAACTTAGGGATTCCTTTTTTTTAAAATTATAGTCTTACAAGGTAATATGAAGTCTATTGACTAGAGGAAGAAGTAACATCGATGATTGTGGAAACTCAAATAGAGTAGGTAATAATAAGGACATCCTCTTATGCATCAAAAAAATGAATACACATTGGTTCCTCTTGTCCACTTGAACCATTGATAGTAGTCGTAATTTATTTGACCTCTTTCTCTTACTTCACAACCCTCATTTCAAGTGGTGGTGTAAGATATTATACTTATTTAAATGATCTTGACACTACTGGGATCTCCTTTATATCAAGATCATGCTTGATTGTTGTCATCACCATGGGAGGTTGCTAGGAAGAGATTCCTTGGTCTTGAGGCTGATGGGGACTATGGGATATCTAGTAGTTTATATTTGACCATCCACCATGAATAGGGAGACTAGTGTGCATATCAATAATTATTATGGAAGGTTTTCTCTGAATAATCATTAAAAATCTTGATTGAAATTAGTTACCTTTGCTTTCTCTAAAACTCCACCTTCATCTTTTGTAATTAGAAAAATGAAATCATTATCACAAAGATAATGTTTATATGGGATGTTAAGGCCTTTGATATGCTTCTAGATTAGACCATGGGGTTCCCAATCTCTATGTGGTAGAGAATATAATGAATAATAATATTAATTATTTCTAACTTCTCCAAAGTGTTTCCTAATGGTATAACTCATCTAACCAATCATCCAAGAGGAACCATGAAATAGTCATTTATTATTTTTCTTCAAGTCTTCATCCATGATCCACCATAGCTGGTAGGCAATTTCTTTCCCAACTAATTTGTATATGACATAATTTGGGAGATTTAATTGATCAACCTTGTTTCTCATTACCATAATCATCATCTAGTTAGGGTAAATTAAGTAATCCCCCTTCAGTCCTAATGTCTTACTATGCTCTTTAATATTCTAATCAAGGGATATTATTGAATTTACATTTATATTTGAGGGTATACATTCTTTTAAATTCAAAATATGTTTTTCATTACACATATATGTAGAGGAAAGAAAAATAATTGCATACATGATTTTTAACATAGTCTTGTGTCAGGCTCTAAATTGATATATTATGTAAGTAGATTGTACCTGTGACAACATATCGTAAATATGACATCATGTAAAAATGACCACCTAGGGGCGTATTATACTTCTTAAATATTTTTTATTTAATCATTGCATTGATTATGTTCCCTAGTGTGAAGGTTAACTTAAATGTGATCATCAAATCTAGTAGTGGTACCCATTCTAGATGATGAGGGTGAATGCTAAGGTGACCATAAAATCTATTCAACAATGGCATTCAAATGTGGATACCCATCTAGACATTGGTATTTGGCATTGGATCCTTGGAATTAAGAGTGATAACCTATCCGTGATTGATCCATTTACATAGATCATTTTCAATCATGGTTTTATTTTTTGACATCTCTACCTAATGTCCATCGAATGTAACATCTGTAATTGGTAGTTGCATATAATTTTGGAAGGTTTATCCTAAGATACAATCAATGACCATATTTTTTCTTAGTGGTGTAATAATATACCTCTAGTCACCTTCCCAGGGAAGAATAGGTCTCACAACAATTCAAAGCATGGCATGGATTTAGGCTTCACCACTACAAAGTGTATCTTTTAATTTTTCAATAGAATCAAGTTTCCTACCAACTAACATTGTTAGGATGCCATGGAATCTTCATGTGAATGGTTGTCTATGTCCTTGACTACATCTCGAAGCATTGAATAATTAGTATACACTTTAATAAGCATAGTCAAATCAAAAATAGTGTCAGTGTACTCTGTAGAGTTTTTGATGGAGAATTTAGAAGGTGGTAATACCCCTGAACTCTTTAGATGAAGAGGCCATTATTACCTAGTTCAATTACATGACTTTTGTGATAATTCAAATTCATGTTTGATTTATAGAATAAATTAACAATAGAATGTAGACAATTAGGGAATCAACTTGTATTTGGAGTGCAAGTTCTCACAATTTTATTAGTAATCAATAGGAATGATGTCTCTTTACATATCAATGTTATAGATTCATGTCTATGACATTAATTTAGTTCATGCACCATTAATGTCCAACATCTCCAAGCTTAATTTACTCATTTAATTCAAACTTTATCACTTTAATTTAGTGGATATACCACATTGGATTTCTATATGTTTGGAAAAATTCCATGTTATAGCCTTAGACAAGTGTCATCTCATCATTAATTTTTTGTAATACTAACTATGCCATGTTGACTGCCTTCCAGATTTGGGTGTTAGGTATTTCATTAAAACACAACTCATGAACAAAATTTTTGATGACTAATTCACTTGGACACAACATGTGAAGAAAACCTATCATGAAAAAAAAAATTGAAGCACAAATTTTGAACAAAAACTTTGAAATTCAAATTTTACAAAGTGTAAAATTATGAATAAAACTTGGAAAGTGTAAAATATGCAAAGGTAAAGTCATGATAAAATATGCGAACAAACATTTTGAAGATGCATAAGTTCTGAACAAAAGTTATGAATACTAAGTCATGTGGACACAACCTATCAATAAAACATCTCATGAACACACCTTATTAATTGTAACTTCCAAAAAAAATATCTGAAATGCATAATTTACAAAGTGAAAAATTTGTAAATGTTGAACACTTCATGAAGGTAAAAATATGTGAAGGATAAAAAATTAGAAAAGCCAACTTTATGTATAGAATTTTTGAAGACAAAAAATATGTGAAAAATAGAACTAATGAAAGGCAAAATACATGAAGTCTGAGACTTTATAATTACTTCACATACTATAAAACCTATATATATGTAAATATCTCAAAGAATATTAATAGGTTAGTTTGAATAAATCACATAGCGATAACCCAAAAAACAAATAAATGTCAAATGTATTCATATTAATCAACAGTCATTCTTATAAAAACCTTTAAAGCTTGAGCCTAATAAATGTACATATCTATGTCGATGGAAACCCCTTTCATATATATGCTAAATGAAAAACCTTTTAAAAAAATAAGACCTTTCTAACTTTTAATGTGTCCCTGCTGAGGAAAAGAAAAAGAGTGAGCATATGTTGAATACAACAACTGTCAACTCATATGGGGAATACTCTTGAGTATTAAGAACCCATAATATTTAGTTATCAAACCCAAATTAAACATTAACCATACCAAAATAAAATAATTGAACTAAAAACACAAAAGAGACTTAAAATGACTTCATATAACATACTAGTTTTTTTCATACCTTGGGTCTATGTGTGATAGAGATATCCTCTTTTACCCTTATTATGATTATTTTAGCAAAGACTTAGAATATATATAGATTTAATTCTAATTTATTTAAAGCATATACTAAAACTAGGGAAACTCAAGCATTGTTCTACTACCATCTAGGCATCTATATCTCTAACAAAGATACCTTTAGTTCTTCCTCTTTTATTATCCTAAATTTATTACATGATGTATAATACATTGATTGTTTTTTCATCATGTGAGTAGTCAATCACTTTTATATTTATTTAGGTTTAGTGATCAATATTTAGGATACATTGGTCCTCTCTCTCTCTCTCTCTCTCTCTCTCTCTCTCTCTCTCTCTCTCTCTCTCTCTCTCTCTCTCTCTCTCTCTCTCTCTCTCTCTCTCTCTCTCTCTCTCTCTCTCTCTCTCTCTCTCTCTCTCTCTCTCTCTCTCTCTCTCTCTCTCTCTGAATGTGAGTAAAATAATGAAGGTAGGAATCATTGTGAGATGAATTATGTGAAAAAAAGAAAAAATGATTTATTAGAATGTACCTACAAACTATATCTGTATCAATGGTTATTACCTTAAACAAGTATTAATATTGCAAGTGTATTTGATCGAATGAGAGAGCAAACTTTCTAAATTCTTATGGAGTACTAAGAGAAGATTTTACATACATGATAGAAGCATGCAATTATGATATAACCATAATTATCCTATTTGTTGCATACCTATATTCTAAAATTCTAAAACATAAGGGTGTAAAACTTATAAACAAATATTTTTTGCATTCTCAATTTTATTCCCTTTCTATAGTTTTTCTTTCTTTGGAAAACCTCTCATGGATTTAAATTTTAACCTCAAACATGGATAAGAAGTCTAAAATATTGGATACCTATGAGAAAATACCAAATGATATTAGTGTACCAATCTCCTTTAGATACCTACATTTGATAAACCTCCTCAATGGCGATGTCTAGGTTAGGCTCAATCAGTCTTTATCCTCTAATAATTTTGGTTGGCCTTATTTTCAAGTCAAATTTTGTAATTTTACAATTCATTTGCCTCTTTTCTACGCTAATTCATTCCATTGTAAAGTGAGCTTGATATCAGGGTTGACCACAATAACATGAGTCTTATTTCTTAGGATGTAATGTCTGAATTTCTTTACCACTTTGAGTAGAGAAAAAATCTATTTTATATCATGGAGCACCTGAGCTCTTATTATTTTAAATTTGTTTGCATGAATTCAATAGGATACTCACTTCCATCCTCTTTCTAAGTAATCACCATAATAATAGTGTGTTTTGAAGTAAAAAAATCTAATAAAAAGTCTTCATTGAAGTCTAGGCTTATTAACACTAGAGCCTAAGATATAACATCCTTTATGTCTTTAAAATAATTTTAGGCATCTAGTGTCCATTATAATTTAGTATCTATCTTGAGTATTTAATTCATAGGTCTAATTATTTATTTAAAACCTAAGATGAACTTCCTCAAAAAAATTATCTTTCCCTTAGTAACACCAGATATTCTATTTTAGGTTTTATTAAGATATTAAACCTTCTACATATTTCAAATATTGACTGCATATGGCATACGTGATCAGTTCTATTCTTTGATAAAATGATAAGGTCATCCATGTAAATTATTATGCATTTACCAATCAAACCTTGAAATGTGTGATCCATATCTTGTTTAAAGGTATCACCCATGTTAATTAATATAAAATAAATCCCTTATATAAATAAGTACCCCACTTTGTGATAAATGTAGTCTTCATTCTATATTTAAATTTGACTAGCACTTGGTTATATTCTAAAAACTTATCTAATAAGTACATCATTTTAGAATGACTTACTATATGGATAACTTCACCCAAGGAAGGTAAAGGATAGTTGTTATTCTCAAAATACTTATATAGGTTCCTAATATTGACAAATAATCTGATTTCCTAATTATTTTTCCTGACTAGAACCAAATTTGAAACCCAAGTAGAATGTCTAATAGGGAACATTATCTCTACACTTAATAACTTCTCCACTTCCTTTTGGATAAACAAGATATGATTGATTAGCCTCTATCTTTACCTAAATGGATTATGGTGTGGCTTCAGTGGGATGGTATAGGTGATGAATCTTGGGATAAAAACATTTAAGTCCTCATACATCCATGTAATCACATATTTATACGGGGTGAATAAATACTTCACCTTTTGTCTTTCTTCTAGAGTGTAGTTGAAACCAATATTAACATACTGTGGATCACTCTCACTTACCAAATTTTCTTTATTAAACTTAGATTCATTGAATTTGAGTTACCTTAACTACTAATCCTAGGGGCCTTTATTGATTCTTCTCTCCAAATAAACCATCTTTAAATGAATAAAATTTTCCTTGAGTTGAATAACTCTTCTCAATTCATCTTATCATAGATAATTTATTTCTTTATCATAAATGATTTGAGATTTAAATTATCCAAAATTGGTCAAGAATTAAATAATTTCATGGTAATAATAATATACCTATAAATATTCCACATTATCATGAATAGATGGGTAAGGCATGAGATCAATGGAAAATATCTATACCTTAAATTCTTGTAATATCACCAAATTGGTAGTTGAAGTGGCCAGTGAGTTATAATCCTATTTATGTTCTATGGGAGTAACTACTATGTGGAATGCCTCATGTTATTTTATCAAATCCCAAGCTCTATGATTTTACCTCTTCTCATATGATAATTTTCACTGGTATCTATTTCTAACCTAATTGATTACCAAATCCAAATCTCCATACATTAGTAATTGTTTGACATTATCTTTTAGAGTGAATTATAATCCCAAAATCAATGCCTCATAGTCTACTATTTTATTTGTGTAAGGTAATTTCAACATATAGGCTGATAGATACTTGTTATCCTTTGGTTAAATCAATTAAAGACCCACACCCAATCCCTGCTTGAATCTTTCACCATCAAAATGGAGAGTCCATAATTGGAAAGGTCCTTGGACTTATGGTTCCCACACCTCATATTTTATGGTAAAGGTATAAATTCTAAGATTAGGGGATTTATAACTTACCACTTCATTATTAGTATTGTACACCATGATGGGGTGCTTCATTCTTAGTTCCTAATCAATTCAAATTTGGTTTGCAACACCTCTTTATGGAAGCTAAATATGTGATAAGTCTATTGCTAAATATTTGTTCAATTTCTTCCACCAATATCTACTTATTAGTATTCCATATCGCTCTTGGATATATACCAAAACTAAATAAATAGTCATTTTCACACATGGATTAGATACCACTTGAATGCATACATCATTTAATTCTCTAACCATATGCACCACTATTTTGTTTAGCTATCAAACCATTCTCCTAAATGGGTTTGGAGTCAATCCAAGATTCTAATAAATAGAAGTTAGAATCATAGTAGCTAACGATATAGAATCAACCAAAAATTTATGAGTATTCATTCTAAATGATTTGATATTAAATAATAAAGGAGGAACTTCTGGTTTACTCTTGTTTATGACATTTGTATGGGCAACCTTAATCTTCTCTATAGCAAATTTTCCTATGATAAACCTCCACATGAGATCATTTTCTTTAGTGATCTAAGTCAATTCATGAAGAGTGATATTTTCTTTAATTTTATTCATGTCTTTAATTTTGTATCCTCATTTTCTCTATTCCTTCTTTTTTTAAGGAAGATACATCTCTTTTGGGGGAGGTGGATTGTTATCAACCTTTGGATTCATTATAGTAGTAGTATTATTTGGAGGAGTAGACATTATGATAGGTTTCTTTTTATTCATATTGTAATTGCCTAAGTAATACTATTAGAAGGCATATGCCTCATCCAAATTATCTTTTTGTACAATTTCTTCCTTACTTGGGAAAGAAAATTCATGAGCTTCAAAATCCATGATGGTTCTTGAGGAAATAGAATCATGGGGTAACTATGGTGGGTTTTTCATCAAATCCTAGATCACCATTTATCTTTATAAGAAATAAAATGCTGCAAAAAATTCAACACATTTAAGTTCATCATGCTATGATATATTGTGAACTCCACACCAACTGGGTAGATTTGAATCCACTATATTGATATTTCAAAAATTATTAGGCTATCATTGTTCTACATTATTTTTAGACCTATTAAAATGTCTATTATATCTTTTAAACCAAAAAAAATTATTTTTATTTTGAATATTATCATTATTCATCTTTATCTACATGCCCAAGAAGTCGTTGCTCAATTTTTGGACCATTATCTGTATAGAATATAATTTTACTTTGGTAGAATCAATAACTCGAGTAACTGAAACATTAGATGGAATTAAATGATAGTTATACTGATGACCATTAATTTGTGACTAATTTCCAAATAAATCATATTTATGACTCATTGTGTGCTTCATCATAGAATATATTACATATAGTTAATTCTAGTTGGATGCTAAAACATTTTGATTCACATGAGGCATAAGATTCAAAGCTGGGAAACTAACATTGAGGTTAAGAGTGTCTAGTATGTATGGATTTAGCTACCTATCAATCTTGATTGCTTCTTTATAGGGCAATAATAAAGTCTTAACATTAACATCTCTATGCAAAAATAATATAGTGATTGGATCCAAGGAGTTCTTTTATATTTAGAGTGGTAGTGATACTGTTGATTTATATGTAGCACTTAACTAAGTGTATATATTGTGAAACCTCACATTTAAAACTTAATTGGCTCATTGGAATCCTTGTTCATACTTTTTAATGATGATATACTATACTCAGACTACTAACTTATCCAATTTGGGTAACAAAAGAGATTTGACATGAGTTACATGAATTAATTGAGTTCTCTAAAAAATTGAGGAACCAATCATAATCAATATCTTGTAATATAAAATGGAAAATCTTGCATGTAACATCTTCATCAAGGATATTCATTAATCTTAATGGAGTTTTGAAGGACTTGATATGTTCTTTTTCCATTCTTCCTCTTGATCAAGAGAAAGAAGGTAGATACTTATTTGGATTCCTTGGAAAATCATACACATCCCCTGGGACTTTAATGGTGGATCTACCTAACCAAAGTTGAGACATAGTAGGATTAATGAGATAGAGGTTTCTTACTAGGGAAGGTGTTTTAATCCGATATATGATGGGGACAACTAGTGAAGATCTATCATTTTGATGGATCAATAAAGTTGAAACTAAAATATTGGCTTGGGATCTAGACCTAGTTACTCCTTTGGTATCTCCAATGAAACTCAAATGTAGGGGATAACCTCTGCTAGGGAAGGCACATAAGTGGCCCTCTTTCTAGTGTTAAATTTTTTTATTCTATTGATGTGGGTATTATACACACCCTGAATTGAATGAGGTAACCTCTAATGTTTTAGGATCTCAATAGAGTCAATCTTCACTCTATGGCATCAGCTATAGGTATTCATTAAACAATCATGTAGTATAATACAATAGTTAATTATGTAGGTTGTTAATTAAGTGTCTGTGTGGATGAGTGAAACCTAGAAGATATTTAAAACCTAGTTGAGTTGGATGGATGGACCTTATTCTAAAGTGGGTAGATTTTGATCAAAGAAACTTAGAAAAAGAAAAGATAGGGAAGAAAAGAAGGTTATTTGGTCTTCATAAGGATTAATTTTTAGCTGGTCTCTCTATAGAAAAGTTTTTTAATACCAATGTTTGTAGTTAATACCTATTTCACGGTGACATGCAAAAATGATAAGAAGATCTAGGGAATAATTGATATAGTAAACTCTAGGATATGAATTAAAGGTTACTATTATTTAGAGTTATTATTGCACACCCTTATTTAATATATTATAGCTCAATTCATAGAGTTATGTAAGGAATCTATGGCTTGAAATTAGAAGGCTATATCAAAATAAAACACTTATAAACACTCATACTATTTAAATAGTTTACCTAGTTGTATGAAATTAATGCTACTTGTTGATCGTCAAATAATTATTACACATATTTAAACTCACATACATAAATAATGAAAAAAAGTATTTATTCATAGCTTTTGAACACTTAAAATTACTAAATCAAATATCCAAGAAGATAAAGCACAACTAATTTCACAAAAATTTAATGGACAAGCATTGACACTATTGCATAACAATCAAAATAGAATTCTTCCTATATTGATAAATTTTTGAACCCAACATATAAAAGGATTACATGTATAAATAGATTTAGGAATGGGTAACCTCATCCCTAAAATTTAAGTAACATTTTGATAATTAGAACATGATTTATAATTAATGCAAATCCTACATGTACATTATAGTTGATCACAATTATATTTTCAAAAATAGACTTGATTTTACATGATAAACCAATGTGTGCATGATTACAAAAGGTTTTAATAACTACATGTCTATGTTACATATAAATTATCTCTAGTTACATTTGTTAACTCTCCACACAATATCCATGCAAAATTAACCTCATAATAGTAAGGTTTAGCGAAAGATGATGCTAGAAAAGTCAAAGTTAATGTAGTAGAAGGAAATTAAGTAATCAATTATGAATTACATGGTGTGTCTATAGCCATTTTATTAGCATCCAAATATTTTTAGTGTTTTTAACTAGAACCATTTTGTATCCTAATGATGTCTATGTTTAGCAGAGATGTCTTATGTATTATACTGACCTACACTAGTAAGTGTTCATATTCAGATTTAGTGGTCCTAAACTCCACATTAAAAATCTCTAATTATGTAACTTTCTTCCTTACAAAACTGAGTTTTGATTGGATTTCATATAATGTGATCCCTTGAAGCCTCTACTTAATGTTGGTATAATGTTGTTGAAGCAATTGGCCAAAACTAACTCTACTTATTAATTTTCTTATAGAATCTCTTATTTCAGATAGCTTAAATTTATATAAAATATATAATATTAACTTATCATTGTCTAAGAACTTTAGGAATAGAGTTTTTATGATTGAAACCCAATCCCTAACCTCCTGTGTTTAGATGACCACCAAGTTGAGACCAATTTTTTCCTCTAATGGTGTCATCAAATCCAAATGGCTATAAGACTTATTAGTTGTATAAAATACAATAAAATTTAATTTATTTTCATTATCCATTAAATAATTTAATAATTTTATTATCGCAATGACCTAAGGAGCTAGTTCAGCTCTCATTGAACTAATACCATCCAAAATGTTATATAATTGAAGGGATATGATTTGAACCTCATCTTTGATTTCTTTAAGAACATCAACAATTTATTGTTATTCCTTGACTTGTTCAATATCTTTCTCTAGCTCTCACCTAACTTGTTCAATCCCCTCATGAAGTTTTATTAAATATTTAGTTTATGTCCTAAAGTAGGACTTAAAATATTCATTATAAGGAGAATTTCCCAAAATCATATTCTTTCTCTTCAATAAAGATAAACTATCTTGTCTCTCTTCCAAAAATAGACCTCTACCAGTATCATCCTCAATTTTCCTCTATTTAATCTATTGGATGGTTCTTATGGATTTTTCAAAGATAGAAGTCACTATGGTAAGCTCTATTATCATTAGATTAGTACTTTGGGAATACTGGTCCTATAAATTATCTACCCACTAAAGAATCATAAATTGGCTAGAGTAAACGAGCTTAGTGTCCTTAGCAGTAGTCTTAGCTAGTAGGTCCCTTGAATACTAAATTAAAGTTTGTATTTGAAAGGGGTATGGTAAGGATGGAAAAATTATTTTGTTCTAATAAATACCACCAAACTAGGGAATTCGATGAAAAATGTATACATGCTTCTTTTTTTTTAGATTTATTTTATGAAATAATAGAGATATAGTACGTAGAACTTAACAAAGGCATTGGCAATCTTGATTGGGTGGAAGAGACATGTAACTAGGATCTTGATAAATATCCTTTGGTTTTATTGAATTTAACCTTTTTAGGCTTAGGAGTGGCAAGGGGAATGTTGATTGGGGTGGAAATAGTGGAAGTATAAATAGTAGGTGATTGAGAAACAAACCCAACACTTGAAACAACTAGACTTTTAAAATTAACAACACCAGTAGAAGTAGGATCGAATGAAAGAAAAATAATAGTAAAAATGATAGAAATCAAAGGCACTATATAAATAATAGGGATTGTGGTAATTGAAGGAGATGCATCCTTACCTCACTTGTCACCCTCAAGTGGTGTTTTCCCTTTCAATCACTGAAGGCTTAAGACTTGGGCCTTCTATATTTCTTCATCCTCAGGTTCCCTCTTAATGGATATTTGTCCATGGTAGTTTCGGCCCTCTTTTAATGGATTTTTATTAGTTATATCCACAAGGGTTATAAGAAATTTAGGTTTCCTTTTGTAACAAATTGTAGTCTTATCAAGTGAGGGGGAAGTCTATTGAGTGGAAGAAGTAAAATCCATGGATGTGTAAAGTGGAATTGAGGAGGTAAAAAGAAGGCCCTCCTCTTCTATATCAAAAGAATCAATACATGTTTATTCTTCTTATCCACCTAAACCATCATAAATAACTAGAATTTATTCAACCTCTTGATCTTGCTTCACAGTCCTCATTTCAAGTGGTGGTCTATGAGATGGTCCTTCTTGAGATAAGTTTTATACCACTAAGGTTTCCTCCGCACTAGACTCTTTCTTGACTATTATCATCACCATGGGTGTTATTCAAGAAGATGTTCTTTAGTCTTCAGGATGTTGGGGACTATGGGAGGTATAGTAGTCTACTTTTACCATCCATTAGGAGGAGGGAGCCTAATGTGCACATCAACAAATGTTATGGAAGGATATCTCTAAATAATCCTCAAAATATCATCATTGAAACTAGCTACCTTTGCTCTCTCTAAAACTTCAACATCATCTTTTGCATTTACAAAAATTAAATCATGGTCATAAGGCTCATGTTGCTCTGGGATGCCAAGACCTTAGATATGTTTTTGTATTAGACTGTAGGGATCCTAATGTCTATATGTCAGAGAATATAATGAATAATACTTTCTATTCTTGATAACTTCTCTAAAGTGTTTCTTAATGGTATAGTTCATTTGACTAATCATCGAGGAACCATGAAATAGTCCTTTATTATTATTATTATTCAAATCTTCATCCAAGCTCCACTAGAACTGGTAGGCAATTTATTACTCAACCAATTTATTTAGGATAAACTTGGGGAGATGCAATGGAGTAACCTTATTTCCCATGACCATAATCACCATATAGTTAGGGTAAAGCCATTAATTCTCCATTATCCCTAATGTCTTGATAATGCTCTTTGATATTCTGAGAATGGTCTCTTTATGAACTTACCTCCATATCTGAGGGTAGACATTCTCATCAATTCTGACTATGTTCCTATGGTAGGCATAGATGTAGAGGAAAGAAAATGAATAGTATACCCAAATTTTAACATAGTGTGTGTGTGTGTGTGTGTGTGTGTGTGTGTGTGTGTGTGTGTGTGTGTGTGTGTGTGTGTGTGTGTGTGTGCATGCGCCTGTGCTCTAGAGTACTCCATTATGTAGGTAAATGGTACCCATGAAACCATCTAATATGTATGACATCATTTTAAAATGGTTTCCTAGTGGCCTCTTATCCATCTTAAACATCTAGTGTTTAAGCCTTACACTGATTATCTCCCCTAGTGTTAAGGTGAACTCAAATTCATCATTAAATATAGTAGTGGCACCCATTATATATGAAGATGGTTTATTCTAGAATAACTATGCAATCTATTCAACAATGCCATTCTAATGTAGATATCCATCTAGAACTTGGTAATTAGAATTGGCTCCCTTATTTTGAGAGTGACAACCTCTTCAAGAGTGATCTATTTTAGTAGATAATTTTCAATTGTGGTTTTCCTTTTCTACATTTCCACATGGTGTCCATAAAATTTAGCATCTACAATTGGTAACTATAGATACTTCTGTAAAGTATATCCTTAGATATAATAAATGATCATCTTTTGGTTTATGTGGTGTATTAATCTACCTCCTATCACCTTCCTAGTGAAGAATAGGTCTAAAAACAAGTTGATGTAAGGGATGACTTTATGATTCTCCACTACAAAGAGTATCAATTAATTTATCAATTGTATAAAGTCTACTACCATATACTATTATTGGGCTATCATAACTTCTTCATATGAATAAGTGTCTACGTCCTTAACTATGTATCAAAGACCTAAATAATTAGCATACTCATTATTAAACATAGTCTTATAAAAAATAATGTTGGTGTACTCTATATAGTCTTTGATGGATAATTTTTAATATGGAAACACCATCCTAAACACCTTAGATGAAGATGAAATTACTACTTAGTTCAATTACATAACTCTTGTAATAATTTGACTACTTATTGGATTACTAGAATAAATTCATAATGGAACATAGAAAACTAGGGATTCAAGTCCACTTTTGAGTATAAATTATCACATGATCATTATCACTAAATAAACATGATGTCTCTTTACACTTTGATGATATAGCTTCATGTCTAACACTTTAATTCAATTCATGTATCATTAATGTCTTATGTCTCTAAGCTTGATTTACTTATTTAATTTAAACTTTGTAACTTTATTTTGGTGGCTATGACATGTAGTATTTTTATACATTTAGAAAAATTCCATGTTATAGCCTTTCACAAGTGTCATCTTATCATTAATTTCATGCAATCCCAACTATGACACATTGACTACCTTTGGATTTTGGGTGTAAGATATTGCATTGAAACATAATTATCAAATGGAAGTTTTGAACAAAATTTATGAAGATTAATTCATGTGGACATAACTTGTGAATAAAACCTCTCATGAAAATGAATTTTGAAGCATAATTTTTTTATAAAATCTCTAAAATGCAATGTTTTTGAAGTGAAAAAATTATACAAAAAACTTTTGAAGTGTAAAATATGTTAATAAAAATTTGAACAAACATCATGAATATGCACAAGTTCCTAACAAAATTTGTGAAGACTAGTTCATGTGGACACAACCTATAAATAAAAGTTCTCATGGACACAACTTCCTAGCAAAATTTTGAAATACAAGGTTTATGAAGTGAATGAATTACAAATTTCAAACACTTTTATAAAGGAAAAATGATGTGAAGGATCAAAATTGTTCAAATCTAACTTTACAAACAAAAGTTTTGAAGACTGAAAATATGTGAAAAATGGAACTAGCAAAAGGAAAAACACAAGAAGTTTGAGACTTTGTAATTATAGCTCATTCTCCAAAAACTTATATACATTAAAATCTCTAAAATAATATTAATAGGTTAGTCTGAATAAGTAACATAGTTGAAAATTGAAAAATAAACAAATGTTAAATGCATTCATATTTTTTTATTAAGGTTAGACGTGGGGTTTTTCTGAGTAGGGATCCATATCCATACAATAAGAATAGTTAATAAAATAGAACAAGAGTACTCACCAAGTCTAAATGTGAAATAGAATAAAACAATGACAAAAATAATTTAAAACAACATAAATACAACTCGAGAATAGATTAAGTATCACCATAGACAAAAAAAGATTAAAAGAATTGTAAAACTCTAAATATCCAATCTTATTATCTTCCCATCATCTTTTCATGTGTTTAAACTTTTATTCAATATGAATAAGCATCTAAGTGGCCAAATGTATTCATATTAATTAGCAGTCATTTGTATAAAAACCTTTAAAGCTTGATCTTACTGAATACACATATAAATGTTAATGGAAAACCCTTTTAATAGAACTAGAGATTTAAAAATTATAATAGGTCCCTACTCATGAAAATAAAAATAGTGGGGGTGTGTTGAATACAACAAGACCTGAACCCATATGAAATCACCCCTATATCATAATGTGCCTAACCAAAGTTTTAATTTTTTTAATAATCATTTCCAAATATCTAATCCCCATAAAGGTAAACCTTTAGTTTCAATCAATACTTATACCACCCAATGTGCCCTTGAGGATTCTAATAAATATGAAATAAACACCATTGAGAGGATGGTATATAAACTAAGTAATGAATTCTTAAGTATGAAAAATTATCTAGGAAGTGTTGTGGCCAAAACACCAATCAAATTTTAGGTTACTAGAGGTAAAACCAGACCTTTAATAGACTAGGGAGTAGTACATAGAATTCACCTAATAAGATTCATAAGATAAACATCCTAGAGGCAACATTGTCCAATTGGTGAAGGATTCATACCACAACCAAACACATAGAGCTAGATTGTATAGAATTCTACAGAGCCTTTGAAATATTTCAAAGATAAAAGGATAAACAAGAGATACTAGTAAATCCAACTGAGCCATCTCCTTTTGATGATTCAAGTCATCCATACATGGTAATGGTATTTGATACCTATGAATTTCCATTCCTTATGGAAAATGACAATGATCCATAGGATAACACAAAAGCTATCCATGTGTTCCAATAGCTTCAAATGAGTAACTACAATATAAGGAACAAACAACCTCTCACTACTTCTACACCTCCAAATAACAACACCACTATTCCTCCAGATGTAAGGGGCAACAACAATCCACCTCCTCCAAATAAAAAGGATCATATACATCCCACATAATCATAGAGGAAAGGGTCATATAACATCATAGAGTACTTGGAGAATATTGAAGCTAATATCACTCTACATGAGTTGGCCTAGATCACTAAGCAAAGGGAATTATCAATTAAACCTTTGATTGGAAGATCATCTGTTGATGACAAATCAAAGGCTATGTATATAAATGTAATCACTTACAAAGATAAACTTGAGGTTGTACCCTTCTTGTTGATGGTGATAATGCTTGATAAGAATGTTCCTAATTATTTGGTGGACTCAGGATCTTTATGTAATGTGATGCCTTCAATTATCTATAATAAATTTGGGCTAACCCTAGATAAGTCAAAAAGAGTGGTCCTATTGTTGGACAAGTCCTTAGTACCTTATCTTGGGGAATTGTTAAATTTATAAATATAACTACCCATTGAACCACGTGTCAAAATATAAATAGAAATAAGGAATGTAAATAAGAAAACAATACATATTACCTTATGTTTTATCTTCTTACCAATCAATTTAAGTAGGATTTGAGGTTGGGTTGTGATCTAGAAGTCTTTGGTAATGTTGGTTCCTTATGGGAAGCATCTCTCCTTATTCACCTTGATTTTTATGGCTTCGTATTATGAGATTGATGCCAATTTTGAGGAAATTTGAAGCTCTTGGAATGATTCCTGCATAGTAAGTTTTTAATAGAGAATCTTTTATAAATTAGAGGAAGAGCCTCCAATTTATAGACTTTTGAAATGGATTTGAACCATTCATATTGAGATGAGGATCAAGAGTTGAGGATGATCTTGATTTTTAAAATTAAATCATGAAATACATGTGGATACTATCAAGGAATGATAGGAGACACATGTGGAGTAAATAAGAATCTATGGATTATAAAATTAAAGGAAAATAAATCATGGAGGACAATGGAATTGAAGGTGGATTATAAAATTAGATAGTAGAGGTTAATTTGATTTATGGATTTATATAAATTTTAATATTAAAAATACATGGAATTTATTATTAAGGAAGGATTAGTTATTTAATTTGAATTAATTAAATTAGTAAAGATGTGAATAGTAAACAATGAATAGTGATGATGAATAATGATGATGAATAGTAATTGTGAATGGTGATGATGAATAATAATTATGAATTAGAATTAGAGAAAAATAGGGATGATTAGATATTATTATGCATTAGTGCAAAGAATTTTAAAATCAACATGAAGTGTCTGATTTTTAGTGTCTACATTTTCCCCCTATTTGAGAAGTCATTAAGAAACACAACTAAAGTAATGACTTTTTAAAGAATTAAAAAGTTATTAACATATTAGATGAATAAATAATTAGTGACTCATGATTCCCCCTCAAGAGGGCATCTAGGATGTGTGTGGGCTCTCAAAAAAGAGAGTAATAATAATGGTGAACTTAAATCATGGATAAGCTTAATCCAAATGAGCTAATGCTTGCACACTTTGATCGTAAGAGTTAACAAAATTAGTGTAAAATTGGCCCAACCGTGGGAAGAAGTGGGAAGGATTATTCCAAAAAAGATGACACACTTTAACCATCACCAAATAAGGTGAAAATTTATGGGCTTATAATTAGAATAATTTTCCCTAGTAGGGAAAAATGAGGGTACAGGGAACTAAAGATGATGGTACATATATGGAAATAGATTTATCCAATAGAGCAGATGTAAACATTGATAGGGTCAAATGATGCACTAATTGATTAATAGACATAACTCAAGGATGTCACATATCAAACGTATTAAAAATAAGAGTGGCACAAATGTGGGTACAATGGTATAATGACTTTTCATAAAATGAAGAATCCATAAAAATGTATGCACCTGTGAATGCTCAAGTGAGAAGATAAATGATATTCAGAAGAATAAGATAATTATTGAATAATGATGGGATTAAATTGGAAGAATTTTAATAAAAATATCATGATTGGTTGTATATGCTTATATGTATCGTGAAGAGTATATAAATTATCCATATAGTCTAGTTGATGGAGATTTAATGAATCAGGATATTTTGTGTTGCAATATTGTCAGGTAAACTCCCATATCTAGATTTTTTATGTAGCATGAAATAGTATGCACCATGATATAAAAAAACATGATGAATTGTATGTAATGTTAATAAGGATTGACCTTTGATCTAATAGATAATTGATAAAAACACACAAATGATAAAAAACCATGATGATAATGATTACAAATGCCAATGGATTTAATCAAGTACAAGTATGTGATAAGAAGCACCATGATGATGACCCTATTGGTATAATGGACTAAGTTGAGGTAAAAATATAAAAATTGAAATAAACAAGTAAATACACACACAAGCTTAAAATAAAAGCAATAAAAATAATCTTGTTATTTAACCAAATCCAATTCCATGTGTGAGGGCACAATGATAATGATAAATGGATGGGGCTTATAATAAAGGATACATGCAAGAGAAGTGCACATCTCTAGGTGGATAAAATAATTGGAATCAATAATGAATCTACCTTAGTAGTGAAGATTTTGGAAAGACACATCCAAACAATGATTTAGGAATGAAAAGGAGTTAATGAAGGATTTTTAATTAGATTTAGAAAAAGACAAATGTTTTGAATGTTATGGCATTATATCTCTTATGGATATTGTAAGTTAATTGTAATTTTTAGGATTTTTATAATATTTTGAATGTTTTTAGATTTTTGGCATCTCAAATCAATGGAGTATTATGAGATGCATAATGTTGTAACTTGAAAAATAGTGAGTGTGACTTAGGATGTTCACAAAATGACAAGAGCATAAGAAAAATCTACTGACCTAAAAGTACCCCGAAGCAAGGAACAAATGAGAAATGAATATGAATACACCAATGTAATAATCCCACATTTGATAGGAATAGGGACTACCAAAGTCTAAGCTAGGATAAATAGGAGCCAAAAATAAGGTTAATGCATCACAAATGGTATGGAGCTAACTCAAAGGAGAGAATCCTTCATAAGGAGGCTATGGCTTCTTAAATTATTTGAGGTCATAAAAAAGTGGTAGCATGTATTGCTATGAGCCAAGTTTTATAATATGGGAATCTATCAGGATATACATAGCCTTTTTGGTAAAAGGGCATCATCATTATGAGTTGAGTTTTATGGGCTATAGTTAAGGGGAAACTTGTAAAGATTTTATTTGAAGGTTTTACAGATCTTGTTTGGTAAACAATCATCGTCATGATGAGAGATAGGGGATGGAATGTTCCTAATTAAAGATTTGTAGATATAGTATTACCAAAAGGTGCCTATGTATGCATCCTATATCCTAGTACCTTGGTACCAGTGATCTGTGGGTTTCACTAACTGGGACCTTGCTAGCATAAAGCTTTGTGACATAATATATTGCATATATAGCTATATAAGGTGAGGTGGAGTTGACATCAAAACAAAACATTGGATGTGGATCATATGACATGGACATATATGATGTTCCATGACATGATAGATAAAGGAGATCATGACTACACATAATACCTTATTAGAATGACCTTTTCAATGGGGGTTATGTGTCTATGCTAAAAGTTGAGTAGATGTGACCATTTTAAGTGATACAACTATTTTATGTAATTGATGATGTCATAGGACCCATCTAGTCAACATAGTGGATAACAAATCATTGAGGAAAAATGATCACGATGGATACCTAATTCATCTCCTTGAGAAGAAAGTGATAATGTGAATTCACTTGTTTTCTAAGGTCTCAACAGAGTAGAGAAGCACAAAATTTGAAAATGGTAGAGAATAACAAAATGGCAATAGAGGTAGGGATGATTAGTGACCACCACTCCTAAAATTATTTGAGGTCAATGTGTGAATTTTTTAGACATTTCCCTAAGTGATGGACCTCATAGAAGAATTTATATGGAAATAAAAAACCATGGAGATTCAACTACATCCTAAACATGAGCCTCAACTATAACCATAATGAAGAAGGTAGTAGTTTCACTATGAAAGATGCAAAGTAGGAAATCACAACCCAAGGCTGGAAAAAAATGAACAACTATGAGTTTATCATGGAGGGAATCCTCATTGTCCAAGGGGATGCATGATGAGGAATTGATAGGTGTTACTAGTGAAATCTCAACAAAATGAGAAGATGGATGAAATGACTATGCCAAACAAGTAGGGTGAAAGACAAAGATTAAAGTATGAGAATTTTCTTGTGGTGAGGCATGTGGAATATGGGAGAAGAATATGCCCATCAATATTTATCAATGTAAAGAGGAAAAAGGGTCAACTACCATAAACTATAATAGTGTGAAAATATCATGGGGAAAGTATACATCCAAGCTAAACATATCTAAAAAATAATGTTGATGATGTTAGTTTAGTAAGTAATCATCAAGGAGTATGGATCGACTTGAATATAGAGTCATCATATAATCAATACAATGTGGGGAGAACAACCAGATGAAGACACAATGCCTAAGCAAGAAAAATGGTTTATATGTGCCTTAGGATATATGTGGGTAATCATATTACCATGTTTTTGTTGTGTATCTCTCTTTTTATGCATTATGTGATGCATTATATGCTAAATAAAATAAAAGAGTTTTTGGTTACTTTGAACATGTTGGGAATGTGTTAAATCTATTTTTGTAGAATTTCTTACCATATTTCCAAAATGAGAGGATGGATGTAATGACTATGTCAAACAATTAGGGTGAAAGACAAAGATTAAAGTATGAGTTTTTTCTTATGGTGAGGCATGTGGAATATGGGATAAGAATATGCCCATCAATATTTATCAATGCAAGGAGGAGAAAAGATCAACTAGCATAAATTATAATAGTGTGAAAATATCATGGGGAAAGTATACATTCAAGCTAAACATATCTAAAAAATAATGTTGATGATGTTAGTTTAGTAAGTAATCATCAAGGAGGATGGATCAACTTGAATATAGAGTCATTAGATAATCAATACAATGTGGGGAGAATAACAAGATGAAGACACAATGCCTAAGTAAGAAAAATGGTTTATATGTGCCTTAGGATATATGTGGGTAATCATATTACCATGTTTTTGTTGTGTATCTCTCTTTGTATGAATTATGTGATGCATTAGATGCTAAATAAAATAAAAGAGTTTTTAGTTACTTTGAACATGTTGGGAATGTGTTAAATGTGTTTTTTTAGAATTTTTTGCCATATTTCCATGTTTGATCTATACGATTATGGTTTGGTGTAACATAAACAACTGAACCTTTGAAATGGAAAAGGGGAATAGAAGATTAAGGAAGGGGTGGCTAACTTGACTCCAAATGTACTAGGCAAGAGGAAGTTGCCTACATAGTCCCATGGATATTGGATCTAACATGAAATTTAGTCCAAATGTAGTTCTCCCAGGGATATGGGATAGAAGAAAAATGATATGCATGAAATGTAAACATAGAGGAAAATAAAAATGCATGCACAACACTATGAAAGTGTTGAGTGAAAATTGGAAACAATGATAAGGAAAATGGAAGTAAAAAATAAAATTAGCAAAGAAGAGGATAAAGCAAGAAAAAAAAAGTGTAACCTAAAATCTCTTAAGGAGATTTTAGGTCTTGTTCTAATGTTTTTATTTTTTTTATTTTTTAGTTTTCAAGTCATTTTTGGGATTTGTAATTTTTGATGTTTTTAAGTATCTCAACTCCATTAAAGATTACAAGATATATAATGAGGAGAACATTTCATAATTTTTTTGTAAAATGGTGAGAGCATTGGAATGGAGTGACTGAATTGATCTCAACATGAATTGAGTGTTGCCTACATAGTCCAAATGGACCTCAAGTTAATATAGTTACACCTTAGAGGAAAAATCTATAAATTAATAATAGGGAGATTGATATAAATAGATATGGTACATGAATTTCTATAAGGATAAGTACGAATTGACACATGACAAGTAAGGGATGAAAAAGACACAACTTTTAAGAATCATTAATCAAAGAAATTATGTGTACATGTGCTAAGTGACTTATTTCAAACATGTAATAATGATGGCCAAATATTAATATTTTTTTGGAAACCTTCTCTATATTTTTCATCTAAAATTATCTATAGTAGTTTTTGAATTATAATCAAGGTCAAGATTAGTACTACAACAAGGAAATATAATCAAATTAGAACCAATACAGATAGGAAATGGGAATGAATGGAAAGTGTTCAATGGTTGTACCCACAAGAATGGGTCCTCATAGATAATTTTTAGGAAAATCAAGTATAAAAATACTTGAGATGCATAATATTCATAAGCTCATTCAACTCTTCTCCCTTTGGCATGGCCATTTTGTATACTCTAAATCCATAATTCTTGATGATGAAGAATGGACCCAGCCAATCAGGTTCAAACCTTCTTTTTTATTTATGAACAACATTGGTATTTTTTCATTATCTTTCAAGAATAGGTCTCCAAGTTCAAAATATTTATGTTTGGCACACTTATTTTAGCTATGACATATCTTATTCTGATATGCCTTAAAGTTGTTTAAATTAGCTACTTGTCTTTCATCAAGTAGGTCTAATTATTATAGCTAAGAAACTTTGTATTCCTCATCAATGATATTATTCAATAAAATATACAAGGAAGGAAACTTGATCTTGATAAGGAGAATGGATTTAGTTCCATAAACAATGTAGTATGGTGTGGATCTTGTTGGATTTTGGGTATTGGTATGGTAGGTCCAAAGGGAGGGAAATAATTGTAGATGCCAGCCATGGATAAATGCATTAATGTTTTTTTTAAGGATTTGAACCAGGGTTTGTTTAGATTCTTCAGCTTGTTCATTACTTTGAGGATTAAAAGTAGTGGAAAAGTATTATGTAATTTGGTATTTGGAACAAAGGGCTTTGACATCCTTATTTTTTAAGGAGCCACCATTATCAAAAATGAGGTCAAAAGGAATACCAAAATAATAAATGAGATGATTGAGTATGAACTTGGATATCTTTTTACCTATTACATAAATGAAGGGAATGGCTTTAACCCACATAGTAGTGTATTCAATGGTAGTAAGGATATGTTTATGGCCATCAAAATAAGTAAGATTTATTTTACCTACAAGATTGAGTCCCCATGTGGAAAATGACCATGGTGTAGTGAGCTACTATAATTATCTTTTTGGATCATGAATAAGGTTAGCATGTTTCTAACAAGCCATATACTTTTTTACATAAGTAGTTGTATCAACATCCATGGTGGGCCAATAATACCATTTACATAGGAGTTTATTGGCTAGGACCACACCAATGGTATGGGGCCCATAAATCCCTTTGTGTACTTCATTAAGATCTAATTGTGACTCTACTGAAGATAAATAATGAATCAAAGTCCCATCATATCCTCTATAATAGAGTGTGGCATTGAGTACGGTATATTGAGGGGTACTATGAGTGAAGTATTTGTCTTTTATGGGAAAGGTTAGGAGGAATACTTTTATCATGGGGATAGGAAAATATTTTAGTGTACCAAGGTATACTGGGACCAATAACATCACATTGCATTTTAGACAACAAATATTCATGAACTAACCTCAAGAGATGTTTGATAAGAAACTGGTAATCAATACCATGATCTATAATTGACATTAATGAACCAATAATTACCATTGCAATGATAGTCTTATTGATGGTTCTTGGAATTCACTTAAATTGGATGTAATCAAAGCTTTGTGTTAGATTTTTCACCATATTCTTTTATGAAATAAGTTTATCATCTTTTATTTGGTAATGCTCTATTACCTAATTGATAATAAACTAATAATCCCCATGAACATGTAAATGTTTGATGTTCTATTTTACTTCTAGATGAAATCCTACAACAAGGGCCTCATATAACTAGTCAATGTTGCCATAAAAAGTAGGTACTTGAGAAGATCCACTTTGGTAATGTCTATGGTCTTGTTGTTGAGCATGTAATGTTATAGTTTTTGTGTTGAAAACACCATGGCTAAAGAAGCTTTTTCAATAGATGTGTAATTGTGTTCTTATATGACCAATGTTTGGCTTAAGTAGTACATTACTCTTTCTTTCCCCTAATCATCATGTTGTGATAGGAGTGCCCCCAAGGCATGTTCGGTTGCTGAAATGTAGAGAAGCAATAGCTTTTTTAGGGTAGGTAGAACCATAATAGGTGGATTAGATATATAATATTTCAATTATTCAAAGGCTTATTGATAATATAAATTCCATGAAAATTTGGTTCCTTTATTCAAAATGTGTGTGAAAGGATGGCATCGATCTACTACCTGAGATATGAACCGCCTAATAGATTGAACTTTTCTATGCAAATTATGGAGCTTCTTTAAATTAGAAGGTGAAGGCATTTCAATAATGGCTTTAACCTTGGATGGATCAACTTCAATTCCCCTATGAGAGATGATGAAGCCTATAAATTTACCTAATTTAACTCCAAAGACACATTTCTTAGGGTTAAGTAGTACTTTATATTCATGAAGATGTTTAAATATTATGCATAATATTTCTAGATGTCTTGCTCCACTCTTGTATTTTTTGATGATATCATTAACATAATCCTCAATAATATCATGCATCATGTCATGAAAAATGATATTCATTTCACGTTGTTATATGTCACTAGCATTCTTGAGGCCAAAAGGCATTACTTGATGATAAAATATTCCCCATGGAGTGGTGAACATTGCTTTTTATTGGTCTTTAGGTACAATTTTAATCTTATGATATCTAGAAAAACCATTCATAAAATATAAAATCTCATACCCAACTAAAGAATATACAATCATATCAATATTTGTCAAGGTAAAATCATCCTTAAGACATGCCTTATTGATCTCTCTAAAATTAGTACATAATCGGATTCCCTATGTCTTTTTGCTTATCAAAACTACATTATAAACCCACTCAAAGTAATAAATTGGATGAATTCACCCTACCTCTAATATTTTTTCCCATTATTTCTTGATAATAATGGCTATGTAGGGGTGCATATTTCTCAATTTTTGTTTGATTGGCTTGGCATCAAGATGTACAACAAGGTGATGCATAACCAAGGTGGGGTCCAAGCTTGGCATATCTGAATAATACCATGTAAAAAATTCTATGAATTATTTGAGAAGAGTAGTATGTACTTATTGTTCATATTCTCTAAGGTATGCTCCAAGTTTGATCCATTTCAAATCATCAAGTTTTCCAATATTAACTTTAGTAATTTCTTCCACAAGTAATGTGTAACCATCCTCTAAAATAGTTGACAGAGTGGCACATTGATCTTTATCTTCATCTAACAATTAGACTAGCTCATTGTGTTCTCCCAAGTAGGAAGAGTCTAAATCCTCAATATCTGGCAAAGTCCATTATGTAAAGACATGTGGATAATCTTGAACAATGTGATCAAATGTTTGTTTTTATTTTGTACTGACTCTTGATTAGCATGAAATGTTGGGACTGGAGGAGGCCTAAGCTTCATTTGAGAGAGGGTGAACTTCCCCATCTAATGTAAAGTGAAATAAGTTTTAACCATGGGACTCATCTTTATCTTTATTTTTATCTTTCTCTAAAAGTGCCTCAAAGAGTTTTTCGCTTTGGGACCTCAATGTTTGATTTCTTTCTCTTTTAATTTTTGACTAAAGAAGATCACCTTCTCTCCAAAATAGGTAGCAGGGTCTAGTGAATATCAAATCCTTGTTTATGACCACTAAGTGGTATATTATCTCTAAGGCCCATGAATTTATATATTTCCTTATCTTTGTAGAAATTATCTAATGGTACACATGCATCTTGTTAGTCCCAATCGATTAATTTGGGGTGATGGAGGAACAAGGGGACATATGATGGTACATATGTAATGATATAGATAGTATTGGGATCAAATAGGTTAGTTTCAACCTAATCATTGTGAATTCTACGATAAGACTCTATGTCAGTATCAAAATTATCATTTTTATTTGATAAATCAAAGTCACTTATGATATTTAAGGGGTCACCCCCAAGTGGTGTGTATCTAATACCTCAAGATACTTCCTACTTGATAGATATTACAAGTTCAATGATTCCTTATTACATTACCCCTAGGCCTTTACCTTTGTAAGCTTGATGATCCACTATCTAGTTTGGGATATGATATTTTGTATTATAGTAATAGGAGGTGAAGTCATCATTGTACAATCAAGAATCATCATCACCTTATATTTGTTCTTGTTCTTGAGAAGTACCCTTAATAAAATGTAATGATCCTATTTGAGGGGAAGTGCTCTTATTATGCCATTCCATTTTTGGAAATTTTTTTTAAAGCCTACCATATACTTTTGGTGTTTTACACAATCTTGAAATGTGAAAAGCATCACCAATTTTATATTTCCCAAGGCCATTGTTCTAAATAGTGAAGTGATTAAGTACTTTTGTAGGTAGGGTAGCTGAAATAGAGGCAAGTGTACTTGGGTATACATAATTATATTCTAGTGGTTGATCAACCACTTCTTTACCTTTATTGAGAATCAACTCTAGGATGAAATGATCATTATATATCTCATATTCTACCTCTAAAGTTTTATAGAACTAGTATAGATACATGTCACTAGAAATGGTAACCTATGACCAAAAATGGGAGAAATTAATACACTGATGAAGGGAAGATGGCATGGCACACACTTCATGGAACTATGGTCACCCATGAAGCAAATTATATGATATTTCTAGATCTAAAAATGGCATAGCATATCATGGGTTAAAGGCCGAATGCCAATAGGTAAACAGATGGTACCTTGAGACTCACGCTCCTCATTATCATATGCTTTGATAGTAATGGTGTTTGGTTGAAGATATTTATATGTGTAACCCAAATGTGTGACCAGACTCAAAGTTACAATGTTGAGTCTTGAGCCATTGTTTATGAGGACCTATTTGATCTTGTTATTATAAATTATGGTCCATATGTATAATGGGTTATTGTGAAAATATCTAAAGGATGATATGTATGTTTGATAAAATATAACTTGTTGGTTAGGAGTTAAATGACTTACAAGAGTTTGGAATTTATCAGGCACAATGTTGATTGGAACTTCAGACTGACTCAAAAGTGTATTCAATATGTTTTTATGGACATCATATGTACACAAAAGATCTAAAATGGAAATATATTCAAGTTTTTTTTGTAATTATTCCACAATATCATATAGTTTATCATTAATGATGACACTTGACTTAATTTTTTGAGGTGGGGGACCTTGAACAAGATGGTTGGAAGGAGGTATAAGACATTGAATGGTAACCTTAACACATCAGGTTATGACTACACAACCATGATTTGTTAGAGGGTTATTATAATTAGATGAAGGTATATAAGAACCTAATATGATAACCCTTGGCCAAACCAAAGGAGGGTTACCAAATGATGAAGGTGGAGATCCAATAATGGACACAATAGGTCTAAGGGCATTATTGGTAGGGGTTTGATCTTAATGTTAGCTGTTCTCCCACTTGTATTGTGACCTACAACATTATAATCATAAGGGATATTATTGTAGCTGACTTGGGTACCATGACCTTAATTTCAATTATGTTGTTATTGAGTATATCCTTATTGTTGATTATTCAGTGGCCATTCTAATTCTAGTTATTGGGTTATTAATAGTTCTAATTTTGATTATTGTGTTGTGGGAATGGATTCTGATATATATGCAAATTTTGATTAGTTATCAATGTCATATTATACAATTCCATCTCACAATTATCAAGTAAGTCTTGAATGAGATGATGAAGTTATGCATTGGTATGAATAGTATGTCCTTTAACCCCATGATAGTAAAAAAAAAAAAAACATTATCCCTATACCAGTTAGGCTTATGTTGATGTGGGAAAAGGTCTTGGTATTAGCCATATGATCATGTTGGTAGAGAATAATTTTTAAAAGACCATCTCAATAGGATCACCTAGATCACTAAAAGGTCTATGACATGTCTGACCCATTATTAGAGGTAGACTTTACAAAGTGAATTGTTGAGGGGGAGGATTAGTTTGAATATGTGGTTGCTAAAATAGTTGTACATGTATATATTCTATCACTCCATCTCTTATAATATTATTGATCTTATTAAAGGGTTTAGGATTCTATGTCATATTTTTTTTTGCTTTTGTTGAAGCTTGTGCTTGACATTTGTTTTGTAGTTGGTTTTGAGAGTAACCTTTGATAATACCTTTGTCAATGAGTGATCACTCAGTTTTTAATCCTTTGAAAATGATTTCTTCAAAGGTATTGGAATAGTTAATTTTATATAATGAGCTATATCAAATTGAATGTTGATTATGAACATTAAGCTAATTATTAGTCAAGAATATTATGTGAAATATAGCTAGCCAATACATGCCACCATTGAAGATAATTAGCTAAGCCTTCTCCTCCTCTTTGCTTAGCTTGGCATAAACCAGTCATGGTTAATTCATGTTCTAAATTGTATGAAAAATGTCATACAATTTTATTGGATAATTCATCCATGTCATCAATAGAATTGTTAGGTAGCTTTAGAATCCATTCTAATGTTTCCCTTGCCAAACTATGAGGAAATAGGCACATAAAATATATATCACTATAAGTAACTTCTTGACATGTGATGAAGAATTCTATTAAATACTCCCTTGGATCACCCTTCAATTTGTATTTATCAAAATTGGACATCTCAAAGTGACATGGGAGAGGTACTTGAAGGTATCTCATTTCAAATAGATAAAATCCTATATCATAAAACTTTAAATCCTTAGTTTGATTACTTGATTGAAATTACATCTTTAATCTCTTGCAAATCTTGGAAGGTAGGGCCAAAATGAGATGGAACAGTCACATTTTATTGGATGGTTGAACATTGATTACCTTAACCTTGAAAAGGATGTAACATAGACTATTGGAAATTTGGTATGTGATTGGTTCTACCAAGAATAGTCACTCTTGGATTGGATTCATATTATTGATGTGGTACTTTTTGGTGGTATCATGTTTTTTAAGAACAATTTGTATATGGAGGGAACTGAGGCTTGGATGGAGGTGCATTTTTTTAACAAATGATGGTACTTGTTGGGATTGGAAATGGACCTACTATTTATTGATATGAGTTCACCATGTAGGAGGAAACTATTGTTGACTTGAAAAATTCCCTTGTTGAATAAAAGTAGCTCTTGGTTGACTAACATGAATATATTGTGTATTAGACAACATTGATAAGGAATTAGTTTGCACATTTTGTAATGAAACATTAGTATCCACCTATTGAGTTGGGTTATTGTTTGGCACTTATTGGAGTGATGAATTAGCTACCTCCTTTGGAGGTGGGGTAGTAGTTTGCACTTCAGGAGGTGTAGTAACTGCAATATTTTGTGTCAAGGTACATGGAATATTAGAAAGAAGAACCCATAGGGAAGATGGAACAAAATTTTGTCTTTTTATAGATATTACCTGGTGTGGATAGAAAGAATTAATTTGAGAATTATCGACCATCTGTTAGTTATAATTTGCAAGGACATCTAAATTAGGATTTGTTGCTAAATTGATTTCAAGTAGAGGTGTATTAAACATGTTCACAACTAATGTCTTACAATCAAATGGGTTAGTATTATATATATGATAGTTGGATAAATATAATGGCTGTTATGTTTGAGAATTTGATTATATTAAGAATGGATTTTAAATGGCCAATACAGAAAGGAAGCTTGTGAAACTAGACAAAACCTATTTATATTATTGGATTTAGTTTTTAAGAAATTGGGCATGATAATATTAATCAACAAGTTGACCCTTACCCTTATTTGATATGACTAGAGCTTTATTAGAATATTAAATAAAACCTTGATCTTGGCTATAGGTGGCTTAGGTTTATATCAACTTGAGGGATGTTTCTTTCAATTTTCTAACCAAGTGACATAGATTATCAATGGGAAAGTTAGGGTGAAATTTTTTCCCCATTTTGAAAAATATGAAAAGATGTTCATCTTTGTAGTCAAATAGTTGTTGAGTGAATTGATCTTGTTTAAATTCACTACTAGATGGTATGTTTTCAATGGACATGGGATTGGGTCTTTATTCAGTATTAAATGGCACATGTTGGAAGTATTGTTGTTCTTATTTAAAATGGGTTCGTACACTTGGAAGATATTATTAGCATAATTAGCCTTGCTCAAAAATAGTCAATTTTTTTTGAATAAATGGATTATGTGGCTCAAACTAAGTATTGGATGACACATCACCAAGATATTCTTGTTCATCCTCATCTTTGACATAATGGTCATATCTATAAGGGCTGTAAACAACTTCCTCATCAAATGAGGGGTTATAAGTAGACCCACTATGTGTTACATAGGCATGGTTAGGGATATGATTTTTATTGTGAAGAGTCTTGAATACTTTGAATGTTAAGACAAGACCTTTTGGTTTGAATTAGACAATATAACGACATGGTTTGGATAAGTAAAATAGGTATTGGGACCAAGTTTTAACATGTCACTTTTCTTTGACCCAAAAAATTGGGAGAGTGACACCTCATTATGTGGGTATAAAATTCATTTGGATTTGGACTTGGTTTGTTTGATTTGGTTGCAAGTTTGAACAAGTTTTCCACACAATAATCAAGCAACAACACACAAGCATTACAAGGTACTTTAGTAACTAACTCAAGTTTACAACACATCCATTGAACATTTTGAACACTTGCCTTGAGAGAGGATTATAAAGTTTAAAGTTCATTAGAGAAATTATTTAAATTATTGGTAGGGTTTTTAAGCCCCCCTTCTCTCTCAAGATTTGTATGATAAATGGAAACTTTAGGGATTATTACATTTGCACCCTTGTATTAATGTAGGATCCATAGAAAAAGAGGCATCTAAAATATTTATAATGGGATATGTTGACGATGAAGATTGCACCCTTGGCTGGAGGTCAAGCTCCTACCTTCTCCTCAAAACTATGGAAACTCCCCTCTCACCTGTGGGACTAGCAAAGCTAGAGGGGAGAGTCTTTAGATAAGGGCTAGCTCCCTTTGATGCATCATATTCATTCCATCAAGTGCTAGTACATATATATATATATATATATATATATACAAATATATAATGTGGGGGATGAAAAGGGAGAAAGATTACAGGAAGACAAACTACTCTAAGGAGGTGATGCACTAAAATGAAATGACCTTCTCACATCCACTCTTAAAATTAGACAAATACATACATACACTTCACACTTGGTAGAAGAACCAGAGTGCAATAAAATTGACAAGGAGGTTTTAATGAAAATATAGAGAATAGAGGTTTACTAAAGGTGCTGTGAGAGGCACTCTATAAGGTAATTCCTTCTGTTTCTACACCCCCAAATAGAACTCTCCTTACTAGCTGTAGAAAAGGGCACTTTGTAGACAATAGATACGTTGGTGTTGAACCTATGAAAGCATCAAGAAACAATGGCTAAACACAAATTAACACTCAGAACATACACAAAAATGTCTATTCAAGATAGAGGTAAAAATGCATTTATTGATTCAGGTGAAATTTTTCCAGGGCTACGCCTTACAAATGTGGAAGATATTTCTCAAATGACAAGTCTTCAATATATAGGAGAAGAAAAAGAGGCCTTTTGGCACCCCTTTTTACAAGTGGCTCATTCGTGTCCCCTCATTGGGAAGAGCAGGCTGCTAAAAACATTAATGAGCTATGCCCTTTGTCTGTTTGTAAGGTTGCTTCTTCAAGGTGATTACATGGTTTGTCTACTCATTAATGTGAAATGGAGAAAATTGGTTGCACTACTAGCTATTTGCATCCTCTAATGGTCAATTCACTGGCACTATTTCACTTGCTGGAGTCACTTCTTGAATTGGCGCTTCCCTTCACCACTTGGACCATCTAACTACTCCATGCTTGAGACTTTGTCTTTTCTCTATTTTGTCTCTTCTGGCTCGTTCAGTCCTCGAGGGTGAACTTTTGGTGGGTCACTACATTTTTGGGCCTTCTATGTTAGTGCTCTTTCATTTTGAAAGTAAATAGCTATTTAATTTTGTTAATTTTGACGTTCTTGTAGTTGTCACCACTTTAAAAACCAATGGATAATTCACTTTCATTAATTTGATGGCTTTTAGGATGTCCTCATCACTATCAAAATGTCATCAGGTCTTTTGTTGGCTTTGCTTCAGGCTTTGTCTTCCTCGACCTTCTCTATGGGCACTCTTTTGCCTTTTGTCTCTTCTTAGCACCTTCTCAAAGGGAAGGTGACCCTCTGGCCTTTGAAAGTGCCCCCTTCCTTTTGGGCTGAGAGTCACCCGCAAGGGCACCTATCCTTCGGGGTCCTTCAGTGGCTTGTTTCATTCCTCCAGATGTTTCCCCGCAGACTTTTGTCTGTGAATTTTTTCTTATGGATATTTGCCTAGCCTCGGCCTCACCCTTTGCTTGAACTATGGCCTAAATTCCTTCAGACTTTTTATTCAAAGGAATTCCTTCAGACAAAAAGTCTAAAGGAATTCAGGACTTAAACAAATTTAGGACTTAAACAAATTCAAACTTACCTGGTTGCCTTTTCCTTTTAAGTGTCTACCCTCTACGAGGGTATTTGAACCTCATACTAACCCTTGGCCAACTGGGCATACCCTTGAACCAAGCCATTGAACCAAAAATGGTTCAACAGTTAAAGTGGTTCGACCATTGCATGCTAATGAACTAGCCAATGAGCCGACTGGTTTAACTAGGCTGATGAACCAAGTGATCTATTAAACCAAACACTGAAGCAATGTTGAATCGGTGGCCTTAAACCAAACTCATTGAACCAAACCATGAAACAAGGCTGTTTGAACTTGAAGATGGATGACCAAGTGCCGATGAACTATCTAGTTGAACCAAATGATTGAACCAATTGAGTTTGTAGAAATATGAAGTATGTAGGGAGATGTTGAATCTTTAGAAAAAATTCCTATTGGGCAAGAATTGGTCAGAAAATTGGTGACTCCCAAGGGAAGCATGCCTGCTATGCTTAGAGACCGGTTGCCTTGTAGTCCATTGGGCACGGAGTCAAATGGTAACTTAAAAATAGCAATAGCTTTGATAAATCTGGAGCTAGTCATGCAGATTTACCTTTAAGGAAACAAAAAAACACACAAGACTAAGAAAACTACTACTTGTGCAATAACACTTAAGGAAAATAGGGAAAGAAAACAAGGTAAAATATATACAAATGAAAGGAGACTCAGTGGCAATGCTTCAAATGTATCCCATTAACTTGAATATGCAGTTCCTCACCATCTAACTTAGAGAGTTGAAATGCATTATGCTGCTTGCACTAAGTGATCATGTATGGGCCACTCCATAGGGCATCAAATTTTGCATGCTTTCCAGGCTTAGCTCAGTCTTCATCCCATTTCAATTCAAATAAATCTTTTGGAAAAGATTTCTTGTCAAAGTGTCTCTTTATTTGTTGTTGGTGACTGGTCATAGAAGCCATAACCCAGTCCCTTATCTCTTGGAGCTCCATCAGCTCACACAACCTGAGCTCCATGCTACTTCCCTCTTTTAATTGCAGCTAGTGAGTGAGGTCTAATGCTGACAATTCAAGTGAGATGGGAAGCCTAGATTCCCTTCCATATATGAGCATATATGGAGAATTTTTGATAGCTCTCTTTGGAGTGATTCGATTAGCCCACAAAGCTATCTTCAGCTTGGCATGCCAAGTCCTCTGATTTTCTTCCATGGTCCTCTTTATGATCCTGATCAAATTTTTGTTGGTGGACTCAGCCAATCCATTCCCTTTTGGGTAATAATTTGATGAAGTGCTAAGATATATACCATACCTCAGCACCCATTCACTTGTTTTGGTTCCCAGAAAAGCTAAGGCATTATCTGAGATTATGGTGGTCGGGACCCCAAATCTTGTCACCAGGTCCTCATAAAAATCTAGGACTACACTTTCATTTGCCTCCTTTAGAGCAAAAGCTTCCACCCACCTTGTGAAATAGTCTATGGTAGTCAGGACCCACTTGTGTCTAGTACTGGAGGGAGGATTGATCATCCCTATGAAATCCAGGCCCCACTACATGAATGGTTATTTAACTTGAATGGGTTGTAGAGGCATGGCAACCAACCATGTTTCCCATCGAAAAGAGCACACTTCTAGCACTTTCTTACCCAAGCATGGGTATCCCTAAAAAGAGTAGGCCAAAAATAGCCAGCTCTCATTAACCTTGCTACAGTAGCTCTATGAGCAAAATGACCACCTGCTGGCCCATCGTGGAACTCAGATAGTATTTTATCAACCTAGTTTGGGTCAATGCATCTTAGAAGGACCCCAAAGAGATCCTTCCTAAATAATACTCCATCAACTAGAACATAAGGGAGAGACTGGAGCCTGAAGTACCTTCTTTTGGTCTTATCAAGAATCTACGGGCACTCACTAGTGAGAAGGAAATGCTTCAAGTCTGATGTCCTATCCTTCATGATAGCTGGTTCTTCTACTATAGCTACATCATGAATTAGTAATCTACCTTCCCTTTTCTGCTTGAAGTCTATAGCAAGGTGTTCGCACAGGCCTCTTCCCCTCACTAGCTTGGTGATCTTGATGTCTATGTCATACTCCATCACTTTGGTGATCCATCCCTCTCTCTTCTTATTTAGGTCTCAATTAGTCAAGAAATCCTTGACACCAAGATGTGGGACCATGACGTGAATCCTATTGTTAGACAACATATGCCTAAATTTCTTTATGCTCTACACTATTGCCAGGACTTACTTCTCTACATATGTGTAATTGAATTTGAAATCCTCTAACCCTTGGCTAAAAAAGGAAAGTGGTTGCTAGAGGTCATCACGATTTGCTTGGGTAAGAATGGCAGAGATCACCTCTTCATTACTAAAAGTGTAGAGATTGAAGTCTTTGTTAAAGTTGAGGCCGATCAAAGTAGGAGCCCAGGTTATGGCCTTCTTGATGGCTTCAAAGTTGTCCTTCATTTGTGTTGTCCACTTGAACTCCTCACCCTTCCTCAGCATAGAGGTCAGCGGCTTGACTATCTCTACAAAATTCAAAATGAATATTTAAATGAAATTTATCCTACCAAATAAGCTCTATAGGCCTTTCTTGTGCTTAGGTAGGGACATATCTAGGATAGAACAAACTCTCTTAGGGTCAGTGGATAAGCCCTCCTTGGACACGATGTGGCCAAGGAGTTTCCGCTCATGAACAACAAACACGCATTTCTTTGGATTAAGAGAGATGTCAAATTCCCTACACCTCTCAAAAATCTACTTGAGATGTTCCATGTGTTGGCTCACTTCCTTAGAGAACACTATCACATCATCGAGGTATAGCAGCACATTATTGTTTATCAAGCCTCCAAAAGCCATGTCCATGGCTTGCTGAAAGGTAGCACCAACATTAGCTACCCCAAATGGCATCTTCTTGTAGGTGAACGTTCCCCATTTAGTAGTGAAGGCTGTTTTGTGCTGGTCACAACCTTTCACCAAAATATGGTTATACCTTGAATATCCATCTAGGAGGGAGAAATGCTCTCTACCTGTTACCTTCTGAAGGATTCACTCCATGCTTAGGAGGGGGTAATGGTCTATTAAAGAGACTTTATTAACGTCTCTAAAATTGACACATAGCCTGATCTCCCCATTCTTCTTTCAAACAAAAATAAGATTGGCCACCTAGGAGGAGTGTTTGATTGGAAATATAATTCTAGACTCAATCAAATTTGGCCAGTTCCCTCTGCATGAGGGGCTTAATTGTCGGGTTGATAGGTCTTTGCTTCTACATTATTGGCATAATGCCTTCTTCTAATTTGATGGTGTGCTAGGTGAGTCTTGGGTCAAAGCCCTTCAAATCACTATAATCCCATGCAAAAACATCAGCAAACTCCTGACACAACAAAATGAAAGCCTACCTTTCTTAAACCATGCAGACTTTTCCAAGCGCAAGCAACTTGTCCTTGAAGATCTCAACCCTTTCGTAATTCTCCTCTTTAGTTGTGATGCATGCCTTGTCATTTCTAAATTGGTCATCTCCATTGAATATTCTCTCAAGAGTGACCAAACCTTTATGGAGCTTATTGTTCTTCAATTAAACAATCTGGTTACCATATTGTTGTTGCAGCTTCACCTAGTTCTGTGTTGCAAACTCAGCTTCCTCCTATAGGAAGAAAGCTATTTGCTGGTCATTTTTGAAAACCTACCAGCTTGTAATGTTCACGGGGATAGAGGGTCAAACTACCACCTTCAAGTGGCACAAACCACAGTCTTGACTTATTTCCCTGGAAACATTGAACTAAGCACCAATTGCTACTAGCCTATCTACTTGTTTGTTCTACTCTCTGGGAATGGAGGTGATTGAAAGCAAGGAAATCTTCCACCAAGTCCTAGACCCTATGCTTGTAGGACTTTAGCAAGGAATTCTTGGTCAGAGTCAGGCCTCTCACCTAATTTATAATCAGCTCAATATCTCCCAAAACTTGCAACTCGTTAATCCCTCTTTTTCTTTCCCATTCTAGACCATGGATAAGGGACTCATATTCTACAACATTGCTTGTGCAATAAAACTAGAAATAGAAAGCTGAAAAGTACTCATCGTTTGAAGGGGAGACTAACATCACCCCACCACTAACTCCTAGCCTACTTTTGGAACTGTCAAAATACAACTGCCATAGGCCTAGGTCCTCTTGGCCTACCTTCATTATATTTGGTATGAAGGTGCCCTCTTCGTGCATGCAGTAGACTCTAAGGTCTACCTCCTCTATGAACTTGAACATGTTCAAAGTTATCATTTCCCCACTTATCCAAGAGTAGGTTTGCAACTCCTTTAAGAGTAAAGGATGGAGATTGGTCTGTCTAGGACTCTTCTGGGTCGATAATGGTATAACTAATGTTTGCTACCTTAGACGAATATGGTTCTAGATGGTCCTTATAGAGTGGCTCAGATTCAATCTTTACCTTGGTCCCATACTTGGTTCTAAAAACCAAATAGGACCAATTCACTATTAGATAGCCACCTATCTTTGATGTGAAGTCCCTGGACAAGCAAGTTGTGAAATAAGGAGGAACATCCGCTACCACTATATCATGGGGAATTGAGAAGGTTGGGCAAGCATGTAATGTCAAACCTAAACCCTTCAAAATCCCAACTATTTTTGTAGGTGTCCCATAAATCTATAGGACTCCCTTATTCATCTCTTCATATTTTAGTCCCATCTTGTCAGCTATGCATTTAGGCATCACTGAGGTACTAGCCCCACTGTCAATTATGCAGTTGTGTACCAAGAAATCACCTATAACCAAGGACACATAGAAAGGGGGAATTTTCTCTTCTTTCTTTACCTAACCTGAAGTGGAAGGTTTTCCATTCATCATTAAGATGTTATCAGCCCTTTCTGGGATAGCTTGTTGATTTAGCTCATGCAATTCCCTCTATAGTACATCCTTCTAGCATGGTAGAGACAATGAATCCCATAAAGAGATGTTCATATGCAACTTCTTCATCTGGCCCGCTATATTGACTTGGGGATTGCCTCCCTTCAAGCTTTCTTTGGGGATAATTCCATCCTGAGGTGCAAGTTGAGGCGCTGAAGGTATAAATGGTTGTCTAAAGTTTGGGGCCTTTTGATTTGAGTGTGATGGAAAAGGTGTTGTTACCACTTGGGTGGTAGCCTGGGCTTCTCCCATTGCCCTCCTCTTGAATCTTGTGTTGGCTGCAACATAGTCAGCTTGATTGTCTACAGCGCCCACATAATTCACTAAATAAAATTCCCCTTCTAGATGATTCATGAGAGTAGAATCAGGCTGAGCTTGATTGCTATTCGTGATGGGTTGCATTGGAGCCTCAAAGACCTGGGAATGAGCATCTGGTTGATTGTCTACATTCTATAAATAACCCATCATCTCATTTGTATAAACAACCTATTCTTGACTATATCCCATGGTCGAACAACTTGGTTATTCTGAACATGCACCATGACTTTAGATGATGAAGGGGGGCTTGAGTTGTAGTTTTGAAATGGCTTGGTTTGAGTAAGCTAACCTTGTCCTTGATTATAGTTTTGGAAAGGGGGCCTAGGGGCTTGACCATAATGTTGATATCCCTAATTTGGTATGTTGCTTTGATCTTGCTACCTTTTAAGAGCCATAAGTTCATTTTACATGCTCTACAATAGACTCTTGACTTTGTGAAGCTCATTGGATAGGACAACAACTAGTTTCTCAATGCTTGGTAGAGGGGCTAATATGGGAGCAATGGTCTGAATTAGAGGTAGCATTTCTAGGAAAAGTGGCATGTGAGGTCTAGGGGCTATTTTCCCAGCCTATACTAAGCAATTTTTAGCTGCTATGGCTATGTCATAAGTAGTAGGTAGTATATGCCCTCCCATGGATTGTATCATTACTACAATATCACTATTTAATGCTCTTAAATAATATAAGAAAGCATAGTTGGGAGCCAATCTTACCAGGATGGGAATTCTATCCCAAGTCTTTTAAAATCACGTGTTGAAATCCTGCATATACTCATGTGGAGCTCTCTTTATGGTCATCAGCTACTCAGCAAGCGAGAGGCCATCGCTCTTTTCCCCAAAATGGTCTATCAACTGAGTGCCCAATTTGTTCCAAGAATGTATTGAATTTATAGGCAAAGTTTTGTACCAGTCAAGAGCCTTTCCCTTGAGAGATAATGATAGCAATCTGATGGTGATATTTTCCTCTGTGACATTGTGAATATTGTAGAGATTAGCAATATTCCTAATGTAATCGACGACTGTAATGGGCCCCTCTCCATCGAAAGAAGGCACTTTTTTAGGGCTATTCCTGGAATTAGATCATAACATGGGAGGTTTAAGGGGCTCTGACCACAAAAAGTTGTGAAGGGAAATGCCATGGCTGGGATGGGCTGTAACTATGGCTCTATTGTGTATGCGTCCCTACAATAGGTCTAGGAGGGTGGCTTGTTGAATAAGGGTGGGTCCTTTCAAATCTTAGTCTTTTTGCTGAGTTCGAAGGCAACTCAACAAAATCAAAAGGAACCCCTTTATAAGTAGACCTTGTGGTGACTTTAGGCATAGAAAGATAATAAATTGGTCTTGATTGGAAAACTAAAGCTCTTACCAGTGGAGTCACTAGATGATAGAAATCTTTGATTTGCTATAATAGGACCAACATCAATCCTAAAACCTTATTGAGTTGTCAAGCTGTGTCCCACCAAGCATGCCAAAACTATTGACGATAAAGATTGCACCCTTGGCTGGAAGTCGAGCTCTTGCCTTCTCCTCGCAACTATGGAAACTCCCCTCTCACCTGTGGGACTGGCGAAGCTAGAGGGGAGAGTCTCTAGATAAGGGCTAGCTCCCTTTGATGCATCATATTCATTCTAACAAGTGCTAATACATACATACATATATATATATATATATATATATATATATATATATATATATATATATATATATATACATACATATATATATATATACATATATATATATATACATATATATATATATATATAATGGGGGGATGAAAAGGGAGAAAGATTATAGGAAGACAAACTACTCTAAGGAGGTGATCCACTAAAATGAAATGACCTTCTCACATCCACTCTTAAAATCATACAAATACATACATACACTTCACACTTGGTAGAAGAACCAAACTGCAAAAAAATTGATAGGGAGGTTTTAATGAAAATACAGAGAATAGAGGTTCACCAAAGGTGCTGTGAGAGGCACTCTACAAGGTAATTCCTTCTATTTCTGCACCCCCAAATAGAACTCTCCTTACTAGCTATAGAAAAGGGCACATTGTAGACAACAAATACGCTGGTGTCAAACCTATGAAAGCATCAAGAAACAATGGCTAAACACAAATTAGCACTCAGAACATACACAAAAATGTCTATTCAAAATAGAGGTAAACATGTGTTTATTGATTCAGGTGAAATTTTGCCAGGGCTACGCCTTACAAATGTGGAAGATATTTCTCAAATGACAAGTCTTCAATAAATAGGAGAAGAAAAGGAGGCCTTTTGGCACCCCTTTTTACAAATGGCTCATTCACATCCCCTCATTTGGAAGAGCAGGTTGGTTAAAACATTAATGAGCTGTGCCCTTTGTCTATTTGTAAGGCTATTTCTTCAAGGTGATTACACAATTTGTCTACTCATTAATGTGAAATGGAGAAAACCAGTTGCACTGCTAGCTATTTGCATCCTCTAATGGTCAATTCACTGGCACTGTTTTAGCTACTAGAGTCACTTCTTAAATCAGTGCTTCCCTTTGCCACTAGAACCATCTACCTGCTCCATGCTTGGGACTTTGTCTTTTCTCTATTTTGTCTCTTCTGGCTCCCTTGGCCCTCAGGGGTGAACTTCTAGTGGGTCACCGCATTTTTGGGCCTTCCATGGTTAGCGCTCTTTCATTTTGAAAGCAAACAGCTATTTCATTTTGTTAATTTTGATGTTCTCATGGCCATCACCACCTTGAAAACCAATGGCTAATTCACTTTCATTAATTTTATGGCTTTTAGGACGTCCTCATCCCTGTCAAAATGTCATCAGGTCTTTTGTTGGCTTTGCTTCAGGCTTTGTCTTCCTCGGCCTTCTCTATGGGCACTCTTTTGCATTTTGTCTCTTCCTAGCACCTTCTCGATGGTAGGTGACCCTCCGGCCTTTAAAAGTGCCCCCTTCTTTTTGGGCTAAGGTCCCTCGCAATGGCACCTACCCTTTAGGGTCCTTCGGTGGGTTGTTTCATTCCTCCGGATGTTTCCTGGGTTCCCGTAGGCTTTGTGTCCATGGACATTTTTGGCGCGGACTTTTTTCCATGGATGTTTTCCAGCAAATGTTTTGTCCATAGATATTTTCCCAGCCTTGGCCTTGTCCTTTACTTGAACTGTGGCTTGAATTCCTTCAAACTTTTTATCTAAAAAGCTTCCTTCAAATTAAAAGTTTGAAGGAATTCAGGACTTAAATAAATTCAAACTTACCCGGTTGCCTTTTCCTTTGAAGTGTCTACCCTCCACGACGGTATTTGAACTTTGGACTACCCCTAAAAACCTAAAAAATCAAAATATTATAAATATTCCAAACACCAAATACCTGTAGGTTAGAATATATATGGGTGAAAAATTAACTTGCAATCTATAAAATAACCTAATGAAGTAAACAAGCGAAAGTAGACAGTCAATAAAATGACCATATCTCAAAAATAAAAAAAATTGAATTATTAAATTTTGAGAGAATTAATTTAAGATATATACCAAGTTTTTTATTAGCAAATCTTTATTAGTCTACAAATATTCCATTTTTCAAAGTTAGCATTTGGTAATTTTTGTGGAGAGGCCAATAGAGCAGGATTGCCTAAATTTTGGGGGTCAATGTTAATTTTGAGGAGAGGTTCACCTAAATTTGAATGAAAATTTTGTCATATAAATATAGTTTGTCAGTACCTCAAAATCCAATCCTAATGAATTTACCATATATAGTCAGGTAGACGATGATAGTCTACATAGTTAACCAATTCTATACATTGTGTAAACTCTATTGGCCGGTTTTGATAGACTACAAAAGGATACCAATACGTTGTGGGCATACACTTGAATACACCAAGTGGGTGACGACAAGATTTCAATTGGTGGATGTCTGTAGTCTACTAATAAATGCCTATGTACTATTGATACATACATGTGGCGCTAATGGAAACATTTAAATGACCATAGTCTAAAGGCATCCATTGATTAATATATTTTAGGCATCACTAAACATATTATGGGTGTCTATGTGCATATTTAAACCTCTTTATGGTATATTTTAGGTTCCCAACTACATATTTTGGGTGTCTTCCTATAATATTCTAATGGTCACACGTGATGACCAAGTGATCACCAATGGATTTCTAGTAGATGACATATTATGAGCATCTACATGTGATCTACTTATGAATGCCTATGGTCAATCATCTATTACCAATGACCAATTAGGTGGATGTATTTAGTGACAGACACCTACAAACCATTGATGGATGACCATGATCTCTTAACATCTTCCATTAATAGCATCCATGTATGGGGTATTATCCCACATGCCTGGACAAGAAATCTCTTCCAAGGGAGAGGCACCATAAACACTAAGATTAACATGTGAGCTTCACATGGGTGCATTATAAGAAGTATCACATATCATTGGCATTATTATATAGTTCCTAGTAATACATAGTATCACACTAGCATTCACTGACATGATGTGGACATTTTACTAGGATGTGTTGAAAACCCCATTGCATGGTGTGCAGTAAACAAATATAATTAAACTATAATTATAATTATATAAATTTATTATTTTTAATATTTAAAACCCATAAATTTAAAAATATATATATTTAAAAATCATCTCATTATATTATCCATTAAATCAGGGATCATAATTTACAAAATAGAGTAACCAATATAACATGTATAGCCACTTTTTTCACTTTTAGTGTCCACCAGTATGTAGCTGACATTTTTTTATATTGTGTAGATAACCATATTCATGTTGGTGGCATCTTCCCATGCAATCTATCATTCACCTAAAATATACAAGCATCTTCGCTTCCCACACCATGTTGCATGCTAGTGGTCAATTGTGTTGTGCAGCCATCCATTTTCATACTTCTATAATTTGTTTGCATCATTCATCATGTGGCATCACATGATTTACTTGTGTATCTATATGCCTTCTAAAATGATTCACCACAATTGTGAATCTAATTCACCTAGGGACCTCCACATATTTTTTTATAGATCCCATTAAAATGAACATTGATATATATGCACCACTTATAAAAAATTAGAATAAAATATTTTGTAAATTAGAATATATGATCTATTTAAAATTCATTTGTATTAAAAAATCACATGATGATTTATTTAAGCATATCTTCTAAAATAATGATCATATTGATATGAAATATGGAGAAAATTATATTAAAACTAATATAAAGATTAGAACCAAATTTCAAAGAAAACCAATGAAGCAATCAAAATACAACCATTTTAATAGCCATTATTTTTCTTTTTCTTAGTACAAGAAAATAAAAAATAAATAGAAGAAGAAGAAGAAGAAGAAGAAGAAGAAGACATGGGGTGCACAATTGAGTCCCACCAAGCATGTTATTATGTGAGTAGAGATTTGACATACTAGAGGAAGATATACATTATATGATCATAAATCAAACAAACCTTAGAGAATAAAAAAATCTAGTATCCCTCTATAGGGATGAGGAAATACAAATTGAAATAAGGAATGCAAACAAGAGAATAATACATATTACCTTACAATTTATCTTCTTACCAATCGATTAAAGTAGGATTTGAGATTGGATTGTGATCTATAAGTCTTTGGCAATGTTAGTTCCTTATGAGAAGCATCTCTCCTTCTTTAACTTGTTTTTTGTGGCTTGGCATGATGAGAATGATGATAATGTTGGGGAAATATGAAGCTCATAGATTGATTCCTGCATAGTAAGTTTAGAATAGAGAAGCTTATCTAAATTGGAGGAAGAACCTCCAATTTATAGACTTTTTAAATGGATTTGAACCATCCATTGTGAGATGAGGATCAAGGGTTGAGGCTGATCTTAATTTTTATATTAAAATCATGAAAGACATGTGGATCCTATCAAGGAATAATATGAGACACGTGTGGAGGAAATAGGAATATAAGGATTATAAAATTAGAGGAAAATAAATCATGGAGGAAAATGGGATTGGAGGTGGATTATAAAATTGAAGAGTGGAGGTTAATTTGATTTATGGATTTATAGAAATTGGAAATATTCAAAATCCATGAAATTTATTATTAAGGAAGGACTAGTTAATTAATTTAGATTAATTAAGTTAATAAAGATGTGAGTAGTAAGCCATAAATAGTGATCATGAATAGTAATGATGAATTAGAATGAGAGAAAAATAGAGATGAATAAGGATGATTAGAGATCATTATGCATTAGTTAAAATTAACACAAAGTGCCTAATTTTAAGTGTCTACACTTGGTACCTTATGTTGGGGAATTTTTAAATGTATAAACATAATTGGCCTTTGAACCACATGTGCAACAGTACATAGATATCCTAGTAGTTGACATTCCAAAATATTATGGTTTAATTCTTAGTATAGATTGGTAGAAGACATTAAATGGGTACATGGCCACTGATTTATCACACTTATGGCTACCATGGAATGGAATTCCTAATCAAATTAAATTTGATAGAGAACCAAAGATGAAGTACTTGATTATGGAGTATGATGCCAAAAATGAGAGGGTTAAATTTGTATCCTCTCATGTTGGTGTCTATATGTTTGCAATAGAGTATGAAACTCATAAGTAGGAATTTAAAATTCCTCCACAACAATGAACTCTCCATTTTTATGGTGCCTAATCTAAACAAGATTTCGGTGTTAGGGTGGATATAATATATCCATATGAGAGGTAATACATGGACACATATATATTTTATTTCCATTACACCAATAACCAAGATGAGTATGAGGCCTTGATCTTAGGCCTAAAGTCTTCTTTAAGGCATGATGTCAAGTAGCTACATATATTTGGTGATTCAAAGATGGTGGTCAACTAGATCAGAAGAAAATATGAAAGTAATATAACATATCTAAATAAATAAAAATAAATATCATGGGACTTAATTGAGTCTTTTGAGGATTTCAACATCAAATATGTTTCAAGAGAAGAAAACTAAGTGGCAAATTCACTAGTAGCCTCAGCTACCAACTTAGCACCACTCCATGAGTCCAAGATGTAGAAATTTTTCATAGAGTTGATTCCTTGACCATTAATCCCTGATAATGTAGAGAATTTCCAAGTATTTGAGGATGATAAAAATATTGTCCAATTCATAAATAATTATGGGGATCTTTAAGACCAAATTATATATGATAATGAATTTAGATTTATAGAAGCATAATATTTTGGGAAACTATTGCTTAGATTCCAATGTTGATTAGTTTTGACTTCTCCAAGGATTTATTTCTATATTCATTTGCTTCAAAACATACCATTGTTGTAATATTCACCCAAAAGGTAAATGATAGTGAACACCCAATTTATTTTATGAGTACTAATTCAAAAAATGTAGAATTAAATTATTCAATGGTAGATAAGAAAATATATGCATTGGTCAAGTTTGTAAATAATTTCATGCACTATATCTTGAGAAATTTAATTTAATCCATAGTCTAAGACTTAATATTTAAGCTCACCATTAGTCAAAATGAGCTAGGTAAAATATGAGGCAAATGGATGGCAAAGATATAAGAGTTTGATTAAGAGATCAGACCAACTAAGATGTTGAGAGGCCAATGAATAATGTAGATCATGACTAAAATAGATCCACACATTTAGATTGAACAATTCCATGAATTCCAAGTAGTTTGAGGTGAGTGTTATGTGCATAACATTCAATATTTACTCATAGAATCATGCCTCTTGAGTTGAATAGAGAGCAAAGGTGACTTTTGAGGCTCGTGAATGCTGACACCATGTTAAAAGGGGGAGTCATTTATCAAAAAAACTATGAGGGAATCTACCTAGTATGTTTCTCAAGAGAAAAAGATACTAATATTTTGGACAATACAAACCAAAATATAGGTAATATAAACCCTTTCAGGACCACAATAACCTACAAGATTTTGAGAATAGGGTATTATTGGCTCACTATATTTAGAAATGCCCAAAATCATGTTAGGACCTACCATGAATGTCAAGTATTTGGGAAGTGAGAGGTTAATTTTTTCATGCCACTACACCCTATTATTTAGGGTCATCCTTTTACATAATTAAGTCTTGACTTTGTTAGAATAATCAATCCTAATTCATTAGTATGCCATGAATTCATCCTTACAATCACTGATTATTTCATTATGTGGATAAAAGCATTGGCCACTAAGAACTTTAGAGCTTAGGATGTCATTAAGTTTGTATAAGAGTATATACTGACTAGGTTTGGTACTCTCATATATTTATTTAATGACAATAGACTAGGTGTTCAATCTACTCAATTCACTGAGTGAGCCTACAATAATCAGATAATAATCAAGTCCTCTTCAAACTATTATCCCTTATGGAATGGAGTAGTTGAATCCACAAAAAATAAATTGATGGATGCCATTAAGAATTCAACCTAGGACAAACCAAGATAATGATACCTACTATTGAAATATGTATTATAGGTAGATAATACAAGACATAAGCAGGCCCTCAAGACTTCACCTTTCCTATTAATATATGAATGGTAGATTTCTTTCTCCATGTGTCTCAAACTCCCAACCTATTAGTTTATGTAAGACTACATGGAATAGGATCCAATGACTCAGTCTAGACTATTAGACATGGTCCATCTTGAGGATATAAGGATTGAAGCATTGCAAAGCTTGAACAAACACTATGAAATTGTCAAAAAAGTGGTTTCAAAAAATATACAACATTAATGAATTTCAAATTTTAGACATAGTTCTCCTATAATATAAAGCTCATGAAATAAATGCCAACATCATAAGTTCATTCCCATGTGGAATTTTTCATGTCAAGTATCTAAGATCTTAGGTAATAATGCTTTCCTTTTGAAGGACCTTGAAGGTAATAGCCTAGCCTTCCCAATCAATGTATAGTTGTTGAAGCACTACTTCATGGTTGTTCACATTGAGGATGTCTCTAAGTAATACTAGGTGATATGGTAGATGCTAAAATAGGGTAGTTTTCATGCTTTATAGATTAGCCTTTATTGTTTTCATTTTTTTATTTCCTTAGGTTAGTTCCCTATTTTATAGAGTAGGTGTCTTTTGTTTTGAAACCTGATTAACTACTTCTTAAATGATGAAAATGATATCCAATGTACTATGCTTCTTATACATTGTTGATATTATATACTAAATCCATGAGGATAGCTCCCTAAGATAGAGTAAGTGAATCAAGAGCCTAAATGGTGTACATAAACTAGTTGATTTGAAAAAAAATTACACCCCTATATTTGAGAATTTAAAAATTTAGGTATGTAATAGGAAATGGATCATGGTCATACCATAGTTGAATAATTTTATTAGGTATGTAAAATTTTCTCTCATTACTACATGAAAATTAAGAATGTTATTTTCATTCCTTGGGTCAAACATGCTTTCCATGCTAATACTTGTTTTGAGATTAACCATCGATATGAATGCTATTGATAGGGATATTCTAGTAAATTGAGTTTTTTTTCTCCCATAAACTAACTCATATTAGTTCGCGACCCTTTCTTCCATTCATATTCTAAAAAAAATGACCAATGCATCCTAAAGATTAACCAAATAAACCTAAATAAAATTTTAAAGGTGATCATATACTTACATGATGAAATAAAATTAATTTATCACACATCATGAAAGTTGACAAAAGGGGAAAAGGGGGGAACCAAATATATCTCTATCAGGATATAAACATTTGGATGGTAATACAACAATGCTTGAACTCCTTAAAGTTTTGAATATGATTAAAGGAAACCATAGTTAAACCTATAGTTTTTTCCAAGTATTTACTAAAAATTTCAAAATAAGGATAAAATAAAATCACTCTATCACACATAAATACAAGGTATGAATAAGGTTAAAAGGTTGCATGAAGTTTTGGGAGCCTCTTTCATGTTTTTGGTTTACTTATTTCTCTATGGTATGATCTATATTCACTTTATAGTTCCTAAAAAAATTTATGGGTTTCTTGAATACTCTAAAGTATTACCCCTGTGAGTTGTCATTTATTTTTCCCCAATGCCGCCCATTTAATTTTTTTTATATAGGGACCCACTTTGCTAATTAACCTTTATTTTTCAATTAGGTAGCCTAAGTTAGTTTCTTAAAGATTAAACTTACATGTTGGTACTTTTATTATTAAAAACCAAAGCTATGGTTAGGCTTGAGTCAAGTTATACCTCTATCCTTTAGTTTATTTCATATGTATATCATGGTTTTCATAGTCCAATGGTTCATTAAGTTTGATTATTTATCCAAAGGTATGTTAGGTTTTGACTCTTTAAAACTAACTTACATGTTTACCAAAGTGTTGTCGCTTTTTGCACGTTGTTATCTACTTATATTTTTTTCATTTTTTTTCTTGGCCACCTACCAAGTCAGCAAAACCTACTACTTGATGTTCACTCACTCTACTATAGCCCTAAAGCAAACAAAATATGCATTATACTTTAGTGTTCTAAACATTTTTTGTTTTTTTTATGAAAAACTACTAACCCACAACTTTTTTGGCACTTATAAATCATAATATGTTTCTAACTGTCATAATCCCACACATCTGATGATTGACAACTTGAAATTTTATCATACAAAATTTATAGGCTAGTAGAATAATGGTATCCATCCATGTGTCATGATCCCACAAGCCTACTGCTATCAAAGCATTCCAAGAAGTTTTTAAGTCCCTCTAGTGAGAGGAATACCAATATGTTTCCACACATCATCATCCCACTCACCTAGATATTTCACACTAAGGAAATAGGGTATGTCACTCCCGAGAGAGAAAAGTCATGATACTTTTCCAAGTGTCATGATCTCATGAGCTCGATGTAGTAAAGAAGCAAATAAAATCAAAGGAGGATCCTAAGAAGTAATAGAACAATGAAATTACACCACATTTCCTTAAAATGACATGAGGATTGGATAATAACAAGGTAATAGTTTTAGAAGAAGCAATAAATTTACAAGTGTCAAATGAGATGATGAATCACTTAGAGTAAAAGAAAGAGAAGCCACCTACTAATGAATACTACAAAAGGGGATGACACTTCATAAGGCTAATTCAAAATATGAAAATAGAAGAAAGCAAATTAATCTAGGGTGATTGATGCCTTTAATCCACATGAATTGGCCAATTAAATGCATTTAATTTATCAAAGCTAAAAAATCCTAAGGTAATATATGCAATCATTAAAGTTAATTACAATTACATTACCATATAACTAATAGTTGCAAACACAAATTCAAGATCTATTAGAACTAATTTCAAATGTTTTAGAGAACCATAGATATTATGTGCATACCAATGGCTTTTGCTTCACATCTTCCACCTCTTCCTTAAACATATTCCATTGCAAGACCTGAGTAGTACACAAATAAATGGTTCAAAGAAGTTTCTCTCAACCATAAATTTAAGCATTATTCTACTATATGGTAGGAAGTTGAAGCAACATATACCTATGGTCTTGAGAATCAAATCTCAACCTTTACACAAAGATATAGGGAAGACATCATGGTAATCAAATCAATGGGCCTACATAATGTTACATCAAAACTTTATTTAATGCCATGTATTGATCTAGTATTTAATTTATTTACAAATGACCAAAATGATAGATATTAGTGGTCCTACCTTTTAAAATTACTATATAATCCCCCTCCCTAAAAAATATCCTATAATCAAGCCCTAGTTAATTCATGGATGTATGCAAATAATGCAACTAACAAGTTGAATGAATATGCATGTTACTTTGTTACCTTCATAGTCAAAAGCATTATTTTTTTAATCCACATTTCCATCTTTAGGTTAGGAATGAGGATTATTATATCCTTGATAAATATAATTTATGGTTTCCCTAACATAACTTACATTAATGAGGTTTGGATTCACCTGTTGGACACTATCCTCACTTCCAACAAGATCATAGTTGTAGGCGAGATCATTAGTTCTAGTTTGATCAAACAAACTCTCAATTCATTGAATAGACTAGACAAAAAAAAATCTATGATGTCTTATATAATATATTCCATAACAAGGATTACTCACTCAAATTTTGAGGAACTCTAGGATCCATCAACCAAGTATACTAAGAACAAAATTTGTGAAAAAATTAATGTTATATATATATACATAAATTTATAAAGAATATGACCAGATTGACTAAGAGATTATACCCAATGGTATACCAATACATTTATGGCAAGGGCATGTCCAAATTATCTGATTAAATATACAGAACCATTAAAAATATTAGTGACTATTAGCTCTATCTAGATTGCACAATCATCAAAATAGAGGTTATTAGGGATCCCACATGTATCTACCCTGATTCATCTAAGATAAGGTGGAAAATAGGAAATACATCTCAATTAATAGATTTTGTATATGTTCCACTAATAAGTTCCAGATGGGGAACTATCTATCTACCTCCCACCATCATTAGTAAAATCCAATACACCATACGGGAGCATTTTCAGCCCATGGGTAAAACTAAAACACAATGTAATTTCAAGTGGTCATCTTAGAGGTAATGGGGTGCAATAAAAAGGGTTAGGCAACACCTAAATAGAGTCATAAAAGGGTGAAAATTTACTATGATAATGTATCATATCCATATTATGAAGTATTTATGAATGCTTTTAATGATACAAAGGTCCACACAAGATTGAATAAAGTTAATATGTCTATGGTGGTAGACATGCATATATAATATCATCTAGGGACCATGGACTAAGAGGCTAGTTGAATTTAGGTAGAGAATTTGGTTTCAAAACCTCCTCAAGGATCATTCTCAAATGTTGAATCATAAGGATAAGAAAATTTTGGTCCATCCACACAAGAACCTATTGTAAAAGGATAGGGATTCAAACATGGGCCTCCTCAAAATTAGATCTTAGTGGCTACCATTCTAGAAACCACTATAGCATCCACCTCTACTCAACCATCTTCCACTACATAAATTCCCACCATTATGACTTATTTTGGTGGACTATTCTCTGTGTTTCCCTTCCCTTCACTCACAATAATTAAATATGTGAGTATCCCATATTTCATTCTCCCTATTTATGGTTTGGATCCATTCATACCTCTAGTCTAAAATATTATACCACCACATCCATCAATATCTCCCTTTCATATACAAGTGTCTACTTAACCAAGTTCACCCCTAGCATCCACCACTACTCTCACCTCATCACCACCTATTACTCTATTAGATTCACCTATTACTACTTCACCCCTTCTAACACTAAATTTTACTCTTATGTTACTCTTCCCTGTATACAACAAGAAGTAGAAAGCTCCTTCAGTTTCTCCTTAGGGTACTCCAAATAAACTTGGGAGGAAATGTCAAAGGAAGGATTGAGTAAAATAAAAGGTCCTATGGAATCAAAACCCTTGAATGTATTAGACAGTGATGAGGAGTGGTCCACTGAGAAGAAATGGGAAGATAAAATAGAGACAGCATTGTCTGAGACCATTAGTGAGACCACAGAAAGTGACCCTAAGGATGAATGGATAATAGAAGAGGCTTATTAAGATTTTGAATACTAATTCAATTTTAATTAAATTACCTCATAATTGAGATGGAGACAATAAATATAAAGTAGATTCCAAGTCTCTATCCTCTGTACATGAGAAATCGGTTAACCTATCTCTAGTCTCAACACTTCCTAACACAAAAGTGATATCTAAAATAATAGTTTAACTAATTTCTACTATAAAAAGGGCAAGTGCATGAGATTGTTATTCTTTTCCTACTATTGTTATTATTCTTCTAGTTAGTAATGTAGCAGACATTAATCATGATTTGGAATCTTAGGCTATGTAAACAAGGCCCAAACAACTATAATGCTATTTTTTCAATCCTCAGTCCTAACTCATGTAATTAAGACTTTGGCCCCTAGCCATCCATCAAAATAATCTATCAAGGTTACTTACACATTCATCACATACTATTTTTAAAAAACTCTCAATACCCCTCACAGTTATTAATTCTTTATTTCCTCAAGCCCTCAATCCTTTGGGATCAATTAATAAGTAAATTTTGAATATTTGATCTCCACCACCATTTTGGCATCCCAAATTATTTCCCCCTAACCATCCATTTCATTAGACCTACAAATTGGTCATGCAACCAAATTAGAATCTACCACCATTACAACATAGAAGGGGACAAAGAAAGGAAACCAATAATTGACACAATGCCCCCCAAGTAGGTCACTAAATGGAGGAGAGATATTTCCCCTTTTCATCAATTGGAAATATATTCTCTAAATCCCATGCTTCCCTTAAGGAAATCCCCATATTCCAATCTTGGATAACAACCAAAATATTCACAACTAGTCACCTTGAATGTTTCTGCATGCATCAATAAAATGAAATAAAAAAGGTAGGTAGGACCTAGTCATTGTTGAGTAGCCAATAACCAAGTTTAATTTCAAAAATAAAACTAAGATTATGATGGAGTTAAAAAATGTAACCATAATTTTTATAGGAGAAAAGGTGGAATTAAATAAAAGATAATATATGTTCTCTCTAACCAAGAGAATTAGAATGTTCCCCTATGATACATGAAATTATAGATAAGACCCATAGCCTTTTGTATAATATATAGGGGGAATATTAAAATAAGTGTTTAGAGGATATGATCAAGTTGTTGAGGCACTACATGAAAGGAGTACTATATATCCTCCTATAAGACATCATAGATAATGTATAAGGAGTAACTTGAAAGTTGTATGATATCATAACTTGAAAGTTGTATGATAACATCCAATTAAAAAAGAATGCACACAGGGAGACACAACCCAAATGGTGAGATATATACCCCATTTCTAATAAAATTAATAAAATGGAGGCCAAACACTATTTATTAATCCAAATAACCATGAACAAGGTTTATTATAACTTGACCCTAATAACAACTTGGGATTTAGCATGGGCCTAGATCTATGTATCTATTAGGAAAGATAAATTGATTGGGTGGAATTGAGAGATGTAAAATTTAATAATATAACTCATAAGATATGAAGGATAGTACATTACAATCTTAGGGTAAATGAGGATTAATGATGTGATTAATTAAAGTGGGGAATTGATTCTCAGGGCCATTTTTATAGACCTCCTTCAGGTAGAATTGAATAGTTTCAAATCAAAGGTCAAAGGCACAATATATAAGACCCATGATGACATGCTAAAGTTGATAAATTTTGTTATAATTAGGGTCTTTAACATAGAAAATCTTTATGTAGAACTTGGGGATATATTAAAATCACATATAAAATCGATGGATAGGTTCCCCCAACTCCTCAAAATACATTTGTTAAAGTTCAAAGCAATTAATATTGATTTTAGTGCAATCCATTCTCTCTACTCACAAATTAAAGAGAGCAATAAATCATCCCATTATACTTTACCTTGACCACCTATTTTAGTTTCATCTACTTCCTAAATGATATAGCCAACTATAGTTGTGACTCAGGTTACAACTGTAATGACTACTAGAGCACAAGTGTCAAAAACTATAATTTCTTCCTCATAGGAAATTTCCTTTGTAATTAGATTAGTTTATAATAACATAATATTACTCTAATAATTTTTTTTTATTGTCAATGGCGGGCTACATAGTGGCCATCTATGTCATGCATGACTCTTTGTGATATGTCCTAAGGGGAGAGAAAATTTGATCATGGATTGAGAGATACAACATCCCCATCCAAAGCCTATATATAAATGTATCCCAAACATTCCAATAGGAAGATAAATTTTGACATTGAATATATATAATAAATCCTTTGGAATATTTTAGAACTCTGTGTTGTATGATTGTCTCTTTCATTTGTGTTATATTTATTATGGACTTTGATCTAACTAATATCTTAGTTATTTGATATGTGCTATAGTAATTTAAAGTAGCTTGTGGTTTATTAGTAAGATTTTGTCAATTGAGAGTGTGTACCAACAATTTTAGGTTGATATATTTTGATTTCATGTAACAAAATTACTAGGTTAATCTTTAAATTTGTGTAGAAGCACCATTTTGATGCAACTTCCTAGACTGAGCTATATCTATTCAAATATGTTTTATATTTATTATCTATGAGATTTTATTAGGAGATGTGACAAAAATCTTAGAAAAATAAATATAGATAATAAATTTCAGTTAATTGCATTCTATCCCTCATATTTCTTTACTATGTTTATAAGTTTTAGTGCCAAAGCAACAAACTACAAACATTAATTTATGGTGTCTATCATTATTATAAAGATAGATACAAATAACCCATGTCTATCTCTATAAATACTCTTTTCTTCCTTACCCTTACCTTTTCTTGTGGTTTCTTTGTGTCATGCCCACTTTTGAATAAATCCAATATCATCCCATACACCTCAAGTAGATCTAGGAATCACATCCATATCTGAACCATCTGGGTTAACAATTGCTTTGCTAGCCTCCATTCCACCAAAGGTTACTATAAAACCCAATACCCTACAACTCATTCCCTAGAGTGGAGTTCACCTCCATTGAGATCCTAAAATGTTAGAGGCTACCTAATTAGGTTTCTTAAGTGTGCATAAAACCCACATCAATAATATTTAATGTGTCTATATAGTTGTTTTAACTTGTCATTTCTCAATTAAGCTAACCTAGGACCCCATTTGCATTTTTTGGTTTCTTACCCCTTTTTAAAATTAATCATATAATTTATATTAATAGCTTAGAAATGCTAGATTAGATAAATATTAGAAGTCCTATTTAGGATTTTTTTTCATTATACTAATTGGCTAGAGGCTTTGGAACCCTCTCTATTTATGTTATGTTATAATTTATCCTTTATCTAAGTTTAGCAAATCCATTTGGTCACACTTAGATATAGCTAAGTATTAATGGGATCTATTTTTTTTTACCTTCTTCAAGTCTATATCTCTTACATAGGATAATTCATATGTTAATCTTAGATAATTTAATAAATTATGGTGAACCCAATGTGAACTATTCATTGATTTTTTATCCTTTAGAAAATTATATTGGAAGAAGTAGATACAGTTTAATGTTTTTTATTTTTTTAAAGACACTACATTGACATGGGTCAATCTAGTCTAACTTATGTGTGTTTTCAGGAAAACTACATTAGTGTGGATTGATAAAATTTTAATTCTCTATGTTATTCAATAGGCTAAATTGATGCTAATCCAGTTTAATTTTTGCATTTATTTTTTACTCAGCCAACTAAATCAGCCATGATATATCTAATTTTATTTATCTAGATCATTTTTCTATATTTTTTACAAATTACGTCAACTCAGGTTGACTTAGTTTGGTTTCTATGTGGTTTTAGGAAACTACATCAACACAGGTTGATATAGTGTTAATTAACTATTTTTTATTAGGCTACTCTAAAGGATGATCTAAGTTTTGCACTCATATCAACATTATTTTATGTTAACCAACTAAATTGACCAAGGTTATATTTATATATTCTAGTTAAATTTTTACCATAATATATTGACCTAGTTCAATATTGTTTTGATTTATAGTCAATTCCATTAAGCAAATTTTACATCAAATTTTACATTCTATAAAAATTTGTTTACCTAGATAACTACATCAACCTAGTATGAGATAATTAAAAATTAATTTTCTTCCCTATCAAACTATATCAACCTTGGACTATGTAGTTTGTGTTTACATTTATTTCTAGTAAACCATATCAACCCTATCTCATTTACTTTAGTTTGTCTACATTGTTTGAATATCTAAATCAACATTTACTAATATAGTTATGTGTCCTTGCATTTTCAATATAATCAAGACAAATTTAATTTAATTTTTCAATAATTAATCAAAAATTTACTTTCAATTAGATTGCCTATTTATTTCCATTCATTAAAAGATATAAATTGATTTTTGACATTGATTTTGGCTTTTATTCTCTTTATTTCACTTTTCATAGAAAGTGTGTTCCAATAGTTTTCAAATTACTTAACTACTATCATGAAAGTCTACATCATGTTTAGTTTACAATCCTTATCTTTTTTTTAAACATCATGGTGTGAGGATATTTCCCCAATATTCATAGCCATAGTAAAAAGACAAACATAAAATTTAGTTTTTGTTCACTTAATAGTATTTAGGAAATGCCTAAGATTATCTTTTTTATTTAACATTAGGAATCCAACCATCCATCCAATGTTTAAGCACACTGGTTAGAAGTTAGTGCCATAAATTTATTCTTAGGTTACTCTTAAAATTAGATCTAGAGGGATATAGAAATGGTACTTCATCCATAGTCATTACTATGAAATATTGGGACAACACTATTCAATGGAAAATCATGTATCTTTGAGAGTCTAAAAATTAGTCATGTTCCTTTAGTAAATATACATCAGTTTATTTCTTGCTACTATATTTTTTATTATAGACTATATTGGCTAGCATCAGTATAGTTATGTGTTGTGTTTTCCAACTACATTGGCCAATGTTGATATAGTTTTCTATGTGAATATACTACATCAACTAAGGTAGATATAGTATAATAATTTTTATTTCCACTTTCTCCTATTTATTAAATTGTATCTCTTATGAATAATATATCTTAGTCACTTTAATGTTAAATTTTATCCATGTTTAACTACATTGATTAGGATCAATATAGTTTTATCTCTACTTATTATTTTGTGTAGCTACAATCAACTAGGGTTGATATAGTACATTTCTTATTATTTATACTATTAAAGCTTGACAAAGTTAACTACATCAACCAAGCTCAATATAGTTTTACCCTTACCTTCTAGTATATTTAAATACACAGTGACCATGGTCAATATACTACATTTACTAATCACTATGTTCAATCAATTACTAACTACATTGACCAAGCTCAATATACTTTAAAATTTTATCTTTTTAACATTAATAACTACATTAACCATGGTTGATTTTTTTCATTATTACCTTCATTAGTTATTTGATATAGTCACTTTATATAAACCTATATTTTCTTAGCCAAACTAATCACTACCACGAATTGTTATCATTAGTATATTTTCAGATTATTCTACATAGTAAGCACAAACTGATATGATGGATTTGACTAATTAACATAAATTTCATAAATATCACCATATGTATAATTATACATAAAATATAGATAAAATAAATGTTCATGTGGCCACTAGAAGCAAAAATTATAGTACAACTCCTTATAAAACCCTCGATCCATTTACCTATCCTCCACACATGCCTAATTTAAAGGATGAAATTGAGTTTAAATATACTATTGTAATGATCCTTTTCACCAACTAAAACCCTCAACATAGGGGAAAATATCCCATATTAATCTATAACATCATGATGGGACCCCACATAAGATGTCCCTCTTCATCACCACATAGTTTTTCTATAGTATTTGGGATAAATCAATACACAATTTCCTATATTAATTATTATATTAACCTGCGTAGTATAATCACTACTATGGTAGGTATTCCTCTAGAAGCCTACTTAAAGTTCCCACATTAACATTAAATTCAATACTACTAGTAGTACATCTCAAGCCATTACTACTAACTAACAAGTCATCAACACTAACTAGATTTCATTGTAAGCCATGAATCAATTGGCTACCATACAAACTAATAATGTTAATCAAATCATGAAAAGGTAAAATCAATTTTTGTAATTATGAATTCTCCATCAACCTATTTAATACAAAATGAAAAAATCAAATGTCCTCCCATCTTCCCAACCCCCAGCCTTCAAGATGTACAAGGTAATCTTACTCCTCAACCACCATTCCTTAGTAAAATCATAAAACATCCTCAAAATTAACTATTAATTCCTAAAATTCCAAACATAGGCATAGGTGGTATTAATCTTAATATAAACTATAATGTATCTACCAATCATGCATTGCATTTGAAATATTTTGGAAACCTTTATAAATATTAAATTAAGCTAAATTCCTTTCCCGCTACCAAACTTATAGCTAAAACTTTTTCAAGTGATGTCACATATTGGTACAATTAAATTGATTATAACACTGTCTCTATTTTATAATACTTAGTCAATGCATTGGTTCATGAATTTTAAACCAATGATCTATTTAAAAATAGCTTATCTCAATTTTATTAATTGTAAATAGTTAGAATCTAAAAATCCTCAAGTTTTCATTAAAAGATGGAAATATTTATCTAACAAAATTGAACACAAATGTAAGAATATAATTACTTTCATTTTTTCAATGATCTTATTCATGCCAAAATCTAATGTTTTTAAAATAATCTATTCAAAATATTCATAATAAGCACTTGATTAAGCTAAACATCAATATTTATTAATAAAATAATTTGAGCCTTTCCAATCTCCAGCAAGAACTCACATGCTTATGAAATCTAAAAATTGACATAATAGTATTTATGGTGTCATAGATACCCATGATTATATATAAACTAGTCATGATATTATTATAAGTGGATCCAATTATGCAACTATTTCTCAACCATTTACGAATACTCCCTTTCATTCATATTTTTCCACATCTTCTTATGTGAATAACGTGGATGTTCACCAACCTCTTTCCATGGTGGAATTATAAAAAACATATTCCTAAACATTTAGCATGATATCTTGATCATATTATCCCAACCAAACATTGGTATGATCCATATAAATTATGTTGGTATCATGTAAATTGGGTACACTGTCATAAAACATATTAGAAACTTAGGAACTTTTATCTTGAATTTATCCTTGGTCCAAATTCTATTCATGAAACAATGATTCAATAATGTCAACAAGCTTATGAAAAGGTAGATAAATCTCATGATTCCAAAGTCAATAATGAATATCTTAATCAAGATAATGTTTATATATATATATATATATATATATATATATATATATATATATATATATATATATATATATATATACACAGACACACACACACACACACTTCTTAATCACCAATCTAATACTACTCAACCTCCTACCTCCAATGTTTTTGAGACTTATGTTGACCATTTCTATTTAACCAGCAATGAAAATGTGTTCAACATGAAAAAATGAGGATTATAGTATCATTTATTGATCCTTATCCACATTCCACTTATAATAACTATTCTACTTTCTTCACCATTTAATATACTTATATATCTCACTTCATCGATATTGAACATACATAAATAACACTAAATCCCACTTTTATCACTATATATACACACATGACACATTCCACTCCATTACCATATTTACACACTCTATAAAATAAAATAATAAAACTTGATACTCATTATTATTTCATTTTTATGGTCTTTTCTAGTCTCATATTTCCATCCCCTCCTCACTTAGAACTAATTTCTTCAAATATCACAAATCAATCTACTTATGTACCTACATATTCACTTATTACATCAACCACCTAAAGGGAGTCTATTAATAACCCAACTATGACAAAAATGGCTTCATCTATTTCAATGTAGTTTGACTTACCAAAATAACCTATATCAGCCAATTCCAAATAAAATACTTATAATCACCATCAATTTAAGTGCACTTCCACTTCTCCCTCAATGGACTTGCTTCAACATTATGCACCTTTATCTAATATAGTTATAACTTGATATGATGAATGGGATCCTATAACTAAACTTTATTACCTACCATATAAAAATAATTTTTTATAAGTCATGAGGATTTCCCCTCATCATTGCAATCACTTAATACACCTTTTATTTAAAATGAACATCCTTAAACCTTGATTTGTAGGGCAAGAAGATAATGTATTTAGGTTTGAGGATAATATTATTTAACAATGTGAGGAAATGTATATATAGATTAAAAAAATTGTAGATACTTATTTCTCACTCAAATTTCATATTTCTTCAATGATTTATGATGAATTATTACTTCATGAAAATTATCCTCTACTTTTGAGTGTAGAATAGGGTTAATAAAATTATAGAGTATATCTATTTGATATGTGTGTGATTTGCACTCATTTTATCTTTTTTATAATATTTTTGTATGTATTTAACTTATGTAAGCATAATGATAGATGATATAATGTAAATATTAAATCCTAATAGACATATCAAGAGGAAGGAATATCAAGAGATAACACTAGGTAAAACTCTCTATATATCACTCAATTGTATTTGTATATGGTTTTGATATGATATATATTAATATATAGTGTTTAGAAATTGTTTGCCTATGTATATTTTATCAATATTCTATGCACAGTGAGTTTTTTAATTTAATTTATTAACTATATGAGTTTATACTGACTATTAAGATTCTAATAAACATGTGTTTATTTGTGCATCTATCTTCCTTTTTAGTTAATGAATATGTATAATATGAATATGGTTTCAAATTTTTACCTTTGTTGTTTTATGTGCAAGTTATCCCTTAATTAGCATATTCTAAAGGGTTTCTAGGAACCTCTTCTAACAATGCTATGGTGAGAATGGAATTTTGTTGAAACATGTTGAGATAGTTTCTAGGACAAAGACATATAGATAGACGGATCAATGAAAGAATTAAAAATTTTAATAAAGAGGAAGCATGAAGAATAGGTAATGTTGAGCTATTTAGACTCCAAAGTTAAAATGGTCAACCCCTATAGTTTCAAACATTTTTCATAGGATTATTCAAGAATGTATATAGTTGTGATGCTTGTGTAATTATATTCAAGTGGTTGTATTGGTCCTTGACTAGCTTTGTTTAAAGTTGGTTCTTTCATGTACTTGTATAGTCTCAAGGTCATTTATTAGATTATGGTATTTTCATGTGTGTTCAAAGTAACATCATTATGATGAGTCATTATATAAGGTTTTTAATGTGTCTTGAAAGTTATATTTTCATGTGTTAACTTTTTATCATTTTGTTATATTTTACAAAGTCTCTTAGTCATCTTTCTAGGCAAAAATGGATGAATAATACATACCACTCTTAAATAAAAACATTTTAAGAAGTGTCACAATGTCCCTGATGTCAAAGAAGGATCAAAAGATGGTTAGAACTTGATAAACTTAAATATCAACAACTAAATTGAGATAAATATTCCTTTGCAAGTAGTTAAAAGCACTTATATGAACTTAACAAATCTATTTAAAGATGAAAATGGTTCAATAGGAGTTTCTTTAGCTTCCAAAAGTCAATTCATGCTTAGGATCAAAGTTTAGGTTTCATAGATGTGAATGAATCTCTCTTTCTCCTCCATTTCTACCTTCATAAGCTTATAAAGGCAAATTTTAAATGTATGGTATGGATAGAAGAGAGAAAGTTGGAGGATAAAACTTTGGCCGATGTTATCAGTCCTAGTAAGATTCAATTTTTGTCATTATTTTTTAGATTCATTCCCTATCCTTTATGAACAACTGTTAAGAGCACAAGAAGGTCATTATGTCTTGTTCATTTAAGTAGGGTCTAGTTTTGATCTTATTTATTCACTTTAGATTTAGATGGAGGAGAATGGTTTTTTGAGATGTTTTTAGAGTTCAAATTATTCCTTATAATTTTATTTTCATCAATCAACCCATCTTTATGAGGTGCCTTCATCACGAAAACTAGTACCTCAAGCATATGAAACATATGTACCACCCCACCTACAAGTGATTGGTTGGTTTGAAGTGTTGAAATTATCATAAATTTTACATGTTCTCCATTATTCATGGAATATTTATCACTCTTAGAGTATTCATGTTCTCTCCCCTTAAAAATTTATCCTTATAGATAATCCTCAAGTGGTGATAAGGTGCAGTGCATGAAAACTCTTCTACAGATCTAACTACTAAAATTAGCCTAAATAGAAATGAGGGATAAATGGTGGCATGAGAAATCAATATTGAAAATTTTGGAATCTCAAGGTAATTATAATGAGACTCAAACACAACCACTAACAAAGACTTGGATAAGTTTTGTCCACCCATAAGTCTGTAGACCTATCGGTAGGCATTCATGGACTACATGACTTAGGTTGATAATGCTAAATTAGTGGAGAAGAAATATTATTACCCCTTAAAAAATAAATTGTCCTTGAAATACCACATGTCATCAATATAAACAATTAATGTATACCTATATTCTAATTCTCGTGCATAAGACTTGTATATATAATGGATAAAATTGAGATGACATTGTGATAAATAGAAGAATCATAGGTTATTAAGGAAAATATTGGACTAATACAACATTTTAAATAATATCAATGTGTAAAATACTTAATAATTTGTCTCAATATTCAATCCAAGAAAAAAGGGGTAGACTTACACATTACAAAACTATAGGTTCTCATTTCGACAAAAGGCCAATTATCATGTAAATAATAATTGGTGTAGAAACATGACTCAATGAAGAAATTAAATGAGAGAATTCATATACCAATGAAGACACCTAACTATTTTAAATTTAATAAGGGTTAGGATGATTGGTTCTATAGACTTAAATACTCATACACAAACCTATGTATGAAGATAATAGGCTACAAGCCTGTGAATGGTATGAAAGGTTAATGAAACTTGTAGATCAATGAAAAGAATTTTCAAAAAGGCTAGTTACTCTAAAAAATTCCATATACTAGTGGATAATACCAATTCTAAAAGAACATGTTCAAATTATTTTTAATCAACACCTACAACTATGTATGCACATACATGAGGAGGGTGTATGCTTGTTAAACTGTAGTGATATATGTCATGGGGCCCAAAACCAAGTGTGCAAGGGACAACTAAGTTTGGTTTTGTAGAGATAATGAGTAGATCTAATTTAGATAGAAGTAACCAAACACATTTAATATATCATGAGTCTTATTTGTAAGAAATGCAACTTTTATTCATTAATGGTAAATAGAGAAAACTATTACAATGTGTTACAATGCATGTATTATAGAGTAGATAAATAGAACATTATATCTATATTATGACTATGTAAAAATCATCAACCTTTTTCTAGATGCATATATTACATGTTTATACAAGTAGAATAAAAAATTAGTTACAACTATTGTCAGTTACCAAGAAGATGATTATGGCAGTTCATCTTCCAAGATGGATGATAGTTAAATAACCTCCTAGAGAATTAAGATAGGGTGAGTCAACACATAGAAGTACTATGGAATCTAAGAAGTTAAATATTCTTGATACTATAGGGCATGAAATATTAAGGCATGTACATTTGTGAACTATGAATGTTACAAGTGTTAATAAATAGGATCAAAAGTTAACATGGAGCCACAAGGCATGAAAGGGTGAAAAAGTTGGTGAGGAGGCACATCACTTTGGATGGTGCTATGAGCTATGGAAAGGTGAGGTGTGTAGATTTGATATGAAGTAACCACTGCATGAAATTCTATGAGTTAGCATAGGAATTTTACAAAAGGTTATCTACCAACTTTGTATAAAGGAGTATGTAAGATTGGGTGAGATGTACACATGCTACACAAAATATAAAATGAGGAGTAAACTAGATGATGTAGAATCTATGCATGGATCATTCACCATTTTTTAGAGAGCAATGTTCTCCACTACATTAGTGTGTAATTGTAGAAACTTTACTTTAAGCTGTTGTAAAGTATACCACTTGATTTCATCAGTGAAATATCCAACCTTGACCACTCTAAAATATTAAATATGGGTCTTTTCTACAAGGTGAAAAGGTATGAGATCCAAATCATAAGGAAGTTTTGGAACAATTGGATCAAGAAGTGGTGAAGTGTAACATTTGAGAAGCTCTACATTAAAGATTAGGTGCATGGATAAGTAATGAGATAGATAAAGAATGAAAGTGTTCTGACCAGATACATGAAGAATGGTGTAAGGACCATAGCATAAAGGATTGATCTTTTGATGTGGACCTTTGAAGTACTCTTTCTAAAGTTACAAAAACACTTTATCACCAACTTAGAATGTATGAGGTATGAGATATACATCATGGCACTCCTTATATTTTTTTTAGGTGCTAGATAAAATATACTAAACTTATTGGTGATTAGAATAAATGTGACATAGAAACTTCTCATCTTAACAGTTCCTTCTCATAGGTGGAGTACATGTGCATTGTATTTGTAAACATATCTAAGTGGTATATGACCAAATGTTCATATTGCATGATCACTATATAGAGTGCATAGTTAGATGCATCAATGTGGATTTCAAAGGAATGTGCAATGCCAATAATTATGAGAATAGGTATTATGTAGAAGCATTTCTTGAATGCCTCAAAAGTGTACTATTATGTAAGAATCCAATAAAAATTGGCTTTGGCATGGGTGAACTGATTGAGAGCCCAAAAGATGTACAGGAAACTAAGGATGAACCTATAATATAATTTATCAAGTCCAAGAAAACTCCATAATTTAGTGAGATTGTGTGGATTGGGCCAATCCTGAATAACTTTAATCTTTTTTATATCTATGTCTATGTCAGTGCAATAAGTGATGTATCCTAGGTATTGGATCTGCGTGGTGCCAAATGTACACTTATCATATTTGGATTACAAATTATGTTGATGCAAAGTGTCTAAGACATGCAATATGTCCTCTATATATTCTTCCCAAGTCTTGTTTAAGATGAGGATGTCATCTAAGTAGAAAATAATGGAGTTCAAGAAATGCCTAAGAAGATAATCCATCAAGTGTATGAAGGTGGATGACACATTGATGAGGATGAAAGGCATGACCAACCATTTATACAATCCCTCCCATGTGTCTTTAAGATGGATTGGAACTTGATGATAACCTACATTCAAGTCCATCTTGGTGAAGTATTGTGTACCTTGAATCTAGTCCAATATATATTCAATGCATGGTAGTGGATATTGATTATTCATTATGATTTTGTTGAGTGTACAATACTCAAGGAAAAGTCACTAGGACCCATCCTTATTGGGAACAAGGATTATCAAACTCTAGTAAGGTGAAGAGCTAGGCCTGATCTTGACTTGGTCAAGGAGTTCTTGTATCTAGTGTTAGACTTCATCATTTTCCCAAATTGATCTATGATATAGGGGGCTATTGGGTAGAGGGAATCCAAGAACCAAATTAATGTGTTGTTTTACTATTCAGTACATTATAAGGCCTTTAGGTTTTATGAAGACTTCAATTTGCTACACTAGTAACTTTTCAAGCTACTACTTCTTTGATGATGTGCAAGTGCTACATGTTAAAAAGATACACTTTGTTGTCTTGACTTGTGTAGGTGTGTTAGGGTAGACCATGAGTAACACAAACTTCTATGTGAGCAATAAAATTTTGTGAAACTACTTGGTAGAGACAAAGGTGACTTTGGTCATAGGAACTGAATCAAATAATTTGTATAAATAATCTTTCTCATAAATACTCCAATGCTATGGATTTTCTTGATATGTAGATTAATAGTCATACAAATATAGTCTTCTCAGCAAGATGTCACAAACCTCTAAAAGTGTAATGTCACAAGTGACACTATCCTCCATAGGATTGACTTTGTAATGAAAATTGCATTGTCACCAAACACATATATCCTTCACATACTATAGCCACCCTAGAGAGTATGTTTTAGAGTGTGTAGTAGTGGTAAGACCAAGGAATTGAGCCATGGATTGCATGATGATGTTCTTCTGGCTACCATTTGTGATGATGACATGAAGAGGTTGATCTTTCGCCCATAACTTGGTGTTGAAGAGGCATTCACACTTCTTGAATATGTTGATCAGAGTGTGGTGTTGGTGCTCAAACAAGAGACATCTATATTAGTGTCATCCATCAATGTGGATCCTTATTTAGATTTGGAAAACAAGGATTGTTATGCGCAACATTCAGATTCATCATGGATGGATAAGAAATGGTGATGGAACCACTTCTCACCAAACTTAATCTTATTACATTTACCTAAAGCATAAGACATTGGGGCCTTTGATTGTTAAGAAATCTTCTATTATTACTCTTCTTTGTGAGAAGTGTGTTGTTGTTGCTTACATGAAAAATGTTATTATGTGGAATTTTGCACAAGTAAAGCCTTACGCACTCCATTATATTAATATGTGCCACACTACTTCATCCTTACCTTAGATTTGATTTTGGTAGCATTATGATATGCTTGACAAAACATGTTATAAGTCAATAAATTCATCTTTGCATGGATGTAAGGTGATATTTTACTAATGCAATTCAACACCTTATGTAACTAATCTAGTTTCTGATGTAGCCATGTAAAGTAGTCATATAATATATTGGTGTAGTCTTCCAAGGATTGATCTTTGCATTTGCATAATTATTGTAAATTGATGTATTCATCCCCGATGTGGAATAGAGGGTAGTACTCCTCCTTCATCACATCAATAAAAGTCTTCCAAGATTCTATTGGATGCAATCTTATGCACATTGTGCACTAATAACCTTTCACTAGTGAACCACTAGAATGGATATCTTGAGCACTACGAAGGTGATCTTCTCATCCTTAATGAAGTGATTTACTTAGAATTAAACCTTAAGTTATCGAATCTAGTCATTTAATGCTTTGTAATCAATTTTGCCTTTAAATTGAGGGATGTCAAGATTGATTTGCACTTTGAAGGGGGTCTATTTCTAAAACTATTGTTTAAAAAATTATGGAGGTAGTTTAGAAGATGTTGGATTGAACTATACCAATAATTCATAGAATTGGCTAAAAAGTATGGTGCATTGTGCCTTTAGAGTGTCAAAAATGAGCTTATAAACTTTTGGTGATACTTTAGGTGGATTTCAGGTATCATCTATCTTAATTTTGTTATGGCATTCTTTTGGCTATTTTGAAATAGAACCGATTAACAAACCTTCCTTCTCAAGTTACATTAATATATTTATAGGCATATAAATAGGATAGAGCTTTCTACTTTGAAACCAATGATCCATGCCATGGGGACCAAGACCAAGTGCATGGGGAACAACTAAGTTTAGTTTTGAAGAGTGAATGAGTAAATCTAATTAAGATAGAACTAACCAAACACATTCAATGGAGAAAAAGTCTTATTTTTAGGAAATGCAACTCCTATTCATTAATGGTGACTATGGAAAACTGGTATAATGTGTTATAGTGCATGTATTAAAAATTAGATATGTAAATCATGTTATCTATGGTATTACTATTTAAAAATCATCACATACTTATAAAAGTAGAATATAAGATTAGTTACAACTATTGTCAATTACCAAGAAGATGGTTATGGTGGTTCATCTTACAAGCTAGATGATAGTTAAGGAACCATGTAGATCATGTGGATAGGGTGATTTGACATATAGATGTACTATTAAATCTAATAAGTCAACTAGTATTGAGATTATAGGGTGTGTAAGAGCAAGGTACATGGATCTGTAAGCTGTAAAGGGTGCAAGAGTCAATAAGCAAGAGTAGAAATCAAAAAGGAACTACAAGGCGTGTGAGGGCGTGGATGTTACTAAGTAGGTACAAGACTTGGAATAGTGTTGTGATCTATGGAAAGGTAAGTTGTGTAGTTTTGATCTGAGGTGACCATTATACAAAAGCCTGCGATCTAAATTAGGACTTATGTAAAAGGTTGTTATTCGATTTTTTGTAAAAGAATGTGCAAGATTGAGTGAGATATGTGTGTGTTTCATAAAAGGCCAAATGAGAAGTGAACTTGATGGCACAAAAGTTATGCATAGATCATGCAGGGTCCTGAGAGTGTCAAAGAAGGGTTTTAAACTCTCAAAATGTAACAAAAGTTATTATTTTTATTGATGGTTTTCTATTACAGCCCTAAAACTCAAAATGCCTTCAAACACCTAATGTCCACCTACATATTTGCTTTCATAAGTAGGTTGGTTTCAATATTAATGATAAGACCCAATGCACATTGGGAGTTGAGATTTTACATGAGTAAATGGCCAAGTGAATGAAACCATTTGAGTTCATGTAAACTCAAAGGAAGATTAGAAAAGAAGATTACTAAATAGACTCACTTTACCCTTGTAGACTCATCCAAGTAACCCTATAGTCTTGTCTACATGGAATTGAAATGATTTACATGTTTTGAGAGATATAAAGGTTTGTGGAAGGAATTAAGTCAATATGGGGATGTTCTATTATGATAATGTGACTTCATTTAGTTCTCAGAGTCAGTGAGAAAGGGTGGAAATGTTGAAAGGCTTGTTTAGGCTTAGTAAGCCTAAAGCCAAGCATACAACATATATGAATAGTCATGATAAAGGCAATTTTTTGGTGGTAAATAAGGATTCTGAAGACATTTATTATTGTATAATGATAGTACAAACTCTAAAAGAACACCAATGGTCATAGGAAGATAATAAAATCATCAATTTGGCCTTTAAGACCTCATTGATCTCTCTTTGTGTAAGAATGTAATTCAAGAATAGTCTTATATTGCTTGGTATGACCTCAACATTATGCATGGAGCCAAATGGATTTAAAGGATGATAAAGGGGTTTCTCCACTTCAATTTATTGATGTCAGTTATTGGATTGGGTCTATAATAGCTATGAACAAAGGTTAAGAATGCATACCCCTCTCCAATCGACTAATTTAAACTTGAGAAGAACCTTGTTGTGTTTGGATATATATAGATAGGATGCATAGGAACTTGGGAACTTAGTGATAGTTGAGTGGGATAGTGTACTTGATATTTTTGGCATTGGTTTAGGATTTGAGGTCCTAGGGTTTATGAATAATTGTTAATAACTTAGACATGTTCAAACCCTCATAAAACCCTATTAATTGATAGATATGGGCCTATAAATTTCATGAAATTAATTTAATTACTCTCAAAACCTATTGGACATCATTTTTATCTTCAAGTAGGTCCTTAACATGAACTTTGCTTGTACCTACAACTATACGGGATGCATTTAATTCCACATTTTGTAGGGTTATTAAAAATTGAATAGATTTAATTTATTATGGAGGGTTATTTAGGATGTATTAAAACTATTCAAACCCAAAAATTCATACAAGACACCATGTAAGTGATCCTATAGGTCAGGTTTTTCAAGGCAGTCTAAAATAGCCTGAAGAAAAGACTAGTTTCTTGAACCATTTCATTGTTCTCACACTTTCATAGGGTCTCAAGACCTTAAATTTGGAATGGAGGTTGATTAAAGGATAGGTAAAGTTAATAAAATAGTTTTTATAGGTTTCACATGTGTGGGAGAGGTCTAGAGCACAAAATTAATCTTGTAGGAATGGAGGCCTAATTGAGGCCTATTTGGGGGGGGGAATAAAAAGAGATACTTCCACTAACTCTTAGGACCTCAAACCTAGCATGGAGATGTAAAGGGATAATGGATACTGAAATATATTCCTATTTTTACATTAGTATTTTTACATTGTCCTACATAATGAGTTTTACCTTATACAAGGAATTAAGGCCAAACAAGAGCATAAGGTGCAAGATGGAGTTTTGGGGGTTGTTTCATGAATGCAAATGAGTTTATTAATATCTGATAAGTCATTTTAATTAATTTCATGGAGATATGGTTCCTTTATTAAGTTGAAATCAAAATTTGATCCATTTAGACAAGGCTAGGCATAGTAGACCAAGAGGTTTCAAGACACCTAAGGAATTGGATGATTATTAACACTAAAATGTCATAATAAGAAAGGTTATAAATGTAGCGTATGTGTAAAAAAATATGTATGAAATTATTTCATGGTTAGATGATTATTAATAATCCCATTTTTCACTCCTCACATGTAAAGAAGGGTAATTTTAAAGAAGATGACCAAGGCATCAAGAAAGTAATCAACTCCTATACTGCTTGGATGATGAAGCATATTCAGAGGAGGAGCATATATACTTAAAAACCTATTGAGACTATTATCTAAATAATTTATTATTTTAAACTCTTGTGGATACCTATAAATCTTCCTCCTCTATGCCCCCTTTTTGCTTCCTTATTTCTCTATGTAAGTTGCCTCTTTTGGAATTGTATAACATCCACATTTGGTATGGTGAATCTTCAATAAATTGAATACTAATTTTATCCTTTATAATAAATATTTCCAATTGGTTTAGTTTCTAAAATTCTTGCATGAGTGTGTCAATTATTTTATTATTATATTACAAATGATAGTTATCTTTCCTTGCATTCATCTCACTCTTCCATGCTTTGTGTGGGTAATATGCCTTCTAACAGGTCACGTGATTTGAAAATAGTTTATTTATGTGTTTTTAATTGTGAATAATACTACTAGTTTATATTATCATACGTAATATTCATCTACATTGATAAACATATTGCATTCTACCTTCATGTTGAAACACTCTTTTTTACGAGAACCTTGGGTTTTGAGATCAATTTTCTAAGTTGTCTCCCATAGTGCAGGTTCAAGTAGGATTATGGAGTTTATATTTTTGCATCACCTACATTAGATTAGTGTTTAATTTCATTATATCCCTTTTCCTTAAAATAAATTAGGTTAGTGATTAATTGTAGTTGTTGTGCATGGGAGCTAACCCATAATCTAGAGACTCACCTTTAAGAATTGTCACCCACAACATATGAGTTGTTTCAATGTTATTCCAAATTTAAGGAGGATGGAGTAAACCTCCTTAGGGTTTAAATTTATTTTATAATTTTCTTTCTTTCTTGATGGGGCCTAATGGTCCAATAAGTTGTCAAAGGTGGATGTTGATCTTGACAAGTTTAAAGTTGTAAAGCTTCCTTCATGCAATATTTGGTGACTCTAGTAATAATTGTCTCTTGGTTGTATAATGGTGATTCATTTTCATGGATAAGGTAAGGATAATATATTATAATAAATGTATTCCATTTCAATTTTTAGAGTTGACTTACTATTTATTTAGGTCAAAGAGGTTTGATAACACCCATCCATATTCAAAGAAATCTTTTTTTGCTGACATACCTATTAGGAGAGTCTTCTTGGGTCCAACTTGAAATATGGAAGCCCCAAAGAGAATAATTTTTTTTTCTTTCAATTGAAATATTAATTATTATTTTCTCACTATTATCAAATTCTTATTTCATACCTAAAAAGTGTGCTTTCATACACATGAGAAGTTTCCACTACTATTAAACACACAAAAACATTACCAACTTTTTCAACATACATAACATCACTAAATAGAATGTTTTCATAAAGTTATTTATTTTTTATTTCAAGTATAATTAAATTAATTGGTGTGGTACTTTAACTCCCAACTCTATCATTACATGGGATTAATTGGGTGACTCTTTGAGGAGAAATTCTGAAGACAAATCTATTCACTTATCTTTCACCAAGAAGTTGACTATCATAAATAGAACACCTTAAGAAGCCATATAGAAATTCAACACAAGATTTCAAAAAAAATGGGATATGATCCCAATTTTGGTAAGGCATACTACACATCATGCTTTTCTCTATTACCTCAAAGATTTCAATGCTAACATATCTATGGTGATTCAATCCATGGGAGGGGATACCTTACCTAATGCCTATGATACTACTATAAGGGATGATAATTACCATATATATGATGGTAAGATATATCTTAGATAATCCATGACTATATTTATAGATGTGAAAACTCCAATACCCACCACTGCTCCCATCCCCACAGCCAAGCATATACAAGTTGCCTCTAATCATCCAAGCAAGCCAAAAGATGAAGATCTGATTAAGTCTTTTAGAGAAGAGAATCAAAATCTTAAAATGAAACAACAATAGTATAAATAAAGGTATTTTTAAGGTCATTTCCATCCATATCATTATTATAAAGATCCTCTACCACCTTTTCAAGGTCACTACCAATGATAAGGGTAGCTAACTCAAGTGAAGAAATAAAATGGACAAAAATAGAATTCTCCTTCTACTTCAAAAGAACTTGTAGTTATACAAAATAATATTGTACAATATAATGGAGATAAATTTCATGGGATCAACCTCATGAATCTTATAATTATGCAAATGATTCATTTAACCAAGCTTATATGGCATAATGGAGAGCAAATCTAGTTACAAATCAAGAACAGATGCCTAGTGGAGGAGAAAGCAATGTATAAAATTCTCAATCAAATTATACCTTCATTAAATACTATCAAGATGACTTATGTAAATTAAATTACCAAGGTATCTTTAACATAGGATTAATTTATATATCTACAAATACAAGGTCAAAAAAAGGAGCAGTTGGAGAAGTATAAGGTACAAGTTATGGGCTAAACATGAAATCTTGAGCATCTCAAGGACACGGAGTGTAAAATATAGTCCTTATGGCTCAAATAAATAAAAGATTCATAAATTTGAAATCTCTTTTTGTTCCTCATATTCATCAAGTGACACAAGGTAGTGGTAGTGATATAGATTCTAGAGGACATGAAAAGATTGGTAGCTCCCCTATGAATATTGTGAGAAGATGAAGAAAGTTCATGTAAAAATCATAATGTGGGATACATTTTTGATTCATAGACAAAGATACTATCTCAAAAAATATTTCTCTAAGATTAATGCAAAATCTAGGTAGCTTAGTGAAATAGGGGTAGTTTCAATAAATAAATTGAAGACTAAGGATGGTCATCTAACCAAAAATGAAAGAAGAGATAAACCTCCTCCATTTTACCTCTCTATCATAATTAGACTCATTTGTCCCCAAATATTTTATTGATAGTGAAGTAAGTAAATTATTCATGCCAAAACAAGTAGCTCAAAAAATGAATTTGATATATGAATCACACTCCAAGGGGGTGTTATAACTAGATGGATCAACTGTTAAAATAGTTAGCATCATCAAAGGTTTTTATCTCACCCTTCATGCTTGTCTTACATTCTCTACCTCTTAACATGTTATGGTTGTGTATGTGCCACATTCATTTTCCCTTTACTTGGCTTTAGATTGTAACTATATGGAATTTAGGACTAGGTATGGTGTTAAGGTCTCTATCAATTCTAAACCTTTGGATAAGTTTCATGTAGAACCCTATGTACCTAACATATCAAACATGAACTTCACTATCAATGACAAGGGAAACCATCATAATGACCAAGAATATTTGACACCTCTTGATGACATAGTTTATATCTACCTTGATGAGTGGGTAGCTTATCATTATGGGTTTAATCCATACAAACTCATTGAAGAGACATGTATGGGGACATTTATCATTCATGAATAAAGTGATGAGTTCCCCAAGGTAAGTTTTGATGATGTTTTTCAAAAATCTACATGGGGTAACTATTTTTTGCATATGGTTAATGATAATTATGTTCCAAGTGTGTTAGATCATGGTAGTCAAAAGGATGATGCATTTTTACCTACCAAAGAAGAATATTTAATGAGCATAAGACACAAGAAAGACATTGTGATATGTGACAATAATACCATGATATAATAAATGAGTTTGAAGAATTAAGTGGGCCTCCAATTCCTTAAAATAGACATGGGATTGATGATAAGGTCAATGATGGACCTTATGAGCACAAATAAGAGTATGAAATTCATATAAAGTAGAATACAACCTTGGAGGAATGTGATTAGGTCAAGGTATAATTTTGTGTCAGTAAGGAGTAGCATAAATTTCAGATTAATCTTGAGTCATCTGTAAATGTGTTTAGGAATCAAAAATAAAATTTTAATGACTATATACACCTACCACATCATGGTTTAAATGAAGGTGAAGTTGGGAAAATTTTCATGACTCCTAAAGAGAAGATTGAGAAGTGTCAAGTGAACATAGAAGAGACCAAGCATGGTATAATGTCAGGCAAGCCTAAATGAGAGTTAAAGGGATCATTAAAAGGGATATAAAGAGGTGAAATTGTAAATAACATATTATTCAAGGATGTTAAGTCATTTAATAACCTTCATAAATAATTTTTCATTTACAAACATTGATCATATGATGGTTTGTTCTCATGGAGCAATAGTGATTCTAAAAACATTTTTTTTATCCTGTTTGAATCAAGAGGAACTATTTCACCACCTCAAGCATGTTTTAAGGTATTGTACATAATAGGTTAGGTGTGTTTTTTTGATTGACTTTGTTGTTTTTTACTTTCCCTAAATGCCTTTGGCATAGTGTGTTTGTTTCTTATTATGTGGTTTGGTGTGAGTTTGAGTCTTCAAAAGGCATGTCACTTTCATTTTGTAGCATAAGATTGACTCTATTACCTAATGGGAGGATAAATCCATCGATATATTAGCATTGTAAGCATGCTACCCATTTGAATCATCAATTTGTTGCAATTTTTTGACTCCAAGTTAAAATGGTTAACCCCTATAGGTTCAAAAAAAATTCAAATGGCTATTCAAGATTGTATATAGTTGTAATGGTCTTGTAATGGTCTTCATGTGGTTATATTAGTCCTTGACTAACCTTGTGTAAAGTTGGGTCTTTCATGTAATTGTATAGTATCAAGGTAATTTATGATATTATGGTGTTCTCATGTGTTTTTAAATTCATAACATGGTGATGAGTCATTATATAAGGTTTTTAATGTGTCTTGAAATTTATATTGTCATGTATTATCCTTTTATCATGTTGTTATACTTTCCAAAGTCTTTTAGTCACCTTTCTAGGTGAAAATGGATGAATGGTATGTACCACTCTCAAAGACAAAAATTTCAAGAAGTGTCATAACATACATAATGTTATATAAGGGTCATAACATGGTCATATCTTGATAAAATTGTAGTTTAATGCCTAAATTGAGATAAATACTCCTTTGAAGGTAGTTAAAGGCACTTTTACAGACTTGATAAATTCGTTTATAGGTGAAAATGGTTCATAGGAGTATATTTATATTTCATAATTTATATTCATGTTTGGGATCAAGTTTTAGGTCTCAAATATGAAAATAACTCTCTCTCTCCTCCATCACTCCCTTCACAAACTCATAAAGGCAAATTTCAAATGCATAGTATGGCTAAGAGAGAGAAAGTTGGAGTCTAAAATTTTGGAAAATGTTAGGGGTCCTAGTAAGATTCACATTTGTGTCATTGGTTTTTATATTCATTCCCTCTCCTTTATCAACAATCATAAATAATTTAAGGTCACTATGTCTTTTTTTCAAATAGGGTCTAATTTTGATCATGTTTCTTCACTTCATAGTTCAATGGAGGGGAATGGATTTTGTGAGATTATTTAATAGGTAAAATTATTAATTTTAATGTTAGTTTCATCAATCAAATAAAGTTCATGATGTGTCATCATCAATGGAATTAGTGTCTCAAGCATATAGAATGTACCACATGATCTACAAGTGTTTTGGGTTGGTTTGAAGTGTATCCATTCTCATAAAGTTTCCAAGTGCCTCATTATTCATATAATATTTCTCATTCTAATAGTATTCATGTGTTATCACCATAAAAATTTATCCTTATATACAATCCTCAAGTGGAGATAAGGTACAATATATGAATAGTCTTCTACATACCTGACTACTAAACATAGACTAAATAGCAATGAAGGATGGATGGTATCATGAGAAAGTGACATTGAACATGTTGTAAGCTCAAGGTAATGATAATGAGACTCAAATACATCCTCTAAAAAAGACTTCAATAAGTTTTGTCCACCCATAGGCCTGCAGACTTATTAATGGACATTCATGGACTACACACCTTAGGTTGAGAATGTTCAAGGAGAGGAGAAGATATGAATTCCCACTTAAACATAATTTTTTATTTGAGATAACCCATGGCATCATCATAAAGCATGAATGAATACCTAGATTCCAATTCTCACGCATAAGACTTATATTTGAGCATACCTCATAAAAATGCCTATATATACAATGGGTAAACTTGAGATTGTATTATGCTAAATAGAAGACTCATAGGTTATTGAGGAAAATTATAAGAAGAAGAAAAGATTTGACATAATATCAAGTTTTTTTATAGTTAATAAGTTATCACAATAGTCAATCTAAGAAAAAAGGGTCATACCCAAAAGTTAAAGACATATAAGTCCTCATTTGGACAAAATGTCAATTATCGTGTAAATAATAATTAATGTTGAAAAATGACATAGTGAAGACATGAAATGAGATAAGTCATAGACCAATGAATACACATAACTATTATAAAGTCAATGAGGGTTAGGATGATTGGCTATACAGGCTTAAATGCTCATACACAGACATGTGTATAAATATGAAAAGGTACAAGCATATGAATATTATGAAACGTAAATGAAACTTGTAGAGAAATGAAAATAGTTTTTGAAAAGGTTCATCACTATAAAAACCTCCATATCCTAGTGAAGAAGACCAATTCTCAAAGCTTATGTTCAAATTATTTTCAATCAACACCTACATCTATGTATGCATAGACATGAGAAGGAGGGTGTATGTTTGTTACAATGTAGTGTACTAAGAGTGTCAAAGAATGTTTATAAACTATAAAATTGTAATAAAATTTATGAGTTTTCTTGGTTGTTTTATATTTATGTCCTAAAACTCAAAATGCATTCAAACACCTAATGACCACCTACATATTTACGTTGGTAATCAAGATGGTTTAGAGCTAAGAAAGAAGACCTAATACACATTGGGAGATGAGAGTTTACATGAGTGAATGGCCAAGTGAATGAAACCATTTTATTTCATAGAAACTCAATGGAAGATAAAAAAAAATAAGGTTACTAAATAGATGCACTTGACCCCTACAAACTCAACCAAGTAACCCTACAAGCAATTCTACCTAGAATGAAAATGATTTGCATGTTTTGAGAGTTATATAGGACTATGGAACTAAGTAAGTTAATATTGGGATTTTATATTATGATAATGTGACTTAATTTAGTCCTCATAGTTAGTGAGAAAGGGTATAAATGTTGAAAGACCTACTTAGGCATGGTAAGCCTAAAGCCAAGCATACAACCTATGTGAATAGTCATGAGAAAGGTGGATTGTTGGGGGTAGATGAGGAGTTTAAAGACATTATGAGTGTAAAATTATATTACAAACTCTAAAATAACACCAATGGGTAGAAGAAGACAATAAAATGATCAATTTGGCCTTTAAGAATCCCTCTTTTGGCAAAACCAAATTTTACTAAAGATTGAGTTTTGTAACATTTTATAGACAAATAGAAGGACTATTTTCAGATTTCAAAATGTTGGTATAGTGTATTTATGTCAGTGATTTGCACATGTGATAAAAATTTCTTCCTTATCAAGACATGATTCCTACCTAGTTACTAGTTGATCAAATTATGCAAGTCATATTTTTTGTTTGATGTCTTTTCCCTAAAGTTATAGCAGATGTAAGTGGTTTTTAGTGCCTTAACTTAGGCCTATTCCCTCATTTCCACCAATATTTGATCACCATATATAACCTTTTCATGAAATACTAATACATAGGAATCAATTAGAATTAAAAGTTCAGTCTTTTTCTTATCTAATGAGTGTTTTTAGGAGTTCAAATTAAGTGGATGAACTAAAATTAAGGTGTATCACCATCATTAGATAGTATTTTTCCTTCACTTTTATTTGTTACATTTTTCTAATAGTTTGTAGCATAGATTAGAGATCCTAATTGATACACCAAAGGGAGCTAGCCCTTAGAATCTAGAGATTCAAACCATCGATTAGGCCACCCATAGCCTATGATTATTTCCATGTTTCAACAAACTATGAAGGCCTAAAACTACCTTCACAAGGGTGTGAGTCTAATTGAAAAAAACACTCACTCTCAATCCTATAAATACATTGGCTACACATCTTATAATGAGTATGCAAACATGAGACTAGTCAAGTCCTTCTAGCCATAATTTAGTAAAACACATGTTTCATATGGAGTACCTACCCCTAAGATGATTAAGTACTTATAAACACCTAATGGTTAGGTCCTTATAACTAGATTTAGTGAAACACCTATTCTAAAAATAACATCTTCCCATAAGATGATCAAGTCCTTCTATCCACCTGATGGTTAATTCCTTCTGATCGACTTTAGTGAAACACATGTTCCATAAGGACAACCTACCCCTAAGATGATCAAGTCATTATGACCACCTTAAATATTTAAACCTAAAAGAAAACTATATTTGGAATTCCAAATATAAACTACAAGTCATACACATTGTCATCAACATGCTCTGCTCTGCAACCCATCCACTGGGCACACACCCTTTCCTTCACTCACACTCAAGGCATCCAAACATCCTTTTGGATTACTTTATACCTCTTAACCCATCCTTAATCTTAAAACCTAAAATAAAACTATCCTTGACATCATAAATATGACCTATAAGTCATACATATAGTTATTAATTTTCTCTAATCTATAACCCATCCACTGGACACACACTTACTCCACAAGTCTCACACACCTCTTCTCATAGGTCTCACACTTATATTTACCTAACCTCTAGAAACCATCACATTTGGTTTCAAATTTTATATAATCTTCATGATTATTATCATGTTCACAAGATTCTTTGTCAGCCACAACACATGCCTTCACTCTTAAAACATCTTCAGGGGGGTCACCTTTAAGCACAACCCTATTTCAAATAGGCCTAAGTCACCTTTTAGGTCCTATAAAGACCCATTCACCTCTTTGACACTTATTTTATAAAAATAAGAACATATAAACACATTAAAATACATGGACCCATGCCACACATTCTATAGGTTCTACTTAAGTGATAAAAACCATCACATCACCATTCTACTAAAGCTTAATTGTTCTGACTATGTGTTAGTGCCTTGACTCAGGCCTATAGAATGTGCACATAGCCACCATGAACAAACACATAGTCAGCTTATAATAATTTTTTCATACTAAATATGGATTGGTCAAACCTAAAAAATCCATACATATGGTCCTCATGGAGTCTACAACACTCTTTGATAGTTATATCATCTTGAAACATCAAAATATCACTAAGAACAACTCAACTACCCTTCTCAGATTACATGTAGAGAATGAATGAACACACAATCAACTTTGGATATCAATAAATTTGAATGTAATAACCATTAGAGAATCAAATTAATATTTATATATGCATATTTAAGTCCTCTATGACTTTTATTTTTAATAAAACATAAAATTATACATAGATAGAAAGTTATGGCTCAAAAACCAAGCACTAGTTTTTCCTTTGTTAAATTCAAATATTTAAATCCAAAAGATCACAATTAAACCTTGATAACTTAGAACACATCTCATGCTCTTCACTCAGCTTTCTCAATTTGCACTATCAATCTTCTTTAGAAGTAGCAAAAAAATTAACTTGCAATGTACCAATATCCAAATGTTAAACGTAAAACATGTTGATCTCATCTTGTGATTTCTAAAAAAATTTACCAAATGCACACCATCGATCTTTGTGGATCAGTTATCTTGTAGTGCTCACCATTAGATCTTGCTTAAAAATCCTAAGATTATGACACTTAGCACCATCACATGCTTTATGAGAAATTTATTAATAGTCTCTTACACTTCTGCCATTTTACATCCCCACATGCATTGTTGACTCTTTGACTTGTCCCTCACTGTTAATCTTTGTTAATACAAATTGTTGCTCACTATTGATCTTCTATCAGACTAGCAAGCTTGTGACACTTGTCACTTACATGTGTGACCTTTGACATGTTATCTCTTATGCTGACAATTAGATTAATATTGAGAATTAATATGTATCTTTAGATATACTAACTAGATGAATTTATAATTCAACAATTATTATCTTGAAGGTCTTTGGCCCATCACAGTATGCAAGTGCAACTTTGAAGATTTATATCTTGAGCTAAAAAGCACTTTAGGAATCCAAATTTTTAGGGTAGCTTCTTGGCATTATATAAAACATATCCATATAATATTTTACCATTATATAATTTTTTCATACTTTAATTAGATTCACAAAAAATTTGGTCCATCCATATATATATGGCATATAGTGATGATCTGGCTAAGAATATAAACCACTACAATCTACATAGAAGGCCAACTTTGAACCTTAATAACTTTTACTACGTTTAATTGCATGACCTAAAATTTTGAACATAAAAACTTGGGATTAATTTGATCACACCCATATGACCAAATCCCTCTAAATAATCCATATGTGGTAATGTTGACATCAAAAAATTACCTATTTAGATTTTTCTACCAAATAACTGACTATGCCTAGATGAACATAATGAATAATCAAATGAATACCCTACACTTTCAAAATATCTCTAATCATTCTTGACACCTAATAGTACCTATAAAACATGATCTCATCATCCATAATTTTCATCAACAACCTATCCAAAGATATACTAAAGATCCATACTTACATAATAGGGTAACAAGCCTATGCTAACACACTATTCACATGCTTGCTTTCTCTCCTTGAATTGAAACCACATGAAAATGTTAGATACAATATTATAAGCCTAAAACAATACTAACCTCAGCTCATATGCATCCAAATCCTCATTTGCATAACTTCAAGCTCAAACACATCATCATCATGACATTATCACTTTGTCATTGCCTTTGACATCAATGTATAGATGACATCAATTATTTGAAATCAAAGAAATTTTATAAAATTATCCCCCTTTTTCATTGATGGAAACTTCTTTTTTTCCTTCTCCCCCTTTTGCATTAAAGACAAAATAGACTAAATAGCCACCAAGCCTCTCTACTTACAATAATGGACCTAGAGAAAATAAACATCTTGTTACATGGATGCTTACCTTGATCTCTGCCAACTAGTTTGATCATCTTCATAAATTTAGAGAAACAATGATCCCCTTAAGACATGCATCAATCTAAACTTGGGTTATTCTGATCCTTGGACCTATTTACCTATAAAAGTCACAAACTCCCTTTGTTTATGCATAAATATTCAACACATTTTCTCAATGACTAGAACATCTCAAAATACTTCTCCATACATCATTAATGGATCCATAAGTCACTCAATCTATCTAATTTAACTACCCATAACTCTATGCATACCACCTTGTACTTCTAAACCATGCACCATGACAACACTTTTCTTTGATCATGCACCATTATCAATGAGGAATAAACACACATTAACCACTAAAAATTTATTTAACTCACTTTGAGAACATTAAGAGGGACTCTCCTTAATAAATTTGATCCATTTCACCTCTTGAGATTCTTTATATCTCCACACATCATGAAGAGCCACAACATAAGCATACTAGCCTTCTCTCTCAAACCACCTTAAAGAACACCAAAACAACTTCATGTCACTCACCAAATAGGAAACATTATCTAAACAAACCTAATAACTCACCTATAAACAATCATGCATTTCTCTTTTGGATAAACTAAGCAAAAACATCAAATCTTCACACTAGGCCTGTCCAGACTCTTTGTATCCCTACTTAGAACTTGTAAAGTATACAACTTTCAATAGACATACTTTCAATATCTGAAACTTTATATATGTATCAATCTCATATTCCCCCTTAATCACACCAATTTGGATCACCTAGATCCTTCTCTATAATATACTTCCTTCACAAACCTACTAGTCAATTAGGCCTCCATCTTGACAAAATCATGAAAAAATTGAAAACCACAAATCTTCATATCTCTATGAAGTTTGATTTGATAACCAATTTGGCCAATTCAAATTATTAAGAATCATTAGACCTCAAATCATAAGTAAAACCACTTTTGTAACATAGCGCAAAACTCTAGAATCTCAAAACAAACAAGATCAACCAACCTCCTTCTAGTCAATGCTCACCTCTAAAAATTCTTAAACACTTGAAGATATTCATGATACAATCTTGGACTAGGATTTGAGCCTTAATACCTTTGGTAACCTTGACTTCCTATACCATGGATTTGATCTACAATAAGAAAGATATACTCTAGAGGACACAAAAATCTCCAATTTAACTTCAACATACCATTAAACCATGAAACTATCGAGAGCATGCTAGAACAAGGTTAATAGGCCTTTCTATGAACAAATATTATCTTGACAACTCACAAATCCTCCTTTGCCACTTATAAACCTTCAATCTAGCCATCTATTCTAAAAACCCCCTTACAAGACCACATTCTTCTTCAAACTAAGAAATGTCTTTATGAAGCATAATAAAGACATCTCTACTTCACAAGGATGTAGAACATAGGAGCATACCAATCCTCATCATAGGACTGAAGAAACTTCTTCTTCTTATTCCTTTCCTTGACTTAAAAAACTTGCTTAGCATCCATCTCTTCTTTAGCTTCCTTGACAATGCATGATGAAAACATAGGTTCTTGGCATATCTCTTCAACTAACACCTCTTTTTCTTTTAAAGTAGACAACAAGAACTCTTGTCAATCATTAAACTCCTTATTACCTAAACATTCTTCATGTACAAAAAATAAACCATCAGATTGAGATCCTTCTTTTAGATTCCCCTTAGCCTTGAATGGTATAACAAACTGGATTCTTGGATCATCCACCTTATTCTCCATTTGGACTGATATCAAGATTCCTTGGAACTTTTGAGACACCTCCAAAATCTATTCCTTTTATATATTATAAAAAAATTGATCCTTAAACTTGATAGGACTAGCCTTCTATGCCTTAGGTCTCCACATCATGTTTTAACTTTTGATATTCTTTCTAGGAGTGTATTCCTTCTTCAGATGACTTGAGGGTTTCAAAAATTTACTAAGACAAAGTATAGCAATATGACCTTTATTTTCATAACTGAAACAAATAACATCATTCATACCTTTTGATAGATTTGAACTATGATTAATCTTTGGCCAAAAACTCCTATGATGGCTCCATGGATGTCCATACTTGACTGACTTCCTTCTACAATCCTTATATTTATGACCATACTTATTACATGTATAACAATGACCATGAAATAAACTGGCATACCTTGAAGCATTTTATTGTCTAGTAGACCTTGCCTTAATTTCAAAGCTTACATTCTTCTTAGCTTGCTTAGGCTTTACATTTTCCTTTTCTAGCTTATGCAACTTAAATATAACAAGCTCATGCTCACTCTTTAATGATTAAATTTCAAACTTCAATTATGTACACTCATCACCTTTAGTTCTTGAACTAGAAATTATAGCCTCTAACTAAAATCTAAGATATTTGATGGTTTGTTTATTCTCATTCACTTATTTAGCCAGGTCATCCTTCAATATACATGTTTTCTCTTCAAGAGACTTGATCGGCTCTTGATACTTCTCATCTCTCTTGGTCTTGACTAAAAAAATCCCTCAATATAACTAACATGTCCTTCAAGACCTTTGATCACATACCTCATCTTATGATTCCTCCTTATGAGCTTAGCTCCTATAACCACTTCTTCCTTGTTGTCATAGAATACTTATTCATAGTACATGATGTCATTTTAATTATAATGAATTTCCTCTTTTGAACTCAAAATTGCCTTGGCATCTTCTGGCTAAACCTTTAGATCATTGATAACTTTCTCATCCTCTTTGGCATCTATATTTTTAGTACATATCTGCTCTTCAAATACCTTGATCACAACCTTCTACTATTGTTTCTTTTTCTTCAACTACTTAGCCATCTTGTGCTACTTGGGATCTTTTTCAAGTTGTTGATTTTCCTCTAAAGGACTTGCTTTGATATAAATTGTTATAGGTATAAGATGAATTAGAGGGGGGGTGAATCAGCCATCCAATATTTCATTTTTAAATCACTTATCTTTCATTCATTTACATTCATGAATCAACATAATAATCATATGCAACTATATTACCATCAAATCATGAATAAGATAAGCTCATCATAACACTGAACAATAGATAATACAAGATCATTCACATAACACAAGATTTATGTGGGAAATACTTTTGGGGAATAAAACACTCTATTAATCCTATAAACATATGGACTACATGTCTTATAAGAAGTATGCAAGCATGATACTGGTCAAGTCCTTCTAACCAAAATTTAGTGAAACACTTGTTCCATAAGGATCGCCTGACCCTAAGATGATCAAGTCTTTTTGACCACTTGATGGTCAAGTACTTCTAACTAGATTTAGTGAAACACCTATTCCACAAGAACACCTACCCCTAAGATGATCAAGTCCTTCTAACCACATTCAATATTTAAAAATAAAAAAACACTATATTTGACATCATAAATATAACTTATAGGTCATACACGTGGTCATCACCCTTATTTAATCTTCAATCCATCCATTAGTAACATGCCCTTTTCTTCGCTCACACTCAAGGCATCTAAAAATCCTTTTGGATCACTCTAGACCTCTTTGCTCATCCTGAATATTCAAACCTAAAATAACACTATACTTGAAATCATAAATATAGCCTATAGGTCATACACATAGTAATCAAACTAATGTATTATACAACCCATCCACTAGGCACATACTTTTCCACAACTCTCACACACCTCTTCTCATAGGTCTCACACTTCTATTCACTTAGCCTCTAAAAACAATCATCTTTGGTTTCACATTTTATATAATTTTCATGATTATTATCATGTTCACAACCTTCCTTTCACTCTTAAGGCATCTACATGGGTCACCTTTAATCATAACTCTCTTTCAAGTAGGCCTAAGTTACCTTTTAGGTCCTATGAAGACACATTCACCTCTTTGACACTTCTTTGAGGAAACTAATGTTAGGTTGTGGAGCTAAAAGCTTCAATGTTGCAAACATGGAGAAGGTTACTGAGTTATAGGGAAACTGACATCGGCAGGTGCAACTGACGTCAATCACACCCAGTTACAAAGCATTTGACATCGGTCAGGGATCAGCAGACGTTGGTCATTTCTAGATAAACAACGACCAACATTAATCGCCTGTGTGGTTCCAAAATTGTTAGTTCACGAATAGTTTGTTAACGAACTAATTATTTGCATGTAAAAGGCTAATTTTAGACTTGAGTTACGTGTCTAATTATTGTAATTAGGAGTCTAATTATTGTTTGCATGGGATCTATATAATAGACTCATGTGGCTGTATTGTAATAAAGGCAAGGAAGAGATCTTTCCAATTGTAAGATCAAGTTGATCTATAGGTTGTGCATGATCATGTTAGATCTACATGGTAAGTAAGATCATTTGATTTGCAGGTTGTTTCAAGTTCATGGGAGATCTACTTGAAGTACTTTGAGTACTTGTGTACTGGCAGTATTGTTACTAACTGGTTGGAGGTGAACAACAACTCTGTGTTTGAGTTCATTGTTGTGACCGTAATTGAGAGAGAGAAATATTGATTGAGAATTACTGGAAGTCCTAGAGGTGTGGGAAGCCTCAGAGGTGTGAGAAGAAGTTGCATCTTCTTTATTGTATTTTCTTTCTAGATGAGTTGAATACAAGATTGTATTGTCTCTCAAGTTTTGTGTTCTTTCTGATTTCTTGTTACTTGTTACTTGTTACTTTTGGTTAAATTCCATGTTTAGTTGCTTATACAAGGTAATCAATTGTGCTCCTAATCCTGAGAAATTGGTATCAAAGCTAGGGTTACAGGAGCAGGGTTACTAACACCTTGGTTTCAGAGTGTGTTAAGTGTTTGTTAATTATAGGTCATTCTCAGGGGTTTTTGATTGAGTGGGAGTATAGCAATGGTAGAAGAAAGTAAACTTAGAATGGAGAAGTTTAACAGCAAGAATTATCAATTATGGAGGATGCAGATAAAAGATTATATGTATCAGAAAGATTTGTACTTACCATTGGGTGGGGTTTCATGCAAGCCCACAGATATGAAAGATGAAGAATGGAAGGTTCTTGATCGGAAGGCTCTGGGATCTATAAGGTTGAGCCTTGCATCATCTATGATTTCCAACTTATCATAGGCAAAGACAACGGTATAGTTGATGGAGTCTTTGTCAAATTTATATGAAAAACCCTCAGCTTTGAATAAGGTATTTCTTATGAAGCAGTTATTTAATTTGCAAATGTTGGATGGTGGATCTGGACATAGTCATCTTAGTGATTTCCATGGTTTGGTAAACCAGTTAAGTTTAGTCAATATTGTTTTTGATGATGAAATTAAGGTTCTCTTAATCTTATGCTCATTACCTAAAAGTTGGGATAGTTTGGTAATGGTAGTTAGTAATACTACGTCTGCTTCTAATATCTTGAAAGTAGATGATGTTGTTAGTGTAATCTTGAATGAAGAAATTCACAAGAAAAGCACAAGTGAATCATCAGGAAGTGCTTTAAGTGTTGAAAGTAGAGGAAGGCAAAGAGAGAAGATCGAGCAAGGGAGATCAAGGTCCAAGATAGGCAGGAGATCTAAATCTAGGTATGGTAGGATTATCTGCTGGAATTGTGGAAAGGCAGGGCACAGAAAGAAAGATTGCAGGTCAGTAAAAGATCGGCATGAAGGAAATGAAGAAGCAAATGTTGTAGATGTTGTTGCACATGATGCTCTAGTATGTTCCTTGGATAAAGTGGAATCTTGGGTTTTAGATTATGGTGCCTCTTTCCATGCATCCCCAAATAGGGAATTTTTTCATGAATATGTCCAGGGAGACTTTGGAGAAATTTATTTAGGGGATGGAAAGCCTTGTCAAATGGTTGGAAAAGGGAAAGTGTAGCTGAAATTATAGATGGACAACACATGGGTGTTGAAGGAGGTCATCCATGTCTTAGTCCTGAAGCGGAACTTGATTTCTGTTGGAAAGTTGGGTGATGAGGGATGCACAGTAACCCTCACAGTGGACTCTTGGAAAGTTTCCAAGGGTGCACTTGTTTTAGCAAGAGGTAAGAAAGTAGGTACTCTTTATCTATCTACTTGTATTACTGATTCTCCTTCTAGTTTATCTACTTCAACTGTAGATTCAAAGATGTGGCTTCGTAGGCTTGGTTACATGAATAAGAAAGAGATGCATGTTCTTGAGTCAAAGGGTAAAAGTTCAAATCTAGGAAGCATAAATCGAGATTTCTGTAAGCAACAGAAGAAAGTGAGGTTTATTGAATCTCATGCTACAAGAAAGGATCAAGTCTATTACACAAAGAGGAAATTTGATGTTTTCATCAAGAACAGGAAAGCCTTGGTGTTCAAGGAGGAGATGATGGATAGAGATCAGTCACAGGGGCTGAATAATTCTGAGCAAGGTAGTTTGAAGAAGGGAATGATTCAAAGTAAACTCACAGGTAAAAAGTCATCACTCACAGGTAAACATAGGTACCGAGTCGGTCAAGGGGAATCGATGTCGAACAGACAGGTATCAACGTCAGTCATGTGTAAACTAGAGTCAGTGGTGTTAGGTAGGTGGTGACCGATGTCGATCAGGGAACCAGCATCAGTGACTAGATTAAGACCGATGTCAGTCAGGGAACTAACATTGGTAGTTAGGTTAGTCACATGGAACTGACATTAGTCGGATGCAAACTGAGAAGTGATCAACATCAGTCACTATTAAATTGGATTATGGGCAAACAAAGAGCTGTCAAGGAGTCTCAAACACCCATATGGAGGACTAGAAGGGTAAGTAAGCCTCAAATTCATTGTTCCCCTTATTTAGATTACTTATTTCTCACTAATGGTCAAGAACCAGGAAGCTTTAAAGAAGCAAAACAGGTAGAATCTAGGAAATAGTGGGAGCATGGCATGAATGAGGATGTTGATTTCTTGGAAGAGAACCAAATAAGAGAGTTGGTAGAGTTTCCATCTAGAGAGAAAGCACTAAAAGATGAACGGATTCCCAGGTTAAAGAAGAGAGAAAATGGACACGTGAGATGGAAGGCCAGGGTATATGGTCTTGAGCAAGCTACAAGATAATGAAAGTTTAACCATTGTGTTTTCATAACCAAGTTGGATAATATTAGCTACATTATCAACCTATGATCTTCCCTGTGCAGTTCTAGAACTGTTAGTTCATGAATAGTTTGTTAATGAACTAATTCTTTGCATGTAAAAGGCTAATTTTAGTTTTGAGTTACATGTTTAATTATTGTAATTAGGTGTCTAATTATTGTTTGCTTGGGATCTATATAATAGACTCATGGGGTTGTATTGTGAGAAAGGCAAGGAAGAGATCCTTCCAATTGTAAGATCAGGTTGATCTACAGGTTGTGCATGATCATGTTAGATCTACATGGTAAGTAAGATCATTTGATTTATAGGTTGTTGCAAGTTCATGGGAGTTCTACTTGAAGTACTTTGAGTACTTGTGTATTGGTAGTATTTTTACTGACTAGTTGGAGGTGAACAACAACTCTGTGTTTGAGTTGATTGTTGTGACTGTAATTGAGAGAAAGAACTCTTGATTGAGAATTACTAGAAGTCCTAGAGGTGTGGGAAGCCTCAGAGGTGTGAGAAGAAGTGGTATCTTCTTTATTGTATTTTCTTTTTGGATGAGTTGAATACAAGATTGTATTGTCTCTCAAATTTTGTGTTGTTTCTGATTTCTTGTTACTTGTTACTTCTGGTTAAATTCTGTGTTTAGTTGCTTATACAAGGTAATCAATTGTGCTCCTAATCCTAAAAACTAAGAATACATGAAAAATTTCAACTAAATGGACCCATGCCACAAACTCTATATCTCATATTTAAGTGATAACAACCATCACAACACCTTTCTACTAAAGCTCAATCCTTTCAAACAACATTATGTGCACACAACCATCATGAACGAACACATAGTCAAATTTTAATCATTTTTTCATATTAAATATGGATTGTTCAAACCTCAAAAACACATAAATATTATCCTCATAGAGTATAAAACACTCTTCAACACTTATCTCATTTTGAAACATCAAAATATCATCAAGAGCAACTCAATTACCTATTTCTTGTTACTTGCAGAGCATGAATGGAAAAATAGTCAAATTTGGAGCTCAATAACTTTGATTTTATTAATAATTATAACTTAAAATTAATATTTATAGATTCATCTTTAAGTCCTATAAAACTTATATTTTTACTTAAACACCAAATTATACACCAAAAGTTATGGCTCAAAAACCAAGCACTAGTTTTTCCTTTATTAAATTCAAATATTTAAATCCAAACAGTCATAGTTAAATCTCAATCACTTAGAACACATCTTGTATTCTTCACTTAGCTCACTAAATTCACACCATCTATATTCTTTAGAATCATATAAAAATTTAACTTGTAATGTGCTAGTGTCTAAACATGTTGACCTCATCTCGTGCTTTCTAGCAATTTTGACCAAATGTGCAACGTCGATCTGTATGGATCAGTCAAGTGTTTATCTTAAAATAATCACCATTATGTATTACTAAAAAAACCTGATATTGTGACACTTATCACCCTTAAATTCCTTCTTATCACTTTATTTATATTCCCTTTCACTTGTGCCACTTGGTATCCCCACATGCATTGTTAACTCTTTGACTTATCTCACACCATTAATCTTTGGCAATGCAAACCATTGCTCACTATTGATCTTCTGTAAGAATACAGAGATTGTGACACATATCACCTAAAAGTGAAAATTTTGACATGTTTAATCATATTTAAACCTTTGTATCAATACCATTAATTAATGTTCACTATTAGATCTATTGACTAGATGACTTCAGACTTCAATGATGTTTATCTTGACTTTGAATATTTATATCTCGAGCTAGAAAACACTTCAGGACTCCAAATTTTTAGGGTAGCTTCTTGTAACTATATAAAACATCTACAAATAATATTTTACAATTATATACTTTAATTTTTCCTAAATTAAATACACAAACTTTCTGGTTCATCCATATTTGCATGACGTGTAGTGACGGTCTGGCTAAGAATAGAAACTACTACAATCTTCAAAGAAAGCCAAATTTGAACCTTAATAAATTTTATTGTGTTTAATAAAATGATATAAAAATTTTACCATATAAAATTTTTACTAATTTTATCTCACACATATGGGCAAATCTCTCTGAATCATACATACATGGCAATGGTGATGTCAACAATCTACCTAGTCAGATTTTTCTACCAAAGAACCAACTATGCCTAGATGAACATAATGAAAAACCAAATGAATACCATGAACTTACACAAGATATATAATCATTCTTAACACCCCTTATGACCTCTTAAACATGATCTCATCATCCATAATATTCATCAAAAACTATCCAAGTAGAAATTAAGGAGAATATGGAGGTAAACAAACCTCAAGATTTTAAATTTGATGATTTTTTGTCATGTGTGTATGTATAGGATCCATTCTTACATACTAGGCTACCAAGCCTATGTTAACACACTATTAACATTCTTATCTTCTTTTCTTGAACTTAAAACACATCAATATGTTAGATATAATATGATAATCCTCAAAAAATACGTACCTCAACTCATATACATCCAAATCCTTCCTTGCACATCTTCAGGCTCAAACTCGTCATCATCATCATGACATCACCACTTTGTCAAAACCTTTGACATCAATGCACACATGACATCAATTATTTGAAATCAATGACAAAATTTTACAATAGATATGGAGTTGACATTATTCATGGGAACAAATGCATTTCAAGTATTATAAAGGGGTTTCTAAAATTCAATATTCTAATATCAATTGTTAGATTAGGTCCCTAATAGGTATGAACAAAGGTTAAGAATATTGACCCTACTTCAATTACCTAGTTACAACCTAAGAAACACCTTATTGTTCTTGGATATATATGGATAAGATTCATGGGAACCTGATCACTTAGTGATATTTTAGGGGGATAGTGTGCTTGATATTTGTGACATTGGTTTAGGATTTGAGATCCTAGGGTTTATGAACAATCATTAAGAACTTAGAAAGGTTTGAACCCTCATAAAACCCTAGTGATAACCATCTAAGAGAGATGGGACTCTAAAGTTCATGAAAATTGCTTTTATTGATCCTAAAACTTATTTTAAATCATTATTCAATCTAGTTAGGTCCTCAACATTTACTTTCCCTATACATGTAACTATATGGACTACATTTAATGCAATATTTTATAGGATTTTAAGGTGTTTTTCTTGGTTTTTAGAAATTATATAGATGAAAAATATTGGGGAGGGTGATTTGGAATTTATTACACATTAAATCCCAAATATCCAAATAAGAGGACATGGAAGTGATTCTACAAGTCTAGTTTTTCAAGGCAATATGAAACAAGATTATGAAAGGGCTAGTTTCTTGGGCCACTTCATGGTTCTCACATTTCCATAGGGTTTCAGGACTTCAAATTTGGCATGGAGGTTTATTATATATTTTTTAAATTTAATTACTCAATTTTTTGTGGTTTAACATGTGTGGGAGAGGTTTGGGGTAGAAACTCAGTCTTCTAGACATGGAGGCCTAATTAGGGGGAAATATAATAGAAAAATATACTTCCAGTCACTCCCAACACCTAAAACTTGGCATGGAGATCTAAATAAATATTGGGTAGTCAAAATTATGCCTATTTTTCCAATAATGTATGTACATTATCCAACACAATGAGGTTTACATGATTGTAGGGTTATAAAGAATTGAGGCCAAATGAGATCATAAGGTGCAAGATGGAGTCTTAGGTGTTATTTCATGAACCTAAATGATTTTATTTAGGTATAATAAGGTATTTTAATGAATTTAATGGAGAGAGTGTGCATTAATTAATTTTAAATCAATTTTTTATCCATTTATACAAGGTTAGACATTGTAGAATAAGAGGTTTCAAGACACCTAAGTTATTGGATGATGATTTACACTGAAAAATAAAAATAATAGAGATTTTTAATGAAATATAGGTGTCAAAAAATATGTCTAAAATAGTTTCATGGTGATATAATGATGAATAATTCCATTTATCACTCTTCACATGCAAATAAGGGTAGTTTTGAAGAAGATGATCAAGGTGTCAAGCAAGTAAATAACTCCTATCCCACATGCATGATGAAGCATCTTCATAGGAGGAACAGGTGTCCCTAGAGACCTATTGAAAATATTTTATAACTCCATTCTTTTTTTTAACTCTTTTGTACACTTTGAAACATTCCTCCTCTATTCCCCCCTCTCTCTTCGTCATTTCTCTATCTTAGTTGACTCTTTTGGCAATGTATAACATCCACATTTGGTATGGCAAAGCCCTGCTGAGTTGAATACTAATTTTTGTATTTGGAATAAATATTTAAAGATGGTTTGGTCTCTCAAATTCTTTCATAATTTTTTCAATTATTTTATTATTGGATGACAAATGATATTTATTTTTCCTTACTTTCATCTCACTCCTTCATGATTCATGTGAGTAATCTACCTTCTAGCAGGTCACATGATATTTAAATTATTGATTTGTTTGTTTTTAATTTTGAATAAGAATGTCATTATTTATTATTATACCTACTATTTCTATACCTTGAAAAATAAATTACAATATACCTTCATATTGAAAAACTTTTTGTTAGGAAAACCTTGGGTTTTGAGATCAATTTTGTAAGTTATCTTACATAATGTAGGTTCAAGTAGGATTGTCAATTTTATCTTGGTGCATAAACTTAATTATATTATTTTTTAATCTCATTCTATCCATTTTCCTTCAAATCAAGTAGGTTAGTAGTTAGTTTTATGTGTTTTTCATGGGAGCTAGCCCATAATCTAGAGACTCGCCTCTAAGAATTGTCACCCAAAACATATGAGGTATTTTAATGTTATTAAAAATTTAAAGAGGATATAATAACCCTAATTAGGGTGAAATTTTCATTAATAATAATTAAAACTATAAAGTAAATTATTTAGGAGCATATCTATAGTGAAATCTATGAAATCTTTGGGTGTGAATTTGTTGAGCTATTAGTTACTTGGTTATCTAGATTGAAGTACTATTTTTTTTAGCCATAAAAGATATAAATCATAACATAATTAGTGGAAAAGATATAAAAAATAAAAAAACATAGAAATTTATTGGACCTATGAAATAGACTACTAGACCAAGACTATCATTGACAAGTATATCATCGAATTTGTTGTATAAGGCTATTTAACTATAGAAACTGCACATAAACAATTATCTAGGGGAATCCAAAGGAAATTACCTCAATTAATACTTACTCTAATTAATATATTAGTTTTAAAAAATGACATGGTGCATACTAATGACAACATGGAGTAGTCAGTTCAGGTGTTATGAGGATGCATGTGATGTAGGAGTGAATGATGGATATCCAAGTAGAGAAACTTAAAATTGAACATATAATATGGAAGATGAAAAGAGCTAGAGTGAAAATAAGATTTTGGAATTTGAAAGAGAACTAAAACAACAAATAATATGCAATAAATTGAATAATACATACTTCATGACATGTAAGCTTAGGAATAGGGTAGAATATGTTGAAGAAAGGGGAGCATAGAGAAAGGCTTCTCAAGGTGTAGGAAGTCAATTAGATGTAGATCAAGAAAGAGAAGGGCATGAGGAGGAATAAGATGGATTAATGAGTAGATAGGAGATGAATCATAGTAAAAAGAAGAAATTAGAATAAAATCAAATTAATTAAAAGATATAATTAGTTTGTAGCTAAGAGGAAAAGTGTTTCAAGTGGTGAAAGAATATTCACAAGAAGATATAATGCAAAAAATTAGAAGTATGATAGGTTCAAGATAACAATTATAATGAGGTGAGGTCATATATCATTAATTTATTGAGTACACATCCCCCAACACAATTTTTATTTAGTAAAAACACTAGGTTGAAAGGAAGGGATGGGGAAAAGTTGGATTGGTAATTTATATATAAATTTAGAAAACATAGCAAAGAGATGAATAAGTCCATAGATAACAAGAGGCTTGAATAGGTTGGATTTGATTTCAAGGATAGTTTTAAAACACTAGTAAATATTAGTGCATAGAAGCCTATAGTCACAGTGACCAATGCAAAGTAACCAATAGTCATAGTCACTAGTGCACATTATCTAGTATTAGCCATTGAAAATACCCCAAATATGTAGTTCAATCTAGGCATGTTTGATATGTTGACATAATATGATGGGTCTATAGACCCTGAGTAGTGTTTATTAACCTACAAAATGAAATGATAAGATAGGAGAATAACTTTAGATGATGTAAATAAGTGTGATCTCACAGTAGATTTAGCATGTCACACTTTAAAATTCATTTTCAAGAGATATATTAATGCTCTAGATCTCTAGAAAGTTAATGTGTAGCTAGTGAAAGAATTTAAAATGAAAAAGTGTGAAAGCTAGACCATTCAAGACCTAAAGGATATCCAACATCAAAGTGGATAATATTTTTAGAACTATGATAATATATTATTTAATGTGATGAATAAAATTGATTTTATAATGGAGGATAAGGATAAAGTGTCCTAGTTCATACAAGGTCTGCGATCAAGAATCATATTTTCTATTGCATAGCCTAATTATTGATTAAGGTTGATACTTGATAAAGTTACATATGAGTGGAACACATAAAATATTATAGATATTCTCTAGTCATTGGCCCCAAAGTGGATGAAAGAATAGATGTTTTTATGAAAATAATGGATGAGATTCATAAAAGTGATAAATCTAAAATAGTTTATGGTGCACAAGGTGTGGTTAAGAAGGATAACATAGGAATGATTATCTTAAAATCAAGCCAAAATTATATGAAATATATAGATTAGTAGGGCATGTGACTATAAAATGTCATCTACTACAACAATACATTCAAAAATCTTAGATTTTGTACTATAGTTTTTGTAAATTGACCAACCATGATGAAAGGAGTTGTCAAGCCTTATAGGAATTAAAGGAAGATATTTCCAAGAATGTATTCACAATCTTAGAACATAAATTACCCACTATTAATCAATGAATTCCAAGCTCAGAGGTATAAATGACAAGTGTGACACAAGGTGGTATTATATGGATACCTTCATCTTCTCAATATCAATATCAACCCTAGAGTCTAGCTTGTTAAACACCATCATCACCACAATACCATTATCAATCTTCTTGGAATAATGTGATCCCATAATATCAATAATAAATTAGGATCCTACATCACCTCAACATTATTATGGTGGATATAATGTGCAACAACAATATCCAAGAAGATTTGATGGACAATAGTCACACAATTTGGAATAGTAGTAAAACAAAGGAGGATATAGAGAAGGATACATAGGAGGATATTAAGGAGGGTATCAAGGTGGTTAAAAAAATGACAATTGATAAGATTAAAATCCCATCCAATGTTACTTGTGCAGTGATTATAATCATTTTATAGGAAATTTTCCCGCTAAACCTTAGAGACATGTATATTGCATGTATTATAGAGTGGAAGGATATCATAAAATGGAAGATTGCCAAATATTGGAAAAGTAAAGAAAATAAAAGCTGGTAAAAAATGTGAACATGATTAATTTGAATCCTAAATAAAAAATATTTTTTTCAAGTAGTTACAAGGAAACAACATGTAGATAAAGGATAACCTATATTAGAAATGCCATAGGATTAGGGAATTAGGAAGGTACAATGGGAAAAATATATTGATCATATGATAGAGAAAGGATTAATTTATCATGTTGTGAAGGTAATGTTGACCAATTTATAGTCATGGATATAGAAAGGGGTCAATCTAATGTCCTTGAGTCCTAATCCATCATTAGTCTCATGGTTACATCTCATTCTTGTTAGTTTGGGTGATTCACTTATTTCATTATCTTGTTATGATATAATATGCTTGGTGTTCCCCATACCATCTATTTCAACTTGAGTCAAGTGTTTTAATATTTTTTGATCATGTTTAAGGGTCCTTGGTTAATTTTATTGAACTCTAAAATTTTTAAAATGCCATGGTGAAGGTGAATTAAGAAGGCAATCTAATGAAAGATCATGAATACCTCTTTTTTCTCAATCACATAAGGTATATTCATCTTGAAAGTTTCAAAGAAAATCATGAAGTGTAATAAGGTCCATTTAAGGTCTTTGTTAGGTCATAATGGTATCTTCATAGATATTAGCATAATATTCATTTGATATTCCCCCTTTGAAGTCATGTGTATGTGCCAAAGTCAATGTTTTTAATCATAATAAGGCCTAATTTGAATTTGATGAGTCACTAAGATAGCTCTCATGCCTTAAATAGACAAAATTTTCTTCATTACACCACCACCAAAGCATGTCATACCCCATTAATTTCATTACCACCATGGTCAATGCTTAAATCCTCCCTAATGGGCCCCAGACATGCTAAATTATGACTTATCAACTCCCCTAATTTATACCATTGACTTCAAAACATTTTATGACCCATATTTTCCCTCCATAACACCTACTAATGATGTATTTTGGTTTTAAACAAGAGAACATGTATAAAAATTATAGGTTGTATGGGGTTTCCAAATGGTATGGATCCATAAAATATAGATTGACTAAGGTAGAGTCAAGGATTTGTAGAGTGAGGTTAATAATGGCAAGTGGGAGAAAAAGCATAGTGTTTCAATGCAAAAGAGATCAAAACCTGTTAGGGTGATTAACTCACCATTATTCAATAAATGAGTAATATTTAATTACTCATAGTTATTTATAATATGGTTAGTTACCATAGATAGATTAGTAGGTTATTTATATTAGTAAATATTACAAAATATTTTCCAGTTAGTAATTATAATCTTCGATTTATATTTGGAAGATTATATTATTTTTTAGTTTTACTATTCCTATTTTATAGGAATTATTATGATCTTATATTTCCATATAAATAAAGCTCTACTAATGTAATTCTTTTAATCAGAATAAATATAATACTATTCTTTCACATTATCTGGTATCAGAGCTTTTTTTTTAAAATCTGAACTTGTGTTTGTGGAGAAGCTCAAGCTCTCCCAAAATTTATAAAGTTTTATTATGCGAGGAGAATCCCGTGCACTCCCACACCAAAGCCAAAAGATGAGACAAAGTAGTACATTTTTAAAAAAAAATCTGAGCTGACTCCATGAGGTTTTCCAACACAGAGATTTACAGAAGCTTTGGAGAAAGGAGTTCATTCAAGAAAATAGTAGTCTCAACATTTTAAAAAAGTAAAATTTAAATACTTGAGCATTCGAAGTCAGGGATATTAATCTGACAAAAGTGGTGATCATTTGCTCATCATTGGCATTCCAAAGGAGAAGCAAAGATTGGAAAAATATTGGTGTTGAAAAATAAAAAGTTAACATTTATATATTTTTTATTAATTTATATTTTTCAAACTCTACAATCTCTTTGATATTTAATCCAATAAAAAATGCCAAAAAGAGTCTTTAGATCTGACCAATGTGCTAAGAACTTATAAAATCCTTAAACCACCTATAAAATCTCACATTTGCTACAATAATAATCCAAAACCACCTCTTATTTTCTTAAACCCACCTTTTTATTTATCAAAATTACCTTTTTATTTATCAAAATTGCCTACAAAATATATTCTTTTTTGCATTTTTTTCAAAAACTGCTCTTTTAAAAATTTGTGGTATTAGGTGGGAGGGTGGTTTAAGGCTAAAATCAGAATATTAAGCCTTCATATATATATATATATATATATATATATATATATATATATATATATATATATATATATATATATATATATATATATATATATATATATATATATATATATATATATGCATCATTACATTAACATGGAAACACAAATATATATATATATATTTGTGTTTCCATGTTAATGTAATGATGCATATATATATATATATATTTGTGTTTCCATGTTAATGTAATGATGCATAAGTGAGTTGGTGGGATATTTTTTATAGTAAAGTGAAGGTGGGAGGTTCAAATGCCCTAAAAACAATTTTTTAGAGAAACTTTTAGCATCCTTGTAACTTTGTCCATCCCACTAAATTTAGTTATAATTAACTCAATTAGTGACAAATGTACAAAAAAAATAAAAATAAAAAAAAGAGCAATGAAAAAAATTGCCAAAAAGAGGCCAAAGAGCCCAAAAACAAAAAAAAAGAGTTTTTTCATTTTTTGAAAAGAATTGTAATTTTTTATTTTGCAAAATATTGTAATTGTTTTACATATTTACACAAAATCATGAGTTTTTTAAACTCAATCTTAGTATTTGGTACAAGTGGTGCCTCTGAATCACGTTTATAGGTAAAGACATCATGCTTGAGTTATTGCATCCATATCCTAATATAACTACAATAATGACATTTGGGCATCATCCCTTTAAATCATCAGGTAAAAATAAGGCACATTCACTCATAGCCATCCTTTCATCTACCTATTTGTTTCAATCAAATGGCATAAATCTTCACTGGTGGTATTTCTAACTATATAACAAAGTTATGCACACGTATGTAAAAATCCATCTAAGTAGGTGTTGGTGATTGAATGGAACCTTTTCAATACTATCCAAGTACCATGTACTAGACTCTTTCATGTATGTTTACACTTCTTTCACATACTGATGGGTATATAGAAATCATGAGATTCTTCCACATAATAACGAGTATAAAATAAGGGCACATATAAATAAAGGTCTAGTATATCAGTATGATGGTATATAGAAAGGGAAACTTATATAATTAGAGTGATAAAGAACCAATCCAGCACCCATAGTCTTGACAATGGCTATGCAAGTTCCAAAATTCTTTTTACCAAATTCACAGTTACTCAAAGGTGATAACTATTCTTCTTGGAATACAAAGCTCAAAACTCAATTGGAATTTGAAGAAATTTGATCTATAGTAGATGGCTCATATACCTGACATGACATAAATGTTGATTAATAACATAAATTTGACAAAGAAAATTAGAAGGCTAAGTTGATTATCATGTTTGGAGTATCAGATGAAGTTCAACCACACATCCATGAAGTTAAAATAGCTAAAGAAGCTTGGAACAAGTTCCAAATTGTATATGAGGCCAAAAATGAGAGCACAATTCTATATTTACAAATTTAACTCCACTCTCTCAAATTGAGATCAGGAGAAATAGTGGGGGCCTTTTTAAGATATGTTGTAACACTAAGGGAATCACTTCAATCCTTAGGTAAGCTATTTTTAGATGACTCTCTTGTACCTATTGTCTTGAGATCACTTCCACCCTCATACAGGATTTTTGTGACCACTTTGACTATCACAGAAAAGAAACTAAGTTTTGAAGAACTAGTAAATATTTTGAAATAGGAAGAGGCTTTCAACACTCATGAAAAACAAGAACATGTATTAGTTTATTATTAAAAAAAAGGCAAGAAACCATTCAAATCCTCATCAAATCCTAATTCAAAACAAAATTCACCAAGAGGAAAGTCACAAAAATAATGTCTCATTTGTAGTCATCAAGGACATGCCCTAGGAGATTGTTGGTACAATAACTTTAGAAAAGGATATTATAGTGGTCAAAAGTTCACTAACCAACAATCATCCCCTAGCTCATTCAATAAGACACAAGGATAGAAAAAGGGGACTTGTCAAAAGAAATAAAAGTGGAAAGACAATATTGTTGAAAAAAAAGAACCTGATGAAAAATATGACAACCTGTACTCTGTAAATACCCATGATGTATCCACATCACAAAGTGACATATGGGTGCAACTTGACACATGATAGGTAGAAAAGATTATTTTTTCACATTGAATAAAATACCCAATAAAAATCATTTTTCTTTAGATGATGATTCCTCATACAATGTGCAGGGAATTGGCAACATTGTCTTTCCCCTAGGCATGAAAACATGTAAAATCATAGATGTTCTCTATGTACCTGGATTAACCAAAAACTTGTTATCCATAAGTCAACTCTTAGACCACAATTTGAATATTAACTTTGACTATAAAGGTGGAACCAAATTGTGTTTATTTAAAGACAAATCCGTAAACTCCAAAATTGTTGCATGAGCATCTAATGTGAACCACATGTTTCAAATTGATTTCATTCAAACAAATAATCAAGAACTCATAGCAAAGGACACAAACTCAGGATAACTATGGGACAAAATATTTGGCCACATCAATTTTTTATAAATTGACACACTCCATCATAAAAACATGGTAAGAGTCTTACCACCTCTTCAAAAGGGTACAAACAAATGTTTTGATTTCTTAATATTAAAATAACATCAAATTCCATTTCAAAAAAATACCTATAGATCCAATGGTAAACTTGATCTGGTTCACATGTATCTATGTAGACCAATGAAAACTAGCTATGGTCAATTTAATTATTTAATGCTCTTTCTTGATGATTATGTAGACATCTAATTCTTAACACCATTTATGTTGAAAATGTCAATATTATTTGAATTACACTCAAATGCACATTTTAGGTCAAAATCTATAAAATGTCCTAAATGGTTCAAACTTGTCACTTATAAGTGCTAATTTAGGTCAAAGTATTCCTAAATAAGGCAATACATTTTATGGGCCAACTAACTTTGATCAGATCATTTCAAGTCAAAATGACCATTTCACCATTTAGTGCTCTAGATCACTCTTTTCTTCTAATTTATTGGTACACATCATGTACCTTTGTTATTTGGTATTGGCAACATCTTAAATTGGAGTACAGCTCCAATGCATCTAACATTGCCTTCCAGTTCCTCTCTAGTCAAATTACAACCCAGTAATATGACTTTATGACCATTTTGATTAATTAAGGGCCAATTTTTAAATAATTCCACAAATCTTGATTAACCTTGTTTAAGGCTAATTAATCCAAATCGAGAGCTTAAGTGTATTTTACATGAGAGTTGTTGAATATTTATTTTTCAAAATTGATTCCTGTTAACTACATCATCAAGTGACATCATTTCTTGGGAAGACATCCTTAGGCCATAAATGCCATAAATATCAGGATTATGGGTCACCCATGCCTAGTTAATGCCTCTAATACCTCTTCAATACCCCTTCTTCCAAGGTCATGATAAAGATAATTATGGATTTAATTTCAAATATTAAGACTATCCATGGCCACACATCTCAATCTTGAGATGGACGGTCATGGTTGATCCTGACCAATCTCAAAAATCTATAAATAGAGAGGCCATGGATGTGAATTTTAAGCTATTTTACTACAAATTTATTATGCTTAAATATCTTTAAAAAGCTTGAATATTTCAAATTTATAATGCTAAATTTTTTCCACAAGGCTTTTCATTTGATCATAGATTTTATTTGCAAGCTTCATTAATAGGATGGTTTAGTGATTTGGAATTAAGAGCCTAGGTTTTATGGAGTGTTCATGAGGCATCGGAGGAGCTTACCACCATTATTGACAAAGAAAATATTCTTGATCAAGGGAGAACATGTTTTTGAGCCACATGGGTATGGTGAATCCATTTGGGAAGATAATATGGTGTTGCTTTCTTTCGTTTGTTTCTTGTTATCTTTTGTAATTCCCATAGGAATAGATAGGCTTTTTTAGTTATTTATTTATGTTTCATTATTTATGGACTAATGCTTGACTAAATTACTTTGTAATCCTCTCTACATCTTAGCACACTTGGTGGGACAAGATAAATCTCACACCTAAAGAACATCACTTTGAAACTCTAAAATATCCTTTTAAACCCTTAAAACTCATGCAAATTAATTTTCTAACTTTATTTAGCCATTTTTTTTGCCATGGTTTTACATAGTAACCAACATTGGCAAGTGATACCAACATTAGTTACCTAGATTAAATGATATCAATTATCAAATCTGACATCGATTAGGTCCCGTTAGCCAAAGTAGCCATCATCGATTGTAATTACCGATGTAAGTCACTATGTTTTTCAAAAAACATAGACTTGAGAGCTACTTTTTCAAAGTTAATTATTTCAAGCTAAAAATATCTTCAAAGCTAAAGGATATGTTAACAATTTTGCTATAGGACCAAGCTTGATATTTATTCCAAACATGTTTAGATCACCTTTGCATGCTTAAGAATTGATTAGGAACCTTGTTTTTGGTGTTTGAAAAAGAATTTGGATGTTTTTTGGTAAATGTTTTCAAATTTTTCAACTAAGACAAAGAAGTCAAATGAACACCATCAAATCTTTCCTTTTGGGCTTAAAACTGAACACACTTGTCAATTTTAATTTGCAATAGTTGTTTACTTAGGATTTGTTTGGCAAAAAGAGGAATGTTGCATGTATGCTCTTCCATTTGTCCCCTTTAGGGAACCCTTGGAATCAAAAGTGTCATTCCTATTGCAAATAGCCTAGTCCAAGGCTTAGAAAGAATGTTTCCTAAAGCACCCCCAAAAACTCTCCAAAGTTTGGGTAATCTTGAAAATGACCCTAAAGTATTTCTATTTTATGTTTTCTTTATTTTCATGCAAACTTGGCTTATGAGGGGGACATCATTACCTCCCATGAGTTTTTTAGGGAAGATTTGACTCTAGGTTTCACCTCCTAGAATTGACTTCATTTGACTCCTTTGGAGTTTCACATGGGATGTATATGCATTTAAACATCACACTACACTAAGTGAACAGTCATACGTAGTGGTTGTAAAAAGGACTAGACCTTTTTATAACTAGCTAATGCCATGGTCACCCAATTTATTTGATTGTCTTTTTCATCATTTGATGTTAAAGTCATTGTGTAATTGATTCCCATAGAATTATCAAAAACTAATTAATTTTAGTCAACCCCATTTTTCCATACCCTTGCTAAGATTTGGACGATCATACTTAGTGTATTTTGGTCATTATTTGATTGGTATGATTTGAGGCTAAAACTTGTTTTTTTGTTCATAAGACATGTAGAAATCATTTATTTAAGTTAATAAGGGTAGAATTATGATACCCAAATCATGTCAAATCTTTTTTGCCTTTGAGTCTTTGAAACATAACAATTAACCACATTATTTGAGCATGCTTACACTGTTAGGCTACTCATTTTGTTTCAATAACTTATCTACCATTGTATCAAAAACCATTTGTCTCAAACCATGTCATGTATATCATTTGGGTCTTATTTATACATCGTTATGCTTTGTCTAGCTTGTTTGGTCCAATCTTGGTATTCAACATTGCATTTTCAATTAACCTTGTCAAGTTTGGATCCAAACATTGATTAATTTATGTTTAGGCCTCAATTCATGGAGTTGGTACATATATATTTTTATTTTAGGTTGCATAGCTTCGGTTAAATGATTAACCAATTTTAAACACTACTGATTGTTTATTTGTTTGAGTGCCTATCATCATCATTATTTGTGACTTTGTTTGGGAAAACACAACCTTTCTTCAAAAACCTTCGATGTTAGACATTTGACATTAGGTTGTTTTATGCCAAATCTTTGCAAAAACTACTTTTGAGATGAAACTTCACCGTTTCAACCAAAGTTTAGCCTTTTGTCTTTTAAACATCACTTTTTAGAGTTTGTATAACTTTATGTCTTTTTATTTTTGGAGCTTCCTTCATTAAATGCAGATATGTCTAGCTACACTTATGGTGATGTCATGAATAATCCAACTTATGATAGAATGGCCACACAAAATGAATTTTATAAATTTAGTCAAGACCCTTATGGTAAAAATATGGTTTATGAGATAGATTTCTATCCACCTCACAAAAATTAGTCATGGGAACATAGTCAAGATCCAACTTAAGATCCAAATCACAATTGGATTGATTGGATTTATCAGGAAGACATGGAATTTTTGGCTTGTGTAAGTAATAAAACTCCACAACATACCAAGATCACCATTTTAGGACCTCCTCCTTTGGTTTGCATGAGTAACCAAACTAAGAAGTATCTAGTCATTACCATTTTAGGACCTCCTCCTTTGGTTTGCATGAGCAACCAAACTATGAAGCATCTAGTCATTACCATTTTAGGACCTCCTCCTTTGGTTTTCACAAGCAACCAAACTAAGATGCATCCAATTGTTACCATTCTTGGCCCATCACTAGTTTTTGATGAATCTTATGTTGAATAACCTCCATTTGATGAATCAATTATTTCTGATCCCTTCTTTAATAGTCTATTATTTAACCACAAACCCTTGTTCCTACTAAACCAAATGTTCCCCACTTTATAAATTTTGTTCCAATATTAGAACCTAAACAATAACCATCACCTCTTCAAAATCCATCTTATGAAGATCAAAATGTGTTCAAAATTGATCTTTTGTAAACAATTGTTAACCAAAACAAAAATGTTATTATTAAAACACCCATTTATGAGAAGAAAAAATGTGATAAGTTACCTATTCATATGTTACCTATTTTTAAAGAGCCTCATCTCCTTGACAAGCCAATCTCGATATAGTTATCTCTTTATCTTTTCCCACACATTGAGGAGTCTCCCTTTGACATACATGATTTTATCAAGATGTCCCTTGAGTGGTTCCCTCTTTTCGAAGGGCTTCACTTAGATGAGTTAGTATATGTTAAACCCTTCCAAGATGAATTAGTTTTTTTGGACCCATTATGCCATCATAGGTCATTCCTTATCAAAAATCTAGCATTCAACAAAACATTATCAAAATAACCATATTAGATGAAAAATCAGTATTAGAGTGAAGTTTTATTTTTGAACTGACATTAGATTTAACATTAAAAACAAAATCAAAATCAGTTGTGACATTAGATTTAGAGTCCCTTACTTCAGAATCAGAGTCAAAAATAGATTATAGTATTGGTTTTTATAACATTGGTTACAATTGCCTTGTAGATCAATTTGAATATATTTATGATCCTTATAAAAAAAATTAAGACTATTAATTCAACATCAACACAAGTTCTCCTAGTATCTTCTATGAGTATTGTGCTTCCTTTCACCATCCCATTATTACCACCCAACATAGCCATTATATTGACATCCCACCTACCATAAGTGTCGATTAGGACTAATAAAATCACACTTTATTGAACTGCATCCATGGTGACATATCATTTGTAGAATATTAGGGAGACCAAGACCAGATTCATTCAGAATAAGAAAAAATTCCTAGTGAAACTATTTTGAAGGTGTAGGGGACAAACAAAGTCAGAACTCAACATCTTCTACTAAAACTTTTTCAAACATGCTAGAATATAATCAAAGTTAAAAGCCAACATTCCTTAGTGAAAAATTTTTAGAGGTGGTATGGGATGATTAAAAAAATCATTGGTGAAAACCTCATCGAGGCACCAATAGCTGAGCACAAAAGTTCTTAACTATTTACTAAAGATAATATCAAAGATCAAATCAAAATAGCTTCCAATCTACAGCATAATTAGATGGTATCTAGTCTCAAGATAAAACAATAAAATAATCTAATGGTCGTATCAAAAATAGCTTCAAAGGTCCTCAGCCTCACCACAACCAGATTTATGTTGAATATGGCATTATAAAAATTACATGTGACTGGATGTCTTGATCTTCATTTATTTCCCAACCATTCCACATTCCATTATCATCTACCATTCCATTTCATAATCAAACCCACCAACCATAATTTATCCTTATTTACCATCCATACCCACACTTTCCTTTAAAGATGCTACAAAGCTACCTTGTCTCAATGCTTGAAGGAATCAGAATCAACAACCAAGGAAGGTCATAAAAGCATTCTAGCATCAAAATCTACATGCCACTTTTGATAGAGCAATTATTCAAATGAGGTGTGGGATATCAATTAACATAATAAAGTATTATGTTTGTATTATTTGTTAATTAGGAAATGTATCTCCCTATCAATAGAAATAATATAATAAGAAACCACACCCAGGACACAAATATATACCATACCGTTTCACATTATCATACCATTGCCATTGTTACATATCCATTTGCCATTGTTGCATATATCTTGCCATTCACCCCATCACTTGGAGGAAAACCTACTACCATTTTATTCAATCTATCAAAACACATATTTATCCTTAGCAAAACCATTCCATCCTATCATTCCATTCCTATCTAGGCCAAAGCCTATTTTTACTAATCCTACCTATTCCTATTTTGATCTTGGTTCATTTGGTTATTCCTACACCTTTTCATGGGGGGATTTTGATCAAGTTTAAATAATCAATCCAATTCATGTTTTAATGATAGACTATAAAATTAGTGTGATAGTTGATCTAGCAAGATATCTTTCATTTTCCATCGTGTATCAAGCTTATTTATGTGAGCCTAATTATAACCGTCTATGGGCAAATCAGTGTTTCACCAATCTTACTACTAATTATAACTACTTATGGGAAAATTAGTATCATTAACTTGTGCCATTTTATCTTATTTATAATTGACTATGGGTAAATTATGGGCAACACTTGTTTATCATGTATTTTTGCATCGCCTTGCCATCACTGCTTTCAGTTGACTGGCCATTTGCTAAATTTGAGAACTTGTTAGGACCTAGTTGGTTTTTCCCTACCTTTTGTGTGGATGGAATTACTATAAATTGAGGTCATTTTAAGACTCTATAGGTCATTCTCAATTCATGTTGAGGTCACCTTAGTCCCCCTTTCTATATGCTCTCACTATTTTATGAGCAATCAAGAACCTCACTCTCACTAATTTATGAGCATGGGTTGTTGCAGCTAGCTTAGCTATCTTATTGGAACCTCTACTCTCAAGATGTGCATTTCCTTGACTAGATGGTTCTACCTTATGCATATTTTATCCCAAAAAAACTAAAAACATTGGAAATACTTTGAAAATACCAAAAACATTAGAACATGATCCACAAAAGAATAAAAACATTGTCCCACATTTTTATACATTTGTACATTCTTGTTCCAGCATGCCATGCTCTCACCATTTTATGAGTAACTATTAAGTTTGAACACTCTTTCTATTTTTCAAGCATATAAACACTAGTTCATTTCATCTTGTCTCACTTACTTACCATTTTTCAAGATCATTCTTTCTCATCTCATCAACTTCTTGTTTACTAGACCATTCTCATTTGTTTGTCGTATCTTCCATTTCTTCTATAACATTAATCATGTTGGTTTGATCATCATTTTTATTCTATATCATTTCTTGGGAGAAATACATTTGGACTAAAGTTCATGTTGGAACATGCATCCATAGAACTATGTAAGCAACATCCACTTGTCTTTTACATCAAAAGTCAACTCGACCAACCCCTTCCTTTTATTCTCTTCACCCATTTCTTCTATCATTGTTCTTCTTTAATTAGGGAACAATTTTCATGTCATTTTTATTTGTTATGATGTGGTAGAAAGTACTACCTCTATCTTACATGCTTGAACATTTGTTTTTAAACTACACTAACTTGGTTTTGGTTTGTGTGTGTTTATTTGAGTTTTCTTGGTGTTTTCTTGTATTTTCTTGGTGTTTTGTTTTGCTTTCGCACCTCTCCTTTTCTCCTTTATTTATTTGATTATTTTTGGCATCTTATTTTTTTGTTTGATTTTGATTTTCTCTTTTGTGTTTTATAACATCTTAATGATTCACATGGATCTTGATTGTTTATATCTTGATCCTATGTTATTATGTTGTTCTTGGACCAATTTATTTATTTGATTGTTGTTGGTGTCTTTTTTTTCTATTTTATTTTTTTTCTCTTTTGTGTTTAATAATTCTTTGATGGTCCACATGGATCTTGATTATTCATATCTTGGTTTAATGTCGTTAAGATGTTCTTGCTTTTTATTTTTATTTTAAACATTTTTGTTCCTACTTAAGTCTTGATTAATCATATCTTGATTTCAAGTTAAGTTCATTTATGTTTATCTTTTCCTTTATCTTTTCCTTTTTTGTTTAAATGTAAATAATTGTAACTCTAGTTTTGGTCATTATTTCACCATTATCCTTAGTTATAGATATTCACATTTGAACTGGCTCAGCACAATTGGAGTTTTATGTCATTCTAAGTTATTCATACTTATGATACCTATTTTATTTTTCTATAGAAAGAACTTTGTGCTCAAGTCTCAAAGTCTTAAATGTCAACATTAGCTCTAATGAATGATTCTCAAGATCACTTTACAAAACCTAGGCTCATGATATGGAATTAGGCTTCTAGGTAACATGCATTTCAATCTTCTTTGTCTATGATTAGATGTGCATCTCTTTGCATACATTGCAAGTCTAATCAATTCTTGGTCATTTTTTATCATTCCTCATTCCATTCTCTCCTAAACTTAGGTGAACTAGATTGGCTTGAAGTTCATGTTGGAACATGAGTCTATGGAACTATGTAGGTAGTTCTCAATTTTTATTAGGGTCAGCTCAACTATCTCCATTCTTATTTTCATCTCTTTTCTCACTTTGTGCATTCTTATATTCTTGGTTTTATATGGCTTTCTTAGCCATTACACCATTGCATGTATGTTTGTATCCACTCACTTTAACCTCTCTTTTTGGTTATATCCTTGAGCTATTTTGCTTGCTAATTGCCCATGTTGGGACCTATCATCTGAACCACATCTAAATCAAATTGGCTCTATAGGGGTAAAATCAATATTTATTATTTATCAATGATCATGATTTGCCCTACTAGGGCATAACTATTTTATCATGATCAAATCTACTCTACTAGAGTAATTTTTATTATATTCTCTTTAGAGACCGCATTTTAGTGGTGCTTCTCTTATTGAAGTAAAGCATTCACCCTTTTCCTCTAATTCCAATCTCTCCACATTAAATCCCATGATGGCAATATTTTAGTGTGCAACTTATCCCAAGACTGATCAATGCCATAAGCATGTATCTTGCACTCTCAAATTGGGTATGTTTATAGTGTGTCCCTTACATTTTTGGATTATATCTTTCCCATTCCTCCCATCTCTAGGGCCTATCGTACCTCTAATTATATTCTGATCATTAATGGTAATCATGTGTGAAAACATTAGCTCAACTAGATGTGATCTATTCCATGGGTTAATCTCTCACTTTCTCTCTCTTCTCGAGATTCCATCCTTTTCTTTCATCCTAGTATGTCCTCTCGAGGGGGTAGTATGGGTCTGTTATAATTTATTCTTCACAACTCTTTTCTTTGAAAAGATGTTACTTCACCTAAATGTCTCGCTATGCCTTCTCAAATAGAGTCAAAATGTAGACATCTAATTCTTAACATCATTTGTGTTGAAATTGTCATTCTTACTCAAATTGCACTCAAATGCACATTTGAGGTCAAAATCTATAAAAAAATCCTAAACGGTTTGAACTTATCACTCATGAGTGCTAGTTTAGGTCAAATTATCCCTAAATAGGGAAATGTATTTTATGGGCCAACTAACTTTGATCAGATCATTTTGAGTCAAAATGACCATTTTGCCATTTAGTGCTCTAGATCACTCTTTTCTTATAATTCATTGGTACATGTCATGTACCTTTGTTATTTGGTGTTGACAATATCCTAAATGGGAATACAACTCTAATGTATCTAACATCACCTTCTAGTTCCTCTCCAGTCAAATTATGGCCCAGTAATATGACTTTCTAACCATTTTAATTAATTGAGAGCCAATTTTCAAATAATTGCACAAATTTTGATTAACCTTGTTTAAGGCTAATTAATCCAAATCAAGATCTTAAGTGGATTTTCCATGAGATTTTTTGAATATTTATTTTTCAAAATTGATTCCTATTTACTACATCATCAGGTCACATCATTACTTGAGAAGACATCCCTAGGCCATAAATGCCACAAATATCAAGATTATGGGTCACTCGTGCCTAGTTAATGCCTTCCATACATCTTCAATGCCCCTTCTTCTAAAGTCATGATGAAGATAATTATGGATTTAATTCCAAATATTAGGATTATCCATTTCCACATATCTCAAGCTTGAGATGGATGGTCATGGTGATCCTGACCAATCTCAAAAATCTATAAATAGAGAGGCCATGGATGTGAATTTTAAACTATTTCGGTGCAAATTTATTATGCTTAAATATATTAAAAAATCTTAAAGATTACAAAGTTATACTGTTAAATTTTTTCCATAAGGCTTTGCATTTGATCATAGATTTTGTTTACAAGCTTCATTGATAAGTTAGTTTAGTGATTTGGAATGGAGATCCTAGGTTTTATGGAGTGTTGTTGAGGAATTGAAGGAGGTTACCACCATTACTAAAAAAGACAAGGATCCTTGATCAAGGGAGAACATGTTTTTGAGCCACATGGGTATGGTAAATCCATTTGGGAAGGTAATATAGTGTTGCTTTCTTTCATTTGTTTCTTGCTATTCTTTGTAATTCCCAAAGGAGTAGATAGGCTTGGTTAGTTATTTATACATGTTTCATTATTTATGGATTAATGCTTGACTAACTTACTTTTTAATCCTCTCTACATCTTAGTTCTTTGAAAAACATAGTGACTAATGTTGATTATTACAACTGGCAATGATTATTTGTGCTAACGGGACCAAACTGATGTTAGTTTTGATAATTGACGTCAGTTAATCTAGGTAACTGATGTTAGTTACTGTCTAAAACCATGGCAAACAAAAATGGTAAAATAAAGTTAGAAAGTTAATTTGCATGAGTTTTAATGGTCCAAATAGATATTTTAGAGTTGCAAAGTGATCTTATTAGGTATGAGATGCATCTTGTTCCATCGAGCATGCCAAGATGTAGAGAGGATTACAAATAAAGTTAGTCAAGCATTATTCCATAAATAATGAAATGTGCATAAAAAACCAACTAACCAAGCCTATCTATTCATATGGGAAAAATAAAGGATAACAAGAAACAAATGAAAGAAAGTGACACCATATTACCTTCCCAAATGGATTCACCATACCCATGTGGCTCAAAAATATGTTCTCCCTTGACCAAACATCCTTGTATTTGTCAAAAATGGTGATAATATCCTCTGATTCTTCAAGAACACTCCATAAAACCTAGGCTCTTGATTCCAAATCACTAAGCTAGCCTATCAATGAATCTTGTAAACAAAATCTATGATCAAAGACAAAGCCTTGTGTAAATAATTTAACATTATAAATTTGCAATATTAAATCTTTTTTAATATATTTAAGCATAATAACTTTGCACCAATATAGCTTAAAATTCACATTCATGGCCTCTCTATTTATAGATTTTTGAGATTGGTCAGGATCAACCATGACCACCCATCACAAGATTGAGATGTGTGGCCATGGATAATCCTATTATTTGGAATTAAATCCATAATTATCTTTGTTATGACCTTGGAAGAAGGGGAATTGAAGAGGAATGGGAGGCATTAACTAGGCATGGGTCAATTTTCCCTTAATTAGTATAGTTGTTGAATCTGTCAAGCCCTCTACAATTTAGGATGCCCTATAGTTGAAACCTTAGAAAGATGCCATGGATGAAGAATATAATTCATTGATGAAAAAAACATGGTAGCTTATAGACCTTCTACCAGGGAAGAAGCCAATTTGATGCAAATGGATGTTAAAGATGAAGTACAAATTATATGGTAATCTTGATAAACACAAGGCAAGACTAGATATGAAAGGGGATACTCAAAAAGAAAGCATTGACTATGAGGAGACATTTACTCCCGTAGCAAAGATAAAAAATATTAGGATGGTTTTTTTTCTAGATACACAATTTGGTTGGAAAATCCTTCAAATAGATGTGAAAAGTTCCTTCCTTAATGGGGACTTATGGGAAGAAATCTACATAACTCAACTAGAAGGTTTTTACAAATCTGGTAAAGAAGATAAAGTCTATAGACTTGTCAAATCATTGTATGGTCTTAAACATGCTCCTAGGGCATGGTATATCAAGATTGATGAGCATATCTTAAAACATGGATTTGAAAGGAGTCCATATGATCTGAATCTCTACCTCAAACTACAAGGGGGGAGATTATAATTGTAATTATATATGTTGATGATCTAGTCATCACTAGAAGTTTAGTGAAGATGATTGAATCAAAAAAGAAAGATCTATATCAACCATTCAATATTATAGATCTTAGGCTTCTACATTATTGTCTTGGTTTAGAATTTTGGTAGAGAGAAAATCACATTTTATATCTCAACTCAAATATATCAAGATAATGCTTGAGAAATTTCAAATGATGGATAGGAAACCATTTGCCACACCTATGGAGACAAATATTTATTTATCTCAAATACATCCATCACCACAGGTAAATACAATCTATATCGGTAGTTGATGGGGAGTCTCATTTACCTAAAGTACACTAGGCTAGACATCTGGTATGCTATCAATTATCTCTCAAGGTTCACACAAAATCCTAAGATTAGTCACTAGAAAGTAATAAAGTGAGTATTGAGGTACATTAGAGGAACTATGGATTTTTACCTATAATACAAGAATAATGATAACTTATTGATAGGATACTTGGACTCAGATCATACAGTGAACATTGATGATAGGAAATCCACTCTAGGATTTGTATTCTTTTTGGGATCTGGATCGATATCATGGGGGAGTAAGAAGTAAAATTGTGTTTCAAGGTCCTCCACAGAATTAGAATATCATGTTACAAGAGGAGATATATATGAAGCAATTTGTCTTAGACATATACTTGAAGGATTTGGATTACTACAAGATCAACCAATAATTCTTCATGTAGACAATGAAGGAGTAGTGAATCTTGTTCATAATCTAGTATTTCATGAACACACTAAACACATTGAGGTGAAAGTTCATTTCATCTATTAACATGTTTAGAATAACAACATATAGATCTATTATTGCCTAATAGATGAACAACATGCAGATGTTTTTACCAAAGCACTTGCATGGGAAAAAAGTGAGGCATTCAAAGAATTTCTCTCTTATTCACTTGAGATAATGCTAAATTAAGGGGGAATGTTAGGGTGATTAATTCACCATAATTAAATAAATGAGTCATATTTAATTACTCATAGTTATTTATAATATGTTTAGTTATCATAGATAGATTTTTAGGTTATTTAGATTAGTAAATCTTAAAAAATATTTTCCAGTTAGTAATTGTAATCTTCAATTTATATTTGGGAGATTATATTATTTTTTAGTTTTACTATTATTATTTTATAGGAAATATTATGAGATTATATTTTCATATAATTAAATCTATAGTAGTGTAATTTTTTAATTATAATAAATATAATATTATTTTTCTGCATTAAAACCATCCTACTTTCCCCTCAATCTCATTGGTAAGCTTAGAGAGCACCTCAAGTTTATGCTTAGACCATACAAAGGAGAGAGAATGGAGGTCCAAGATCTTAGCTAGGAGAAGTACAGTTGGTTAGCTTCCATATATATGAATTTTTTCCTAGATTAACCTTGTAAGCTATATGAGCATTCCTTAAAAACTTAAGGAATCTGTACACCATCCTTGTCTAGACAAGCTAAGTAGAAAAAGAATAGTTTTCATGGATTCATAGCTTATCTGGTTAAACTAGTAGTTTATCCTATTTCCTTGGGTATTAAAGGAACATCTCATAGAATTTTTAGTGTTTGGTCCACATGTGTAATCTTATGGAGCCAATAAAATTTCATAATTGGTATAGTGTGCAATCTACAAACAAATATAGGGAATGAACAAAGTGTTGAATGTTTCCATCAAAAAAAATTGGCAAGGTTGAAATATTTATGGAGTATTTCAAGTTTCCCCATGCCTCCTTTCTCAAGTTTGAGGTCCATCATCCTCTTTTTTAACTCAAAGGGTGTCTTAAATAAAGGGTTCATATGTATTTGAAGTTCAATAAGTAGTAACATTGTGTGTTGTTCAATGGTGCCATCAGAACCTTAAAAATATAGTCAAAAACACGGAATGAAGTGTTGAGATGATGATATGCCATAATCATAGCCTTATAATTAAATTTATTAACTTTTATGGTAGTTTAATAGACCTAAAAATCACCCTACTTGCCTCTAAAACCACACAATTAGTTTTAGCAAAGATTAATGGTTTTTGTCAATATGAAGGTTCCTCAGAGATTCCTAGGTTCCATTTTTTTATTGTGTGTGTCATTTTTCTACCTCCAAATTGGTGTGTTTACATGAGTATATGTGTTAGGGTATTCATGGTGTCTATTGGCTGTATTATAATGGTTACTATGTTTCAATCCATGTAATTTTTCACATGATATCATTTCATGTTGTTTTGCATTGCCATTTTCACTATGTTTTAACCCTATTGTTCATGTATCACCCCATAGTCACCCTCCTCCATCCATCAACCTTTAATTCCAATTTTAGATCATGTGATCAGATCCAAATATCCCTTATAACCCATAAGGACAATGATATTATGAGTGATAGGTCTATATATGGTTATACACCTAACTGAGGGGGGGAAATAACCACCTACAACTAGCCATTTTGAGCCTATAGTATTAGAGTTTTTAAGAACATTGTGTATACCCTCATGGGCATAAACAGTGGTATGAAAATAAGAGGATGTGTATCTAAAAGAGAAAAATAAATATGTTAATTTGTTACAATAATTTCAAGTGACTACAAACTACCTTCCTCTCATAGAAGACTAATACTCAAACCCATGTAGATAGTTAATACATGTAGGTAAATGCATATGACATTATTGGTGTATATTAGTATCTCCATCTTTCCTAGACTAAGAGGAAATAAACATATAAAAATGGAAAAGAATAAAACTGAAGAGGAAAGTAATTCTTGGTGATCACTCCATTTAAAAGATAAATAACATCATATTTGAGGACACACATGCCTTCATAGGCACAAGTCCTAATCTTGAGAAGAGGTATGGTATACAAAGGAAGAGATGTTAGAAGTACATGTTTTAAGGTGTATATAATGATAAAACATATGATATTGACACCTTATCATAATATGTATCTCAAGAAATAAAGGATAAGAACCCTAATCATAACTCTTATGCTCAACCACATAGTCAATAGGCAACTTATAGTTAACTTGGGAAAAATGACTATTTGAGGTCTCTATAGGCACAATCAAACCACCCAGCTTAGTAAAAATGGTGCCTATGAGTAATCAAAGGCCTCCATGATTTTATTTGGGATATAAAAATAGTGGGTATACCCACTATTTTATCTTAGACCTAGCCATGTTTACAATAGTCAGTCATGGGGGATAAATGAGTAAAATAATGATTTGAAGGGCTTATATGCTTAATAGTTTCGATAAATGGTTTTTAATAAATTTTAAATTATGGTTAAGGTCCTCACACACCCTATAAATAGATTAACATTCCGATGCATAGTTAGGTGCCCTTGAGAATAGGCCAATACAAGCATGCCTTAAGCTTAACCTTAAACCTTATTGCTATCTTATAGAGCTGAGGTCCTTCTAATGAGTTTGATAGCCAATGGAGGATGTGTAAAGGTGTTTCATACCTTGATAATATGATTTCATGTGGATATAAACAATTAAAAATCCAAAGTGACTTTTGAAACCTACTTTAGCTATGCACCCTATACACAGTCAGCTCAAGAACCAACTTCAAGTGTTGACATACTTCATCACAGAGATACTCAAGCCCAGGGCTCTTAGGTTAGCTCAAGTCTCCCTATGGACTAAAGATCGATGAAATATTTTTTAGAATTTAGGGGATAACCTTTGTCAATGATCCTTAAGAAAAAAATCTATTAGAAATGGTTAGTAGACAACCCAAGTGCCACCTTCAAATGTTCTTATCTCAACACACCCTTTACATGGAACCCCAAGACATTCATGGGAGATGAGGAGGTAAATAAACTATAGGTTTATGGTAATTGGTCCTAGTTTAGACATCTATATGTTATGAACCATGATTAAGATGGCAGACATCTCAAAGCCTAACTAAACCCTAAGAATAACTTGATGAAGGATTCTTGATCTAAGACCCATCTAAATGAATTGGTTTAACCCTAAAATGACCTTTAAGGTCTCCTCAAGTCTCTTTATCATCATGAAAAATCATTAGTTGGCATGTACAAGAGTTAAACTATATAGAATAGACCTGAGAAGACTATTTTTAGCCTAAAATAAGGATATGGAAGTGTTTTTGTGCATAATGAAGATAAGATGGAAGAATGGGTCATAAAACCCCTAAAAAGCCATCTAATAGACATTTTTAGAGACATACATGATTGGTTTTGCAAGTAGATAAGCACAAGTATTGAGGTAGATGATTGTGTATATTTAAGGGAGATCAAATGGCTTAATCAGGAAAATGTTTTTATTCCCTAGGGTCTCTAAGGTGATATTAAAATTAAAGGAAAGGTATAAGTTCCTCATAAACTCAAGGTAAATACAAAGTCCAAGATTCATATGTATAGGTAGACTAGTCTAAAACCCTTATTGGAGCAATGTCACTAAAATTTAAATTAGAGAATCATTAAATAATCAAGAATACTTCAAATCTTATTGTAAGGTATTATCATGATGATTAAAGACCCCTTAGCCACCTCGAATACCAGGGAAATCCTTAAAATTGATCATTTTGTCTAGAAACACCTAGAACCTATTGAGGAGGTACGTTTCCCACTTGAGGAGCATCTTAAAAAGCTCATAACTATACAAATGTTGTACATTGGGAGCTAACAACTTCATGGGAAGAAGAGGGGTATATCCAATTGTAATTAGTGTAATTCATTTAGATATTCAACCTCTAATCTCTATGAACTATCACAAAGAGTCCTAGGCACTCTTAAACCCCCCTTAAACCCTAATATGGAATCAACTAGAAACGTTTAGTGAAAGATGCATTGAAACACTCATGAAATAATTTAATAACACTTGAAACATACATATAACTCATATAATATCATGATCATGGCACATTATTGTACAGATATTATATGAACACCTCTTAAAAGTGCAAGTTTGTAAGGTTTTAAGTATAAAATAGGTTGTCATGCCTAATCAAGAGTTCCAAACTATAGGATACGTAAGTTTAATACTTTTTATACTCTTCCAAGGCTGTAAATGTTCATGAATTTTCTTTTAGGTATCTTTGTTAACTCCTAAACAACCAATTTATGGAACTAGTCTAAGAAGCCTAGTCTTACAAGATAGATGAGTTGCAGGTGAAATATAGTTGAGAAAGATCTATGTGTTGATACAAAGGGTTAGCCAAAGAGGATTTCAAGATTCTCAAATAAACTATATATTTGGTTCAATTTTTCAAAGCATTCATAAATTAAATGATTAGAAAGCTGAGGAGTTAGTAGAATATCCATACTTAAATTGTAGATGGAAGGATCTAGTGGGCATAAAATAGCATTATGGCATTGATGAGACATAATTTCACTTTGTAATTTCCCATTCAAGGAATCGTATCCCAAATTGAAGACCATTATGAAGGGGTGGAGATAGTTTCAAGGACAAGTTAACATGTACATTGAATGAAAGGCTACTCAATGCCTCTTTGAGGCCTAATAACACCCCATATATGCCTAGTAACTATCAAAGGAGTGAATATTTGGCTATTTTGAGCATGGTGAGGACCTACATGAATTCAAATATGGATTTTATAGCCTCCACACCTCATCTCAATTCCAAAAATAGAATCAATGAAAGACATCAATACATGAGGGGAGTAAATATGATTGTTATAAGTGTCATGTGCCACCTTCGCCCCATTCATGGAATCTCTTATTCCTAAATTCTTATCTTAACTCTCTCAAAAATTTAGTTTAAGAAGGAATTGTTCTCTTTTTTTGGCATCCCTCATATGGGTGAAGAAAATCTTTGCTAAAATTGTACCTTACCTCTTTGAATCAATAGAAAGACAATTATAGATCTCTTGGTTGAATGTTAGTGTGCCTTGTGAGATTTGATTTGTAGAATGTATTGTTGTTATTTTCATATGTATGTCCTTTTATGCACATAAATTCATGTTATCTATCTATGTAGGTTGTTTTAAGTGTTGACAAGTAGAGGTGTTCTTAAAGTGTGATGAGCTAATAGTGTCTTATGCATATCTAGGTTCTTATCCTTTAAGTTGTAGAATTCTCACTTAAACTTCACATTAAATGGTCATGCTTATAATTTCATGAATATATATGATTAATTATAGTCTTCATCAAGTTTATTAGTGTGTTTGAGGGATAAAATAAGAGTGGATACTCAATCATTAGTTCATCACAACTTTGGTGTAGGGTCTTTCATAATTTTTCATCTCTTTTACCTTTTCATACCAGTGGTATTAAGTCTTAGAGAGTTGATTTGATTCATAAATCAAGGGATCTAGCCCTATCAAAACTAAAAGTTTGACCTACACCTATGGTATCCCACAACCTATAGGTCAATCCAATGTTAGTCCAAGTTTGAGGAAGGTTTAAATAGTCCTACTCAAGAGGGTACAACCTAAGAAACTAAAAATTATGTCATGCCTAGTAGGACCAACTATGAAGTGCCTTGAGACATGCTTCGAATTTTTTGAAGACTTATAGAAGGCTAAATTCAATCAATGGTATATTTTAGAAGGCAATTTCATGCAAAATGTGTCCACTATATCATCTTTAAAAGTAAGAAAACTAAATTTGTTGAGATATCATTGGATATTTCAAGAAGAAAGAGTTTTCCTATGTTTAACCCTAATCCCACACCTCCCAATTCCCCAAATTCTACCCAAACATAATTTGTTGTAAGCCCTCTATTCTTAATGTTTAGACCTAAAATGTACGAATTTGTACCATTCAATGGTGGTAGTCCTCTGAATATTAACCAATTTTATGATATCCTAGTTATTTCCATTAAAATTCTTCCCTAATTTACAAGAGATAACTAAACCACCCATGTAGAATACATAGCTGATGCATCTAGCCTTTGGTTAGTGCACAACATAACCTAAGAGAATGTAGCCATGAAAATCTTAGCAACCTCCTTGAGGGGTAAAGCTATTCAATGGTACATGGGTCTTACTCCTACCACCATAAATACATAGGATAAATTTAGTAAGTGTTTATGCAAGAACTTTAAGGATAAAATTGACCATGTTTCCCTAGTAGAGCAACTCACCTCCATTAAAAGGGTACCCTAGGAATCTATTATTGATTTTAATTACAAATTTTAAAAAAGATGGGATAGGATTCCTATCATCATATAACCCACCCCTAACTATACCTTCCTATACTATCTAAGTGCCTTGAATTCTGATGTTGTTGTGATAATATAGTCCATGGGGGTTAGTACATTACTATAAACATATGATATCTTTATAAGAGAAAAAACTTCTTTATTTAAGTAGGCAAGCTTACTCATAGGCCCCTTATTCCCTTATTTCCATAAGTTCAACCTCCGACCCCAACCACTGATCCATTACCATCCCCAAGCAACCAAGATCAATCTGATGGTAGCCAATTAGAGAGGATTAGAAAGATAGAGGGGTTACTCAAATCACAAAACAATAAATTGATAACCTTAGAAAGGAAACAAAATACTTCATATAAACCTTATCAAGCCATTTATTAGCCTCTATAGCCATATTATTGATACAATAGGCCCCCTTATTATCCTAACTAGTAAGGCCAAGGCAAGATTACATAGGCTAGACCTTACAATAGCTTCAACCCCAATACTACTAGTAGTTCAAGGGAATTGGTGCCAACTTAGAATAACCTTGCACAAGAAGGTGAGTGGTATATTCCATGGGGTTTATTTGGTGATATGGTAATGGCTACAAATGGGGAAGGATGTCAATAATTTTATATGCATTAAGGTCCTAAATTTCAAGCATGTGACAACTTACCTCCTCTACAACAAGGTTCTCAAGTGCCTCATGGAGACATGCCTTTCATGACCCAAGTTGAAGTCCCAAGTCAACAAGGAGGGAATGTGGGTAAATAACCTACTGAGACCACCTTTGATAACTTCTAAGAAGGTGATCACTCTTTTAAGCAAGTAGTAGTAAATCTGGAGTAGAATGTACTCAAGATAGATAATTCAATTGTAACCCACACAAGGGCTAAGATGAGAATTTTTTATTATAGTTTGGGGTAGTTAAAGGCCACTCCAACACATCACCAAGTAGATCAAGATCTTACCACTCTAGGTTTAGTATATAAAACACCTCCAACATAGCAAACATCACAAACACATGGGAAATAGTAGAAGAGTCCTTTCATTCCCCAATTCACACAAACTACAAGTGATTCCTCTACTTCCACGTTATAACCTAAGAGTGCCAACTCTCCCTTCATCATTGTAGATTACATGAAGAAGTATAATTTTAGTATTCTTATATGGGATGCTCTACTTATTCTAGGGTAGAAAGATCTCCTTCAATAATAGCTCTCTAATATTTCACTCATAAATAAGAAAGTTGATAAGGTGAGTGCAATTTATGTTAATGAAAACCAACATAATGAAATCCAAGCTACTAAAGTAGTCAATACACATCCTTTCTACTTGTTATTCATAATAAGGGATTCACTTGTTCATAATTACATGATATATAGTGGTGATTCTAATTTAGTCATGCCAAAAACCATAGGTGATAAGTTAGAGCTCAAATATAAAACCAATGAAAAAGGAGTTTTAAAATTAGATGGGTCTCCCATAAACATTAGGTGTGATTAAATACCTCAAGATATTATTGAATACTTGACCTAACTATACCATCTCCCAAGATGTTATGGTAGTTGACCTTCCTCCATAGTTTTCTTTATGCCTATATAGGGATTTCACTACAAAGATTGGGGGGTATCTTTATTTTGACTCATCATACATGGTATTTAAGAATAGGTATGGGATAAGGGTCACTATTAGGTTTCAGCCTATTTATAGGTTCTACTTAGAACTCTATATGCCCAACATATCTAATGTGAACTGCACTATCTTAGATGAAGACATCAATGATTAAGAGTCTAAGGATCATATTGAAGGCATATTAGATCTTTTCCTTGATGAATGGGTAGTTAAAAACCATGGTTTTCACCCTTATAATACCATTGATGAGGTAAGCCTATATGTATACTATATGAATGAAGGAGTTTTTGTACCTAGTCTTACAAGTATAACTCAGGAGCATAAAGGTATATAAAGCTTGTTCTTAAATTGATCAAGGTCAAAGCATGGGTGTGGGGATAGATTAATGCTTGTTTGAACTTTTAACCATAGTTAATATTATTCATTAAGGTTTCAATTCAGTTGTAATTCAAACATTTTATACTATGAAGCCCTTATACATCAGCTATAATGGCCAAGGAGAATAAGTAGCCTATAACCAGTTTGGGCAAAATGACTATTTGAGGTATTTGTAAGCACAACCAAAACTCAAAAATTAGTAAAAATTGTCCTTATGAGTATTCAAATGCCTCCATGCTTCCATTTAGACCAAAAAAATAGTGGGTATACCCATTATTTTGTCTCATACGTAACCCTATTTGTGACAATTAGTCATGGGGGCTAGATGAGTAAAATCATGATTTAAAGGGTTTATAGGCTTACTGAGGTCCACAAATGGCTATAAATTAATGTTAAATGATGGTTAAGGTCATAACACACCCTAAAAAGGGATTATAAGTCAGAGTTATAGTCAAGTGCTCTTGAGAATAGGTCAATGTAGATAGGCCTTAAGCCTAACCTTAAACCCTATTGCTATCTTGGAAAGCCCACATACATATAACAAGTTGGATAGATAATTAAGGATGTGTGAGTGTGTTTTATACCCTAATAATAAGTTTTAATTTGGATATAAACAAGTAAAAATCCAAAGTGACTTCAAAACCCTACTTAAGCCATTCACCCAATACATAGTCAACTCAAGAACCAACTTTAAGTGTTCACACACTTCATCATAGAGACTTTAAAGCCCAAGGATCTTAGGTAAGTTTAAGTCTCCTTATGGACTAAATATACATGAAATATTGGTTGGAATTTGGGGTCTAACATTTATAAATGATCCTTAAGAAAATAACCTACCAAAATTGGTTAGTAGACAACTTGAGGGCCAACTTCCAATGATCCTATCTCAACACACCCTTTGCATGGGGCCCTAGGATATTCATGGGAAATTAGGAGGTTAATTCATTATTTTTTTATGTAAATTGGTCATGGTGTGGATGTTCATATGCTATGAACCATCATTGAGATGGTGGATGTCTCAACCCGCACCTAAACCCTAGGAATGACCCTATGGAGGATTATTACTCTAAAACCCATCTAGATGAGGTGGTTTAACCATAAAATGACATTTAAGGTCCCCTCAAGTCTCCTAAGCATCATGAAAACTGATTGGTTGGCACGTGTAGGATTTAAACTATAAACAACAAGCGTAGGAAGACTAGTTTGAGCCTAAAAGCAAGGAGATGGGAAGTGGTTATGTGCATGATGAGGATAAGATGGAAGAATGGGTCCTAAATCCCATAAATAAGCCATTTAAAAACCATTTTTAGATATATCTCTGATTAGTTCTATAAGTAGATAAGCATAGGTATTGAGCTAGATGATGGTGTGCATTTGAGGGAATTCAAATGGCCTAATCATGAAAATGTTGCTATTCCCTAAGGTCTATGAGGTGATATTTAGATTAAAGACAAGGTATAAGTGACTCAAAACCTTATGGTAAAGGCAAAGTCTAGGATTCATATGTACACATAGACTAGTCTAAGACCCTCATTAAGGCGGTGTCACTAAAAGGTAAAGTAGAGAGTCATTAGAGAAGCAATAACACTTAAAATATTTTTGCAATGGATTATCATGATGATTTAAGACCCCTTGGTCACTTTGAATTCTAGGGAGATCCCTATAGTTGATAATTTTATTTATAGACACCCAGAACCTACTGAGGAGGTATGTTTCCCACTCAATGACAATCTTCAAAAGCTCACAAGTATATGGATGATATGCATGGGGAAACAAGCACATAAAGGGAGGTAGAAGGGTCTATCCACTTAATTTAGTGTAATTATTTTAGAGATTCAAGCTCTAATCTCTATGAACTATCACTAAGAGTCTTAGGCACTCTTAAACCCTTTGTAAACCCTAATAGCGACTTGAATAGAATTTTTTAGTGAAAGATGCATCCAAACACTTAGAAAATACTTGACCAATGCCTAGAATATATTTCCAATTCAAAGATGCTCATGCCTATGGCACCTAATTATATAGAGGCTATACAACCACCTCCTAAAAGTTAAATTTTGTAGGGTTTTGAGTAGAAAATGGGTTGTAGAGCCTAATCAAGAGTTCTAAACTATGGGATATGTAAGTTTAAGAATGTTTATACTCCTAAAAGTTTGTAAATTTTCATAAATTTGACTTTAGGTATCTCTATTAACTCTTTATAAATAACTAGTCTATGGAACTAGTCTAAGAAGCCTAGTCTTACAAGATAGATGAGTTTCAAGTGAAAGATAGTTGAGAAATTATTAAGTGTTAATGAAAAGGGTTATTAAAAGAGGATTTAAAGATTATTAAATCACTTGAATGTCTGGTTTAATTTTTCAAAGCCTTCAAATACTGAATGAGTAGAAAGATGAGGACTTAGTAAAATAGGCCTACTTAACTTGTAGATGGAAGGCTCTAGTGGGTGTAGAATAGAATTATGTCATTTCTGAGCCACCATTGAGCTTTTTAACTATTTAGGTGAGTATATACCAAATTTAAGACCATTATGAAGAGGTGGAGATAGTTTCAAAGATAAATCAACATGTACATTGAAGGAGAGGATTCTCAATACCTCTTGGAGGCCTAATAACACCCCATATACACATAGTAAATATTAAATGAGGGAATATTGGGAAATTTTGCATGTGTTTAGGACCTAAATTAATTAAAATAGGGAATTTATAACGTCCACACCTCATCTCAATGCCAAAATTAAAATCAATGAAAGACATCGATGCATTAGGGGAGTGAATATGATTGTTGTAACTGCCATGTGCCACCTTTGCCTCATTAAAAGCCTCTCCCATGATTAAATTATTCTCTCATTTATCTAAAACATTATATTTAGGTAGGAATTGATCCTTTTTTTTGGAATTCCTCAACCAGGTGTATCAAAGTTCTATTAAGACTATAACCTACCTCTTTGAATCAATAAAAAGATAGTCAGAAATCTCTTTGTTGAATGTTAGTGTGCCTTATGAGAGTTGATATTTAGAATGTATTTATTATCATATATAGTTATTTTTATGAACATAAATTATTTTAATCAGTCTATGTAAGTTGTGTGAAGTATTAAAAAGTAGAAGTGTTCTTGAATTGTCATCTGCTAATAGTATCTTATGTAGATATAAGTTCTTATCATTCAAGTTGAATAACTCTCACTTAACCTTCACATGACTAATTCATTATTATAACTTAATTAATAGGTTTTATCAGTTTTAGTATTCATAAGTTTCATTAGTGTGTTTGAGGGATAAACTAAGTGGATAATCAATCATTGGTGCATCACCACTTTAGTATAGGTTCTCTCATAAGTTTTCATCTCTTTACACTTTTCATCCCAATAGGATTAGTTCTTAAAGAGTAGGTTAAAGTCACAAATCATGGGATATATCCCCATCAAAACTATAGGTTTGACCTACAGCTTAGGTAACCCATGACTTGTAAGTCAATCTAATGTTAGTCGAGGATTAAGGAAGGTTTGAACAATCATGTTCAAGAGGGTGAAACCTAGGTAGCTAATAATTCCTTTAAGACATATAAAAATAGATTTCATCAAAATGAGGTAGAAAAACCTTTAACGCATAGATGTATGGGATAATTTTATAGACTCTAAAGCAAAAAGGTGTTATGACAACACTAACAGATTTGTTACAACTTATAAAAACTCTAAATAATGAATAGATCTCACAAAATATTAAAAATATCTTGTATAATATTTTTTAATGCACTTAGTGGGGACAAAAATGTATCGACAAGGTGGTCTGGAATGTAAAAACTAAGAAACTATGGGATATCGACCCACGAATAGACATTGAGCTCATAGGATATGAAATACCTAATACGATATTAGACTTTGGGAATATTATTAATATGATTCTTAAATATATGTTAGAGGCTATTGTTAGGTAAAAATTGAGATAAAATCATGTCACCTTTAGTATTTCATACTATGGGAGAGTAGATCTAATTGGTCACCTCAAAGATGTGGAGATTAGATTTGTTAAGCTAGGTCTACAAGGTGATTTTTAAATCATCGACATTACGACATACAAGATATATTACCCTACCTTTATTTGTAATAAATGGGATTTTGATGGTCAAACGACTATTAATATAGTACATAATCAAATAGAGGATCATCAAGGAGATATGATACTTTTCATCACTTTGAATAAATTAGAGTAGAATCCCTATATGATCCCAAAGGAAAAAGAGTCAACATATACCTACGGTGATAATAATTGGCTCAAAGTTGACATAGATACATAAATATATGCTCTATGAGATACAAAATTTCAATTTTTTAACCTATAGCTGGAGAAAATCATACAAATGCAAAAAATAAAACATCATTATAATTTGATAAAATAAAAATATCTAACTCCCCAATTTCAACTTGAATGTTGTACCATTCAATCAGTGTAATATTCTACGAAGTAGGATTTTGATTTTTATAGTCATATAAAATGTCCAAATTTGTAGCTTGAGTGTGGCTAGTGACACCCTATCCATAGAACCTTCTTGCATTCTCTCATGACCCTTATAGACATATTTTTGCTTATATCTAGTCATCCATAGCCTTTTAGATGATCATTCTAACTCAGTCAAGCTCTATTTCCCAAGCCAATTCTATCCCCCAGGTCTCAAGCCTATAAGACAAAAGCACCATAGCTGGACTATAACATCAAACTTTCAGGTGTCCCATTTTCATTGCTCTTGTCCAATCACATTTTGAGCCCAAATAACCATTTTCATCTGATTCCTATCCTTTATCATGTTAGCCTAGAATGAATACATTTAAACCATGATCAATATTTCCCTATAAAATTCCATCCAAAGGTCATTTACAAATGGAGGTGACAAATCTTACAAAATAACCAAGAATACAAGCAAACTACTAAGGTAAATCTCCTTATTCTTTACATACAGTCACCCAACATAGAAGCAAACATATTCAAACCTTCACACAAGTCCCTAAAAACCTCAAGAACTCTTAATTTGGCATTTCTAAATCCTTATTACATAATTTCATGAAACACATCAAATGGGACAACTACATATGGCTTGATCCCTATTCAGAGTATTAGTATGTAGGCAACACGCCCACACAAGGGGCATGGATACATGTTTAGTGCATATTACACACACTAACCCCCTCTCTTTCTCATGTTTTATCAAGTACAATAAAGGTCTAGGATTTCAAGATTGAATCAACCCTACAAGGAGTTCCATCAACATTCAACACTTAATAAAACATAGTTAGACTCATACATAGACAGCAAACAAAACCCAAAAAACTTAGATCTTTGTGACCTATTTAGATAATAGCGGTAGGAGTGGACAATAGCACAAGACCTCAAAGTATATTGTCTTTTATGCTCCTATCCTTCATCGAATGAATGTTACATCTAGGTTCATAACACTATCCCAATCTTGCATAGCCTGTTTCAGCCTCTATCTCAGTCATTTTAGTCCAATTTTAAGCTAATTTGTATTTTTACTTATTTATTTCTATTTTTAGAAAGGTTTAAAAGACACAATAAATTATAAAAATTAGTAATATAATTATTTCAATATTATTTACTAGTTTATTATTCTAGATCCTTAACTAAAATATGAATAAAACTCCATTATTCCCAAAATAGTTAAATCATTCAGTGAAGCCAACTTACTTTGTTTGAACATGAAAGCCCTAGAAACCCTAGGGAAAATTCCTTATAATTTTTCCAATATTTATTTATTTTTATTGAATATTTAAATCAAAATTTCACATATAATTTTTAAATTTACCTCAGTAATTTTAAAAATTATTTCATTCAAACCCTAGTTGTCTATACTAGGTCCTAGTATTTATTCTAGTATTTTTTTGTTTTTTCCTACTTATTTAAATTAGAAATTCACATTTTATTTTTAAATTTACCAAAGTAATTTTAAAAATCATTTCTTTCAAAACCCTAGTTGAACTTACTAGGTCCTCTTGCTTCTTGAGGTATCACCTTACATGTTTGTGAGCTTTGTATCCTTTTTAAGCATATTCCAATTTTCTATTTTTAGAACTTTACATTCACTTATTCAATACTTCCCTTCTATCATATTTTTCTTATTATAACTTATTGAAAAAAATTCAATCCATTTTTTATTTGTTTTCCTACTTTAACAATGACCCAATATATTAGTTTTGATGAAACTGATAAGAGTGAACTTCAATATATTTTAAATAAACATCCTTATATGCAAGATGATATGCTTAAAATATTATGAGAAGAATTAAAAAAAAAAAAAATGGTTAATCTTATCATACCATAGAACAACTAGTTGTAAATGACACTGTGGGGGCAACTATGTCTCAACAACCCTTATATCAGCCCAACCTGCTTATAAGGCACCACCAGTTACATCTATTACATCTTTGTCTCTTGATGTGGATGATCTTGTGCAAGAAATAAAATCTCTTCAATCTAAAGTGATACATCTTGAACAAGTTACTTCTAGACCAACATAGGCCTTATATTCTTTTGCTTTACTTCATGCTTGGACTATATGCCAAATGACTAGTTTTAACCAAGTTATTTCCATGAAGTCTAAAGGATTATGATTTACAATGGTTTTATAGTCTACTAAATTAGTCATTCATTACATTCAATCCTTTCGCTGACATGTTCCTAGCTCATTTCAGCATTAACATAGGTGACAAGGTTTCTTATGATCAAGTTACACAATAGAAACAAAGGTCAAATAAGCATCTCACAAATTATGTTCTTTGATATAATACTATATTGGCTAAAATGACTAACCCCATGGTCAATCGAGAATTATAAGATCTCTTCAAATAAATATTTATACCAAATTTGTATGAGTCAATAATGTTCAAAAGGTTTTCTTCTTCACTAAGATATGTCATACACTAAAGGAAAGAGAAGTCAAATTAATTTTAATGGGAAAACTCAAGTACACAAGCATATTAGAAACAACAAACAAGAGTAACATTAAAGTCCCATATAAAGTAAAGGTTAATGTTATCAAAAGTCAAAATCAACCTACAGTTAATACAACTTACAAGCCCCCTTAGGGAGTGGTTTTATCAATGCCTCCTTGGTGAACTTTTACCAATCTACCAGTATCTCCAACTAGAGTCTAACAATAGTTATCAGAATACAATATCATATCTCTCCCTCCTATTTGTGAAATTGATCCAAAAAATCCTCTTCCATGGGGATATGATCAAAATTCATTTTGAAATTTTCATAGGGCACCAAGTCATAAAATAAACATATGCATTAGTTTGAAACACAAGATACAGGACTTGATAGATGGTAATGGTATTGATATTGGAACTCCAGTTGAGCATCCTCAGGCAAAGCAAACATAAGACAAGGCTCTAAATTGTTTTTATATCCATTCCCATAAAATTATAAACAAGAGATAGGGGATACATCAGGTGTTCATCATTCATGCCATGCACATCCTCCACCGGCTACATACCAAGCACCTATAATTGAGACACATCCTTTTAGCAACATGATTCATGTGTATAATTCCAAAGTTATAGCTAGACCTTCCATATCCTTCTCAAATCAAGATATTATTAAGGATGATTAGAATTATCATGCATTATTTATTAGAGCCTACATTAATCATCATATCATTCATAGTGTTCTCATAGATAATGGATCAAATGTGAACATGTGCATTATGACATTACTGCAACATTTGGAATATTTAGAGTGGGATATTACCTTGATGCACATAGTTATCAGTGGATTTAGTGGACACATAAAAATTTCATTGTGTGAGATTGTACTTCTTATATAGGTTGGTCCAACATTTCTGGCCACACTATTTACGATTGTTCCTAATGTAAATTTTTTTGATATGTTACTTGGTCAACTATGGATACAAAAACTTTGAGTAGCACCTTAAATAGTTCACATATGCATGAAATTCATTCACACTAATTAGGTTTTTATAATTGGTAGATCTGTATATGAGTTACAACTCCCCACTTTAGAGCCATCTCCTACTTTATAGTCACTAATTTTAGCTTCTCCACTAGTTACAGTTCTTACTCCAATTTAGATTCAAACATAGGCAAGGCCTTCCTTTGTAGTATATAGACTTCATACACTTCCATAGAGACCTCTTTTAGAGTAGTCATATTTTTAATAATCTAGATAGTTTCTAGCTACAATGTCCACACCTAGGGTAGTATCATTAAAGTCTCATGTCTCTACACATAGAACACTTGTTTAGAGAGATTTTTTGACTACTAGATGGGTCCTTAAGAGCCCTACAGTTGTATCCACTTCTTAGAGTTATAGGGGGACCCCACAGTTGATTGACGCTATAGATATTTTAGAGCATTTACAACATATACATATTTTAGATCCATAATATTAACCCTTCCATCATGCTTCATGGTCATGCATGATCCCTCTCCCTGATATAGGACACCATGATATAGAGTCTTTCATGAGACTCATTGATTAGTATCATCTCTTCTTAGACATACTTGTACATAATTTCCTTTTACTTTCTTATATATATCTTCTTTTCAATTAATTATACTTAGTCTCCTTATGATTTATTGTACATAGCTTATATAAAAAACAAAAACATTCAAATATTCCAAAAAACCAAAAATATTAAAATATAACATTTCAAAAATACCAAAAACATTCAAATAACTCAAAACACCAAAAAAAATTCAATTATATGCATTATCCATGATTTACATTTATAATACCATGCTAGATGTACATTTTCTATTCTATGTTATTATTTATCAATTTATCTACATTACCATGCTTTACTTGATCTTCTTTGAGTGTGTGTAGTGACACCCAGATCCTTGATTGCTTCACTCTACCCATTGAGGGGCATCCTAATTTTACATTCAAGACATACATCAATATATCTACCCACTAGAGGCATCTTATATATTACTAAACCATCCAAGTTATGTCATTCCTATACCACACACTTTAGTTATCATGTTGATGTATGTTACTTGCCATCTTAAATAGATTATTCTATCGACACTCACTAGTATATAGAACTTGTGTATTTTTTAAGCATCTACTTAATCTTGTACTACATGTCTTAAATATTTTCACTTGTTTCTTTGATTAGTTATATGTGATTGTATTTCTAGTATTTAAATGCCTTCCTTTCTTTCTTTGAGTAACTAGATGTGATTACATTTCTCAATTCGTGTTTTGTCTCTTGTATGTGCCTTAGGACATTTACCAATATCCTTTGTTTATACTCTTTTATATGTTTGTGGCCCTCGTGCCAACCTTTTTTGTGTTCAATTATGTGTATGTGGAATTTGAACATGCCTTGTATGCTTTCTTTTGAGTTTGAGTGACATCTACCCATGTCCCTTACTTGATTGGGCCCTTGGCTACTCATGTATGCTTCTTGCTTCTTGCCTTATATGCTTGTTGTTTGTTTTCTTCTCAATTTTTTGTAATGCCATGATCCACATCATGCATTATCTCATTTTCTTAGATGCCATGATGGACATCATGCTCCATCCCTCCTTAACAACTAACAACTAATATTTCTAATTTTAATTCAATATACTACACATGTTATTACATTGTTACATCTATCTAGGCATACTCCTTTTGATCTAACAATCTCCAGTACAAATTATGCTATATCATGAGATTTTTTTTCAATTATCATTATTATATCATGTATTTCATAACATAACACACTTGTAGGGATATTTTTTAGAGGAAAGTCATTACAGGGTCTTCATTCCTACCCTTAAAAGAGGGGGTAAAAAATAGGGGTTTTTTCATAGAGATTAGACCCTCTACCAGTCAAAAAAATTAGTTTCAAAACACTCAAAACAATAACCAAAACCCAAACTAGGTAGAATAGACTAGGAAAATAGTGATGATTATAGAAAAATAATCATTAGTTAGAAAAGGATAATAACATCAAACCTACATAATAGTGTTGGATAGTAGGGTGTCTTATTTTTGGAACTCATATGCGAATAGAAAAAAACCTAGATTTTCCAAAAATAGGCAAAAAGGTAAGTTTAATTATAATTTTTTTAGTAATAGTACATCTTAGAATCAGTAGTTTTAGTACATTTTTCTTAATAAATATAGATATAAGTGGCATCATACACGGTATGATGGAACTCACTTCTAGTTTTAGATAGGAAAGTTGGTATAAATTCTAGATCAAAATCTATGTTATAGACACCAGTGATTGGGGGTAATGTGCATGACACATTGTTTTTATTTTCTTTCTAAGTTTAGTATATTATCTAGGTATTCTCAATAGTTGTGTGCATTATTCCATCTACATATGGTTGGGATCATCTTGAGTGGCTTTCACATAAGCCTACTTCCCAGTTTCAAACGGGCTTTCATACAAGCCTAATCTCCACCTCTTTAAGTGGAAAAGATTTGCCTAGTTTATAGTACACATTCGGCTATCCATGCCACATTGTCAGATTATAGAGTATTCATAAGCTTCAAGATCCATCTCATATGGCATACATTCACATTGGTATTAGTTCATAACTTCACTTAATTAGAAATGATGCAGTCAAAGGACTATCTAGCATTTTTATTCTTGAGCCACCTACTCAGAGGGATTAGACACATAGTCTAAACATTGATTAACACATGCATGATCACATAGCCTCACTTAGTGGGAGATGATATAGCCAAAGTGATAGAATTTTCATTATTGAGCTACTCTTAGGGAATTGATCACTCCATTCTATTTACAATATTAATTTTGGTACAACACATATCTAGCATCACTCAATAGCACAAGAAGTTTTATTTTAGTCTACATACCAAGTGAGGTTCATTCATTCCTTTCTCTTCCTCTCTCTCTTACCCATGTTTTTTATGTTCGTATTTTAGATATAGCATATCTAATAAGAACTGATCTACTCTTTATTTTTATTTTACAAATTTACACTTCACAATGTGCTCTCTCTATGCACACTCAACATCACATAGCCTCATAATCTTCACCCTTATAGGTAATTTTAGGTACGGTTTCTACTTTTACTTTATCCTAGTATTTTTCTTTGCTATGTCACTAGAATAAAGGGGAGACAAATGTAGTCATATAAAATGTCAAAATTGGTAGCTTGAGTGTGGTTGGTGATACCCTATCTATAGGACCTTATTGCATGCTCTCATGACCCTTCTAAAAATATTTTTTATTATTCTCAATCATCCATATCCTTCCAAAAAATAATTATACTTATCCAAGCTCTATTTTCTAGGCTAATTTTATCCCCCCAAGTCCCAAACCTATAAAATAGAAGCACCATAACTAGACTATAGCACTAGACCCTAGGATGTCCCATTTTTAGTGCTCCTATCCAATCACATTTTGATCCCAAATGACCATTTTCATCTGATTCGTATCCCTCATCATGTCATTATAGCATGAATACATCTAACTCATGATCATTATTCTCCTATAAAAATCAATCCAAAGGTCATTTACAAAGGGAAATGAAAAATATTACAAAACAAGTAATAATAGAACCAAACTACTAAGGTATATTTCCCTATTATCTACTTATAGTCACCCAACATAGCTTCACACATATTGAAATCATCACACCAATCCCTAGCCACCTCAAGCAATCTCAATTTGGCATTTTTGCATCCTCATTACACTATTGCATGAAGTGCATCAAATGGGAGAACTAGATATGGCTTGATCCCTCTTCAAAGTATTGGTATATAGGTAGCATGCCCATACAAGGGGTGTAAATACATGTTTAATTAATCTTAAACATACTAAATCCCCCTCTTTCTCAATTTTTATCAAGTATAATGAAGGCTTAGGGTTTTAAGATTGAATCAAATCTACAAGGAGCTCCATCAACATTCAACACTTAAGATTTCATAGGTAAACTCATATAGGGACAATGAACATAACCCATAAAAATCATATCTCTATGACCTATTTGGATAATAGTGGTAGGAGTGGAAAATATTACCAAACCTTGAAGTGTCCTTTTTTTGGTACTCCTATCCTTTCACCAAATGAAATCCAGATCTAGGTTCACAACACTATCCCAATCTTACACAACCAATTTTAGCCTCCGTCTCAATTACTTGTCTAGTTTTAAGCTAAGTTTTATTTCTCCTTATTTATTATTATATTTAAAATGGTTTAAAAGATAATAAATTATACAAATTAGTACTATAATTATTGTAATATTATTTACTGGTTTATTATTTTAGACCCTTAACTAAAATAGGAGTAAAACTCCATTATTCCCAAAATAGTTAAATCAATTACATATATAATACATGTATGATAATAATGGATTAGATATAACCTATTTCATATGGTGTTATGCATTTGTAAAATAACATCTTCAATAAGTGATGACTTAGACACCAATATTTTGAACTGGGATCGGGAGATCTTGAGATAAGCCTTTACACATGGTGTTTATCACTAAACATCAATTATGTTAATATTTTACAAAAAATGATCTTAATCCTTTAATATTGAGCTTGGATCACCATGTGCTATATGTGGACCAAAGAGTTCATGCACTTAGCTGTGTTAAATTTAACTATTGTGACTTGGTAGGAATTGCATATAAAATGGGAGATACACTAGTATGAAACATGTGAATTTTTGAATGTGTGTTTTTAGTTACCACCTTCTATGAAATCATAATTTCCATTATTTCAACAAGGCTATGTCTCAAATTACACATTCATAAATGTGTAGATATATTGTATGTGTAAGGAGTTAAGAAAAAAAATGGGGTACACATTTTTAATCACATGCTAGGACCACTCCCAACTACCTAGTATATGCATTAGGAGTGTAGGAAAGATAATGATCATTGGGTGCAAGTGCAACAAGACTTTATACAAAATTTTATTTTTAAAAATGATAATCCATTAGTGTACAATTCACTATAGAACTGAAAACCTCTCAATGTTACAACCCAAAAAAGATTTGGGAACTATGACAAATTCATCATTACAACAAGAAGCATATCAATATTTTAATCTTATGATTCATAATTATAAGGCCAACAGACATAAACAAGATATTATTAAGTCTTATAATAAAATTACATATGAGCTAATATAATCTAGTGATAGTGATGGAGACCTAAATTTAGAAGGCTTCTTTGAACTAGAATGGGAAGCCAAACCAACAACTACCCAAAGCATAGAACAAGTTGAAGAAGAAAGACTATGCAATGCAAAAATTCTATAATGGGAAGGGGGATTCAATCTATGATCATCTCTACCTAGTGGATAGAATAAATTATATCAACAACCATTAAAAAAGATTGAGTAAAATATTGGAACATATTTTTTAACTAAACTTGCGATTGTGGAATACTATTTAGGGTTGAATGAGATATTGAAGGCATTGCATCTACTAAGAGATTATTAGTATGCCTTTTTGACCAATTTATCAGAAGTGAAAGGTGGAGATCCATCATGGGGGGAGATACACATCAAATTTATATAATAAACTTGACCCATTAAAAATCACCCATAAAAACTAAATCTTAACAAGAAGATGAAATTGAAGGATAAAATGGATCATGTGAAAGAAGAAGGGATCATTTATCTAGTTGAAAAGTAAGACTGGGTGAGTCTCATAGCTTTGCATCCAAATAATTTCAATGAGATTTGGGTCATTGGGACTAACTTGGACTAAATGATGCATGAATAAATGATCCATTTACAATAACATTTATAGATGAAGTTCTGAAGCTAGTCATAGCTAATGAGGTTTACCCATTCATAGATTGATTTAGTAGATGTCATTAGATTCTAATCATAGAAGAGGCCCAAGATAAAATAAACTTTTCAATAGAATGAGTTAATTCACATATAAGTTAATTAAATTTGGTTTTAAGAATACACTAACAATTTTATCTAAGGCTATGTCAACTACATTTAAATATTTAATTCATGATTTTTTGGAAGTATATTTGGATGACTAGGTTGTATTCTCTTTGTTTAAATAACATTTGTCGAAGCTAAAATTAATGTTATAAAAATGTCAATCCCTATGGATTGTTTTGATTATAAAGAAGTTCTTGTTTTCTCAAACCTTTTTGTGTTCTTTTGGGCCACATCATATGTAGTGATGGAATCTTGGTAGATTGAGATAAATTTTCAATAATAGTGGGGATACAACCCTTAACTAGCTCTATAGAAGTGTGTAACTTTTTGGGTCATACATGATACTATATAAAATTCATCAAAAGATACACAACCTTATTTATGATGATGAAAAATCTATTACAAAAAGATAGAAAGTTTGAGTTCACATCATAATGCCAAAAATCATTTATTGAGCTCAAACAAAGGTTAGTAAAAACACCTATTTTATTTTTTTCTAACTGAAAGAAGCTACTCCATGTATATGTGCATGATTCTAGTTTTACATTAGGAGTTATCTTATCATAACTAGGGTTTGGTGGGTTGGATCCTCCCATACACTTTTACATTAGGAAACTATTAACATCAGAGAAAAAATATATGAATGTGAAAAAAGAGACATTAACTATGGTGTTTTCATTATAAAAGTTTAGACATTAATTATTTGCCACACCATTTGAGATTTTCATAGATCACCAGGCATTAGGATACCTAGTTAACAAGTTGATGTTAGGAGGATAGATATCTAGGTGGCTAATGTTTTTTTAGTAACTTTCAATTTTAAATCAATGTGAAGCTAGGTTAAGAAAACGTAAACCAAATCATCTGAGTAGGATCCAAAATGGGGAAATAACCAAAGAAAAAATAGGATGAATATCCATAATCACACTTGTTTAGGGTCATTGTGATACCTAAAAACATGGATGATATTGTGAACTTCATTGAACAAGCAACATTTTCTATGCATTATGCTAAAAGGGATAAAAATCAAATGGTCACATGAGTTATCCTTATATTCTCATTATTCAATTTTTGTCAATAAAATAGGAAAGGATGATGTGTTATGTAGAATATATTTAAAACATAAGTGACCATAGCTTCTTTATGAAGCACATTAAGGAGTCATATAAGGTTATTTTTTAAAAGACACTACTATGAGGAAGATATTGTAGAGTGATCTTTGGTGGTTGAATTTATTTCAAGATGTGCATAGTGGCCAAACATTGTGATGTTTGCCAAAGAATGCAAAAAACTAATCAATGGGATGAGATTCCATTAGTCCCAATTCTAGTAGATAAATCATTTTAATAAGGGTAAATTAACTTTGTATGGCCTATAACTCCCCATAACAAACTCAATCATGAATAATATATCATTACTAAAACTAACTATTTCACAAAATGGGTGGAATTTGTTGTGACACCAAGCTATGGTGTGAAGGATGTTTCTAAATTATTATTTGATAATATCATAACAAAGTTTGGATGGCCAATCAAGTTGGTTAGTAGTAGAGGTACTTACTTCCTCAATAACATAGTCAAGACTCTTATTAAGGAGTTTATGATAACACATAACAAGATCATAAATCCATAACCTAATAGGCAAGTTGAAGTTTCAAACAAATTATTGGGTAAAATTATGACAAAAATATGCAATGTTCAAAGGGATGATTGGGAGGATCACATTCTTGTGATTCTTTGGGCATATAAGACAAATTACAAATGTACCATATGATTCACTCCCTTTCCACTTATTTATGGTCTTGAGGTATTTATTCCTATGGAGTACATTGATTCTAGTTTGTGTATGCAAGTGAAAGTGGAGTTTATATATAATTAAATACTAACTCAAAGAAGATAAATCAGCTAGCTATACTACTCATCAATATGTAGATAATTAGGATCATGCCCAATATGGATCTATTAGACCTACCTAAGTGTAATGTCTCATTCTTTAGATTATACCTTTGAAAGAAAATTGTTAGCCTATTTGGTTCACGTAGGCTATTTCAGGTGATGTCAAGGAACATTAGTGTGGGGGGTCACTATTCACAAGTTACTATTCACCTTCACTATTCATGGTGATGTGGTAGGTGATGTAGTTGATGATTCAATAGGCTAGGTGGCATAGGGATGATGTGGAATGACCCACAAGGGTATCTTATGCATGTGAAGGAGTGGGAGACCCAAAGACAATTTTCTTTTATCTTTTAGAAATCACATGCTTGAATAAGTTAGGGGGAAGAGTTTAGGTGACACCTTTATAGGAATATTGTTTTTAACATGTGATATCCTTTTTTAGGCACATGTTATAGTGGATATTCAAACCAATATTCATAATTGAAGTGGGATAAAAATTAAAAAGGAGATTCCAACTCATTTTAAAAGCTCATGGGATTGCACTATTCTAGATTTGCATATGTGTGAAGGTGGGGCACAAAATTTGGAACCACATGGGAGTGATTGATCTTATCTTCCTCTTTTTGACTAACTTACATCACTCTTCACATGGGGTAATTTATTGGGGCACAATTTCTCCTCTCCCTTCCCATTCTCCCTCCTCTCCTCCATTCTTGTAAAAATCATATATATGGAGAGCCTCTCCTTTGTAAATACCATGTTGAAAATTACAACACCCCCTTATTTGTAAGTTTGGACTTGGTTTAGATTAAGCCTCTACTAAAGATGAAACCCTTAGAGAAAAGATATTTTTGAGGATGAAAACCCTCTTAGATCTACTAGGTTTAGTGGTGATCCACCCTGGTTGGCTGGTAGTTCCATCTTGGAACTATAATTTTTCTTCAGATTATTATGTAAGTAGTTAATTTACATTATATTATATTTTTAAAATTCATGTGTTTCCTCCAATGATTTAGTATAATCAACTTATATATATGAATATCATATATGTTTCCATTAATGTCTATATATTTCTAATTTATTTCATTATAATCTAATATCTTGAAAAAAATTGTAATAAATATCTTGAAGGGATATTATAGTGGTATTAGAGCCAATGATCTTGATAGCCTATAGGTATAGTTCTTTTTAATGTTTCCTAGTGTTAGGGGATTTAGTTATTTATAAAGAGATCAAATAAAATTGTATTTAGAATAATGACTTATTGATATAATGGGAGAAAGATATGAAATAGCCATAATAGACCCATCTGAAAGGGGAGATAGAATTGAGAATTTGATGATTAACTTGGCAAAACAAGTGACTCAATCTCAGCATCAAATGACCTAATTTCAATGGTAAATGACTCACATGTTTTCTCAAATAATTAACAATAATAATAATGGAAAAAATGATATCAAAAGGAATAATGTGCAATAACGAATTAGAAAGGTCCAATAGAGTCAACCATAGAGCTATCCATACACAAACCTTTAAAGGTTTAATCAACACTAGGTCCTCCATGCCTACCTTCATTTTGGTGGGTAACACTCAAGAAGGGTATGATGGTGCCAATGATATTGAATTTATAGATCAAGCTTGGGATTATTAGCTAACATTTGACATAGGTCTCTAGTCAGTAATGCCATATAGTCAATATTTAGAATTTAGATAAAGGCATAAATCCCATAAAGAAGTAGGTGGGAGATCATGAAATAATGAGTTATAGAGAAAGGTGGGGAAGATGTATATTCCATACTTTGATGGTGTGGGAAAGATCACTACTAGAGCTTGGGTGTCAAAGGTTGACACTTATATTTAGCTTAATCATATGGCTGAAATTAATGCAATTAAGTATGTAACTCTCCATTTGGAAGGTTGTGCACATGAATGGTGGTAACATGGGTTGATTACCTTGGGCCATGGTCAGATTAACACTTATGATTAATTCAAATAGACATTGATCAATAGGTTTGACAAGAGATATCTTGAGCTTCACTTCAAATAATTGGCATAGTTGAAGCAATGGATTTTGGTAGATGCTTAAATTGCTGATTTTCAAAGATGGTCAGTATTGGTGACTAACATTTCACAAAGGATATTGATCATGCTTTTTGTTGATGGGATATTTGACCCATTTATAGGTTATATTAAATCTCTTAACCCATATAAATTACAGGAAGAAATTAAAAAGGCAAGAAACATGGATTCCTCTATCTCTAGGATTAAATCTTAGTCAAAAAGGTTTAAACAAGACAAGGGCAAGAAGCACATCCACAAATATTCAATATGACTAAGAAGGAGCCTATAAGGTTAAGTATAGATCAAATTAATTAACCTTAGAGGAATAAATTGTGCTTCAATTGTAAGGATCCATGGGTTCCAGATCACAAGTGCTCACCCAAGGCCAAAGGCAATCAAATTGAGTATTATTTGGTAGATGAATCTACTACTGAAGAATCAGATCCACAATTTGATCAAGATAAAGAAAACTAGTTAGATGAATCAAAGACGGAATAGGAAGTGAAAACACACTTGCCCAACTCTATATTTTCTAGAGAATTATTTATTTCAAATTCAATGGAGTGTTATGTGGATAGTCGCTCTTATTGACATAGGTGATACACACAATTTCATTGATGAAGGAATTATGGTTAGAATATAAATCAAAATAGAAGAATTTGATGGGATAAAGGTCAGGTATTAGATGTATTCACCCTCACATGTACCAAGAATATTCCTAACATGAGAATTTAGTTGGGAGAATATGATGGTAAAGATTATTTTTATGTGGTAAGCATAGGAGACATAAATGCAATTCTAGGAATGCAATGGTTGAAGTCTATTAGAGAGTTTTATATGAATTTACTAGCCATGGAAATAAAATTTGAAGCCATTAGAAAATAGATTGTTCTTAGAGGCATTTCAAATGGTGTACTATATATAGTTTCTCTCAAAATAATGGAGAGACTTATCAGACATGGCCATGTAGAGTGGGAAATGAAAAGCCTCATTATGACAACCCTTATGCCAACCATTAGAGAATAGTAGAAGAATAGTTACCATCTAGAGGTACAAATTATGTTATCCAATCACAACAAGGTTTTTGGTAGCATACTTCCTATGAGGCCTCTTGATTGAGGCATGGATCACGTCATTAAGTTGGAGGAGGGTGCCAAACCCATCATCACAAACCCTATAGGCATCCAAAGAGGCATAAATATGAGATAGAGAAAGATGTCAAGATGCTGATTGACATCGGACACATCACGCCTAGTAAGATACTGATTGCATCTTCAATAATGTTGGTAGAGAAAAAATATAGGACTATGTGAGTGTGCATAGACTATAGGGATATGAATAAGAAGATAATAAAAATAGGTATCCCATTCCATGGATAGATGACCTCAGAGATGAGCTACATGGTGCATGCTACTTCTCCAATATTGACTTGAGATTAGGCTATCGCCAGATATGAGTTCATGAATAATATGTGGATAATATTGCTTTCAGGTGTTCTTCTAGACAATATGTGTGCTTGGTTATACCATTTGTTCTAACCAATGCTCCTACCAATTTTAAATCTTTCATGAACAATGTATTCAACAAACAACTCTGCAAGCTTGTTTTGATTTTCTTTGATGATATTTTTAATAGTTAGAAAAAGATGGGAAGAACATATGAGGCATTTAGATGAGATTATAAGCATCCTTGAGAGGGAATATTTATATTCAAAATAGTCCAAATGTGAATTTGGTATGACATAGCTTATTTACATTGGTCACATAATCAGCTCTAAGGGTGTTAAAATAGATCCATAAAAGAACAAAACAATTTTAGATTGCCCACTGTCCACTTATATCTCACAGTTGAAGGGATTTTTTTTGTTTATATGGTTTTTATATAATATTTTTCAAGGGGTTCTCATAGGTGGCTGACTCATTTATTTTATTAGAAAGGGTGATTTTGTTTGGTCTAATGCAACATAATAATGTTTTGATCAGTTTAATTAGATTATGAGTTCATGTTCAGTCTTAGCTATTACTGACTTCTCTAAGCATTTTGAGCTTGAGTAAGATGCTTCTAGAAAAGCATTGTGTGTTATTGATGAAGTAAAAGTATTCCATTACATTTTAAATCATAAAATTGAAGGGTGTTGATAGGAGCTAATCTATCTATGACAAGGTGATGCTGGCCATCATGCATGCTTTGGCCAAATTTAGACCATATCTGGTGGGAGGTAATTTCATTATAAAAACTAACTAAAATAGCATCAATTAATTATTAGATCAAAAATATCTAAATGATAGACAACAAAAATGGGTGAGTAAGCTTAAATATTATGACTTTGACATATAAAATGAAATATTGTAACTAATGCTTTGTCTAGGAGAGCACATGTATGATCTTAAATAGAAATTACAATAGATTGGAGAGAGGATATTTTATCAAAATGTGTTAATAAATCTTGGGATACTAGTATCCTTCATGGTACTATAAAGGGTGAAAAGGAAATGTTCTATTTGGTACCAGGGTTAGAGTTTAAGATAAGGGCTATGAGGTTTTTTCATGATGTACCTATGGTTAGTCACTTGGGATTCTTCAAAACATATAGGTATATATGAGAGAGGTTTACATGGAAATGACTTAAAAATTAAGTTGTTAATTATGTTTGATAATTTTCCACCTATCAATATAATAACAATAAGCATACTTATCCTATAGGTTTGTTGTATCCCCTGCCCATTTCTAGTAAAAAATGGGAATGCATCTCTATGGACTTCATCAAATGAGTACCTAAGGTACAAGGTAAAGATTGCATATATGTGGTGGTGGATAAATTAACCAAATTTTCTCAAAAAAATTCCACTTCAACAAAATTTTCCATAACATAGGTATTAGAATTATTCTTCAAAGAGATATTTAGGTTGGATGGGATGCCTAGGAACATATTTAATGACAAAGATAATAATTTCTTTAGCTTATTTTCATAAGAACATTTTATATTGAGTGGGAATGAGCTCACTCTTAGTACCATTTATCACCCACATCTAGATGAATAGATTGAGACTGTAAACAAGTGGATGGAAGGGTACCTCCACAGCTACATTTTAGGGCATCAAAAAGCATGGGTGAAATGGTTGCATCTAGGAGAGTATTGTTATAATTCTACCTATCACATGTCTATTAAGATGTCACCATTTATGGATCTACATGAATATGAATCCCATAGCTTCATCAACTTGTTGTTAGAAGATAGTAGAGTACCCAAATCCAAGGATTTGTTGGAAAAGAGCCATAATATAATGAAATCTTTGAAGTAAAACTTACATCAAGCTCAAAATTGGTAGAAACTATATGCAGATCAACACCACACAAACCATAATTTTAAACTAGGTGACATGCTCTATTTGAGGTTTCATCCCTATATGGAATCCACTCTAAATAAGAGTGGGTTGTAACAGTTGAATCCATGATTTTATGTCCCATTCAAAATTTCCAAAAGGGTCAGAAAAGTGGCTTATGAGTTTTTATCATGTGATATCTTTTTTTAGGAATATGGGATAGTGGGTTATCATACCACTATTCATAACTGAAGTGGGGGACAAATGAAAAAGGATATTCCCACTCATTTTTAAAGCACATGGGATCTCACTATTCAAGATTTGAATGTGTGTGAAGGTGGGGAATTAAAGTTAGAGCCATATGGGAGTGATTGATCTTGTCTTCCTCTTTTTGACTAACTTACATCACTCTTAAGATGGGGTAATTTATGGGGTGAAATTTCTTCTCTCTCCTCCCATTGTCCTTCATCTCCTCCATTCTTTTAAAAATCCTATATATGAAGAGCATCTCCTTTATAAATATCATGTTGAAAATTATAACCCCCCCTTATTTTGTAATTTTTGATTTAGTTCAGCTTAAGCCTCCACTAAGGATGCAACCCTTGGAGAGAATATATTTTTAAGGACTACAACCCTCTTAAATCTATTGGGTTTGATTGTGAGACATCCACAATGACTGGCTGGTGGTAGTTTCATCTTGAAACTACAATTATTCCTTAATTTTTTATGTAAGCAATTGGTTTATATTATATTACATTTTTATAATTCATATGTGTTTCCTCTAGTGATTTAATGTATTCATATTATCTATATGAATATCATATGTGTTATTCTCAGTGGCTATATATAATTTATGTCATTATATTCTAATATCTTTAAAAAAAATTATAGTAAATACCTTGAAGGGATATTATTTAAAGGGATCTTTTATCCCATGATCTCACTAGAGAGGGTTTCAAAGCCTCTAGTCAAGTAAAACCACACAATAACCCTACCTATGCCTATAATAAAACAAAAATAAATTTTAATCTAGTGCTTACTAAAGATTATGGCACAAATGGGGGATAATAAATAATAAACATGCAAATTAATACTCTACTCAAGGTAATGTAGAGGTAATCCTAGTAAGGAGAGATAAATATTCATTAACCATTACTTGTGAAAATCTACCTACCAAAATAAAGGAATAAGAGTTAGGAATACTCACCTTGAAGATGAACCCATCGAGCCTCAATCTCTCCCTTATCAAATGGTTCTTTAAAAGAGGTTTTCATTTATATTTGAAGAAGATAAGGATAGACAATGGACTATAGTCTAGCCAAGGGCCTCCTAATGAATCTCAAGATTTCACACAACAAAAGTTTTCCTCTAAGTATGAAATACTAAACAATGACTCTTCAAGTAGAATGGAAAAAATATAAACTATAAATAATCATAAATGAATCATTTTCTCTCTTGAAAATTAATTGAAATGGAGTATATATAGATCTAAATTGATCCTAATCCCTCTTGAAATTTTAGAAGAGGTAGTTGGCCTAGTTGACATTGTTAGGTTGGAAATAGAGACATTAGGACTCGAACTAAATCAGATTACATTGAACTAGTCCCATAATGTGTGTTACTCCCAAAACAAGGTCAACTTAATCAACTACATTTAGTGGATGGTAAAAATGGGTTGTTTGAGGTAGTGAGTTTCTTAAATAAGAATGTGAGTGAGGTGTCAAATATTAGAGAAACATATAGGAGGGAATTTTATTAGTTTTAGGTGGTGGTATAGGGGGAAAAAATAAAACATAGCACCAAATTTCCTCCCACCCCTTTATTGGTGCACCCTTTAAGGCATGAATTTATAAATATTTAGACATGATGGGTTGTTTCAAGAAATAAAACATCAATGATTGATAAAGTTAAAAAATATTGTGTTTATAAATATGCCCCACTTGAAACTCATCACATGTCATGTAGTTATAACATGAGATGGTTCTTAGGGACAAGAACATAATAACAAACATCATTGAGCTAAATAAATTATAGTATAAAGCAGTAAGATAAATAAATAGAAAGAATTGAAAAAAATACATACTTTTACTTACCTTAGTGTTCTAGATTATAAATGATGTGAGATAAATCAAGAGGCATCCAATGTAGGGAACATGTAGAAAACTTGAAAAATAAGATAAAATTCATTTAAAACAAATACGTGTGTTATATAGAAATTTTTTCTATAATCTCAAGATTATAAAACATCTTTTGGTTTGGAAAATAGTTAGTAGAAACATATTTATGAACAAAATTTAGAATATGGAGGAAAATAATTTATAATTAAATAATTTTAAATTTTAAATATAAATAGGGTTAAAAATTATTCATATATAATTTTTTTATTCCAAGAAAATAGAGCTATGAGAGACATAGACTAGCACAGAGGGTGAAAATAGTGAGGAGATGATAGGTATAAACTAAGGGATGCCTAGTGGTGGAAACTGATACAACTCAGTTATGTGATGCATTAAATTCATTTTTTTTTGTATTTATTTTTTAAAATTAAGATAATTGTGAAAAATTAGACATTAAGTGAAAACCGTGTAGCAAAAGTTGGCCCAGGATTTTTTTACATAGAGTAAGAAATATGTGGGTCAGTGAGTACAAAGCATTGGGCAACACAAATACCAAAGGCATTAATAATAATTAAGTGAAAAATTACCATAGAATTTGAATAGGGTTGACCATGGTGACTTAGTTTAAAATTTATTAGCATAATATTAGGATCGATTACATATCAAATGACTAACATAGTAATTTAGTAAGTAGTTGACTTAATAAGGTAGGGTCAACCTAGTTAGGCTATAGGTTCAAATTTATATGAAGTGGTTGACATAGTTTTGTAGTATGTCCAACTTTGTATGAGGTGGTTCACTTATTAGTTTAGCAGGTTTGACTTCAAATGAGGTGGCCGATTTTGTTAGGTGATAGGGTCAACTTTGTAGGAAGTGGCTAACTTAATTAGGTGATAGATCCAACTTTGTCTAAAGTGGTTGACTGCATTAGGTGACAAAATAAACCTTATAATAAGTAATCGATGACATAATAAAAGGGAGATAAAATAACAAAATAGGTTGATAAAATAGTTAATTTTGAAATTCATTAATTTTAGAATGTCTTTTTGTGATTATTATATCAATGTCTAATATATTCTATGTTGTTTGGCCTTTTTTAGAGGTGATGAAGATTCTAGAGTTTGGTGGATACAGAATGTATTCTAGATCTATTAGAGAAACTATCATCTAATGATCATGCATGGTTAGCATCATTAGGATTTGAAGGTATTAGGGAGATGTGTAGGATCCCCATGACTATTGACTTAGTCATCATGTTCATCGAATCATGAGTGACTAACCAAAAATTTTCAATGGGAGGTGTATGGGGATACAATAGAGGTGTTGATTGCATTAGAGGATAGACATTCTCTACATGTATTGCCCATTGTAGGTACTCTTTTTATATGTGATTCCCCATAGTATACTGCTGAGAGGCGAGCCTTAGCCCTATGGGTGAATGGATTAGAGAGATTTCTTGTTGGGTTATGTGTATGTTTATTTGATGTGTATATATCAACCATTATGGATATTTAGATGGTCATTATAAGTCTTGTGGCATCATTTGAGATTTACCAAAAGTCAGATGGGAAGGTGTTGTTATATGTGGTTACCTTTTGTTAGTATATTTTGGAACAAGGCACAATTTATGACATGGGGTTAGTTATTTTAGTATAGTTAGTCCATGATATGTATGGTATATTGTCTCAAGGTCAAAATACTATGGGCCCTATTTTTTTACTCAAAAATTAGATATATGAGAGGTTCCCCATGTATCAACCAACTAGGTTTCTTGATGTTAGTGATGATAGTCTACCTTGTGTAGTTAGGTGGTGATGGGATCTATATTGCATTTTGTGCCATATACCCTACCACTAAATAACGTTATTTATGGTAATATTATATGGCAGCCATATATAGATATTATGGCAAGTTGGCCATCTTAGGCTATTATTGATGTTTTATTGGGTCATGTTCATATTACTAGTCACTATACATGGTGGGTAGAGCCACATCTTATTACTCATGTTTCTAGATATTTGGGATTGCCACATCTAGCAGTTCTTATAGTAGTGCCTAATTATTAGGTATGACCTACTAGGAAGCTAAGGGATAATGGTGCTATGCAAATATTGGTGAAGATACCTATGATTTAACTAAATCAAATGGGACCTTATAGTTGTTAGCCCCAAGAACATAGGGAATTTAGGCCTGAGGTTGAGGAGGTGATTGTGGCATATGTAGATATGTTTGATACGAAGGGTGATGATGTGGATGTGGCTACTGCTAAGCCACAATAGGGATTATAGTTTTCACCATGAGAAATGAGGAGACAAAGATGTTTTTAGGTGGTGGTGGAGACATATAAAGGAGAATTTTCATGTGGAAATCCCATGGCATAGGCCAAAAATAGTTGGTATTTATAGTGATAAATTTAGATAAAACTATGGTGTGCATGAGTTATTGCTCTAGGTTTTTTACACTAGTATAATTTGAAAAATAAATGACTACGTGACTAACACTTTTAGTCATGACAACTAAAAATGACTAAAGTCTACTAATTTTTTATAACATAGCTATAAATGACTAAATAAATGACTAATGTGATTGTTGGGTAAAAAACACAACTAAATAATTAGTCACACAAATAAAAATTATACAATATGATATTAAAGTGGGTAATTAAAACAATATTTCAAATTGGGAAATTATTGGTGGGAGTGGGTTGTATTGTGTGCATAGGGTTAATAGTGATTTGGGAAATTACTAGCTAGAGTGGGGAGTAAAATAGAGTGCAGAATGTGGTAGAGGTAATTTGATGGGGGAGTGGGGAGTACAATTGGCATTATTTGTGATTTGCACCTCTACAAACAAAAGGAAGGTTTGTTAATTATTAATGGATCTAGAGCTAACCAGAGAGGGTTTATATGTTAATTTGATGGCATGAGGCATTTTGGTTTTTAGCATATAAGTATATCTCCTACTTGCATGGGTGATAAATTTTATTTAGAGAGGACTTGGAGACTTCTGAAAAGCTAGGCAAGAAATTTAGAGTTTGCTGCAATGAATTTGAAGTCGATGAGGCCCTCTGTAGTGAAGTCAAATTTAGGGCTTCCCTCTATGGTGAATTCAGAGGTAATTCAAAACCCTCATTACATTAAACACAAAATCTATATATTTTTTACTGGCAACTATATCTAGCTAGAAAAACAAAATTGGGGTATTATAAGAGATGAGTTACATAAATAGGAAGGTATCTTGTCATAAGACATTGACTACCATGTAAGAATTTTGAGTTTTTGAGATTGTGAAAAAATTAGATGCTTTTATTCATTGTATAATCAATATAATGTAGTGACCATATATTGAAGTTGTGTATTTGTGTTCCATGTTATCATGCATGGGTATAGTATTAATTTCTAATTTTGTAACTAATTCACCATTCTAGTCCCTAAGGCTCCTTTTCACTAATTCTCAATGGCATGGGTAGTGAATGTACATCATAATTAATTTGTTATTAGTTGTTTTAACTTATACTAGTTACATAGGAAACTAAGTACTAGAATTATATAGGCAAATCTAATTTTAACAGACTATTTTTTCATTAGTTTCCTCTATGTATTTTGGACCATATAGGAATTGAACTTGTAACATGCATCCAAATTTCATTTCCTTTAATCACTTTTCCATTAAACCATGAGCTCATGTCCCTATCCTTGGCATCAATGCTTGGGTAACATTGTGTACAATCCTAATCTATTAATTGCATGGAATCCTAGAGGATAGTCTCATATGGGATAGTTGAAAGCTATGTTAGTTCACCAAATCAATGTGGTCACCAAGCTATTTTAATTGATACTATATGTCTACACATGAGAGTATATCAATTTTTATAACAAGTCATCTCATCTCAACATGTCAATAATTTATGCTAGTAAGTAATGCTCAAAGTTACAACAAAGAATTCATTAGCCTATTTTTTAGTGTTCGTGTATTCATTAACATTGAAAAGATTTCCATATGTTTAAATGCTTGTGGTTCATCAATAGAACAAACATATATTCTATGCTAAAGTATTTCTTTAATTATCTTCTAGACAAGTAAGGCCCTCAATAAAACATGGATAAAAATAACGTTTTTTTATTTCCAATCATGAAAATAATTTTTTATTCTATAGAGTGATGTCCAGTTGTATTTATTAAATTTAAATTACTGCATAGTGCTCAGTATCTTTTAAAGTGATCTAATTCTTATTCTATAGAGTGCTCTATATTGTAATTATGTGAAGTTCTCTAAATTGTAGGTAAGTGCTGAAGAGTGTTGAAGAGAATGAGTTTACATGTATTAGATCCTAAATTAGTTGAGTTTTTCACTTGAAATAGGAAACTATATTAATTTTAAAATGTAGAACATTATATATGGATCAATGCCAAAGGTTGACTATGGATCAATACCATGCATATAATGAGAGAGTAGCCAATGAGAGGGACATGGAAAAATATACATGTCCATGTAATGATTGTCTTGGTGGAAAGGTGAAAAAAAGAAATGTATTTTATCGACATATGATAAGATTTGGGCATAGTGGTATAAGCCCTTAGGATTAAAATTATTATGATGATATGATAGAATTGTAGAGTGTGAAAGATGAGGAGATAACAAAATGATGATTGGGATAAGTTGATTTAGGATGATTTAAATCTTTTGTATGATAATTTCAAGTTAAGTCATTAGACAATAATCCTTCAAATTATTAACTTATAAGTGATGCTTGGTTGGAAAAATGAGAGTGTAGATTAGTTGTTGGAATTATTAAGTTTTTTTTTACAACCTAACACCACATTTCCATCAAAATGAAGTTAACGTAAAAATCAAATCACTAAGATAGGCTTAGGGTATGAAAACATCCACACATGTGTGAATGGTTATGTATTATTTCATAATAATCTTTCAAGTGAGAGTAAATGTCTGAAATGTCATGAAGTGAGGTATAGATAAGGGTTAAAGTCAAATATGGTTCTTAGAAAGGTTCTTCACCACTTCCAAATAATCCCATGATTGCTCTAAATGTATAGGTGTAGAGACATTATTGAACTTATGCAATGGAAAATAAGAGAACTAATGGAAAATAATGACATGTGCCTAATTATAAGACATGGATGGAATATGATAAAATATGGCCTAATTTTTCTCAAGATCCTCATAATATGACATTCGGTTTGGCTCTAGATGGGGTGAACACATTCTCAGATCAAAGTAATAAATGGTCAACTTGGCCTATTTATTTTTAATAAATTATAACTTGTCCCCATGGTTATTAATTAAGCCATTTTTCTTAATGTTATCATTGATTATACTAGGAAAGAAAAGTGTGACTTCAGATACAATCGATGCTTATCTAGAGCCATTATATGATGAGCTAATGGAATTCTGGAAAGGAATTAAATCAATTCAATATTTGAGGGATGGTCATTCAATCAAATTAACTTTAAGAGCTTCCTTATTATTTATGATTCATGATCTTCCTACATATGGCACATTATCTGGTCTCATTGTTCATGGATACCATGGATGTCATGCTTATAACTTTAAGGATTTTTTGAGGCACTCAATAAGTTTATATAAGTGTATTTATTATGGACATCATTCTTATCTTAAAATTGATCATCCATATTATTGACAAAAAGCATGTTTTAATGGTCAAGAAGAGAATCGTGAAGCACCATTGCTAGTAATGGGTGATTAAATTATTGGGAATGGACAAAAAATGTCATTTATAATTGAAAATGATGGAATTATTGGTAGTAGATATGATCCATGTAATGAAAGTGGTGTAAAATATTTGTGCATATTCTATAAGTTACCATAGTTTAAGGATATAACTATTAGGCATACTGTTGACTTTATGCATACTAAGAAAAATATAGCCTATTTTATTATATAAATTCTTTTTGGTGATTTTGATACTATTTCATCATGTGAAGACTTTTGACAACTAAATATTTGTCAAAAAATATGGGTTCAAAAATATGATGATGAAAAATATAGAAAACCTAGTGCTCCTTATGCCTGGACAAAGGAATAATATGCACAATTCTTATAATTGATGTCTCACACTCACTTTCCCACTAGATATGTAAGTAGTAGTATTAGAATCCAAACTAACATTAATAGCTTAAGAGGCCTCAAGACCCATGACTATCATGTGATAATTGAGAATATTTTACCTATTGTGGTAAATATATAAAGTTTGGCAAAGGGGCCAAGATTGGTAATTATAAGGTTGGGCCTAATATTAAAGAGAATGAGTGTACATGTATTATATCCTTCAAAATTTTATAGTTTGAGGGAGGAGGTTGTTGAAGTCCTTTGTCTATTGGAATGGGAATTTACACCAGCAATCTTTAACATTTCTATGAATCTTTTGATACATCTAGAATATAAACTAGAGCATTGTGGCCCAATATGAATGAGATGGATGTATCATACATAACTATATATGAAGGTTTTGAAAAAAAATCATACTAGGTCAAAACTAGAAGGCAACATGTCTAAGGGATATTCAATGTAAGAGGCCATAGGATTTTGCATAGTATATACGAGGATTTTTAAAATGTCAATTGACATGTATGGGGTGATGATGAAGATGAGAGAGTTTTAGGTGAATTATTAAAATTAAACGGAATTCACTTCAAGCTATCACATCAATAAATAAGTGTGATACATGCCTATATTCTTCAAAACACATCTTTGTTCAATAAGTAGCATAGGTAAAAAACATTACACAATAATTTATTTACTAAATTGCATTTACAAATTTATTTATTAATCTTCCTATTTAAAATTTAATATTATATGTATAAAATATGTAGAGAATAAAAATTGAATTCAACATCAGCCTCAAAAGTGCAAATGTCATGATTTGATTGGAGGTGATTCTTTTCCAAAATTTGAAAAATGGATTGATAATGTAGTCAGTGATGCAAAAGAAGAAGGTCAAGATATAAAAATGGAGGAAAGTGATATTTCAAAATATCCACATTTATGGGGTATTAATTTGAGTGGAATGTGGGCCTATGGTAGTCATTTAAGAGTGGAAGAAAAAGAAAAAGGAAAGACAAATTGTGATTATGTTGTTAGTGCTGAATTTCTTCATAACATCGAGAAGAAAATTTATGTTGGATTCATCCAAGAAATTATTCAAGTGGATTTTAGTGAAAAAAGTCCTATATTATAAAAATGTAAGTGGATCTAACCATTTACAATATAATTTGATGAGTATGGATTTGTACATGCAAATACATGACATTTTTTATTAGAGACGGATGAGCCGTATGTTCCACTCTTTAAATTAACCAATCATTTATAATTGATGATGTAAGAATCCTAAGATGGTCATATGTCATTGAAAGAGAGTATCATTCAAAATTAAAATTCATGGAAGTTGTCAATATAATGCCTGATGGACAATATGTTAATTTACAAGAAACATTCAAAGAAGTGGATGAAGATGATGATGGAGTGTTTGAAGAAGAGATTTTGATCACCAAAAAAGATATTTGGAGAGAGAATGTGTTGCATGTCACAGATGAGGATGAGGAATAACATAAAGTAGATACAGACATGAGTGATCAAGATTCTGATCTTGATAGTAATATAGATGATTATGATGATGTTTTGTCACCTCAACTTGTTAGCTTGTCACCTTAACTTTGGTTATATGTATGGTGTAATTTATTATTGAATGTAATAAAGATCTAAGTATAGGTATGTTTATTCATGATTGTTTTACTGATACATTTTTTAATGTAATCATCATTATTTTTTATAGTACATTGTATACAAAACTTGAGATTTTCATTGCTAATTTGAAGTGCATTCAAAGTTAGGTTCAATCATTCTTCTTAGTTTTCTTACTTTACTTGAAATTAATTTTCTTAGTTAGAATATAATTTATTGTATGTCATATATGTTTTAGAGATGCTAAACTTTTTAAATTTCTCTAGAACTAATAGATATGAAAAGAAGTAAGCAAGGTCTAAAGGTATCAAATAATGCAACTAGACTGCTATGAAAGTAAACAACTCTTTAAAATTCTAGAAATAAATTGTAGTCATTTCTTTGATATTTGGATAGCTTTAGTTTGTAACACAACTTCTTACCTCTACATGCATTGAATATTCTTCTGTGAAGGAAATAATAATGAACATTTATGATTTAATAATACATATACATATGTTAACATTAAGTGAACAAAATATTTAACCTATACTATTAAAACATTTGTGTGAAAAGACAAGTAGAATTCCCTGTCATTCTCCCCCTTACTATTATGTTCTTCCTAAATTTAGTAATATCATGCTATTATGAATCATGCTATGTTTTACTAATTTAATTCTCCCCCTTTAACATCAATGGCAAAGGTGTCGGTCAATTAACCTCTAAGTTAAATCTCCTCATCAACTTGTAATGTGATAAATTTTAAAGATTGGAATCGAAACAAGAGGTCAATGATGAATTATAAGACCCAATTCCTCAAGGTATAAGGGTTCCATACCTAGATAAAATTTTGAAAAATGACAAACCCTATGTTAGAACCTCCAAAATTTTCCAAGTTTTATTATCATAACTAGCCTTGAGCCCAATGACTAAAGCCTTGATTCATATGCTAAAAGTATCTCTACTTGACTAAGCCTCCTTATTAAAAACAAAGAAATTATCTCTTAGGTCTGACTGACACTGAAAACTAAGAGACTAAAAAATTATAAAATTGATTAATATTTTCAATAAAATGATATTTAAAATACTACATTCATAATATACCCCTATATTCCCACCTAAAATACATTAAAAAATATAATATCATAGCCCTATAAGGGGTAAATAGTGACACTGTGGCATGGCAGTGAATAATCACTAAATCATTATAATTAATCCACCATCCCATGAGAGTCCAAAGGGGTGTGCATGAGGTTGTGGTATGAGACTATCTGACCTGCTATCTCGTAGCAAGCAAAGTGAAAGTCTGTGGTATAATGGGGAGAGTAAAATTCTAACTCTACCATACTACTACCCTGTAGTGATCTTGATATGATAGAGTAGTACTATGATACAAGTTATCAAAGCATTTAAATCATTAGAGGTAATGATTACACCTATAAACCTGAACCATTTGATTTCCTAAGATCAAAGGCATGTATTCAAACTCAAAATATGGATAGATTATGAAATATTTTATAGAAATTGACATTAATAGTGAGGTGATCGAGCTCAATAGCAAATATATATGCGATTCAATGTCATTTTTGCAATCATTCACATAGCTCAACGTACCAAAGGCAAGGGATTTTAAGGAGGAAGACTCTATAACTATTATTTCACTAGGTAAGTTCATAGAAACCCTCTATAGCAAGTGTATAAGAATTGAATTTTCTCAATTATACAAGTATATACTAAACTAGGAAAGGTAAAAATACTTTACAACTAACCCATTCAACCTTTAGGTGGTTAGTGACTTAAAGTTATTTTTTTTTAGCCATGACTAGGTAAAGGACAATATATTCTATTTTACTTTTTTTCTTTTTTTTCTCCATTCCATTGTCCTTATCTTATTCATCTTTTGGAATCACATCCAAGTTTCTATGAATGTGAGGGATTTGTATAGATACTATAGAGGATCCTCTTAAATTATTTACTTTATTTATAAGATAGCTGAATGTGTCCTTAAAAACCAATTACTTATTATCACATCAATAGCTAGTTCTGTGTAGTGGTTGTGGGCTCATGTAGGTGAAAGTCTATAGTTGCTACTAAGCAACCTGTAGTAGAAAACTTGCAATTATTATGGACAACCTTTAGATGGAAATCCTATAACTTAGTAATTGTTATGGGTAACCTTTATGTGAAAGCCTATAGTTTCTATGGGAAATGTGGAGGTGGAAACCTATAGGTTGGCAGCTGCTATGGGTTGGAAGCCCCTTTTATTATGGGCTTTTCTATAAGTTTTATGACTAAGAAAGATTCTTGCAGTCTTATTCTACCCTTTAGAGGTCTGTTAAATAAGGTTACACAAGTATAATCTAATCAAATAAAAAGTATCATTAATCCATAACACAACATGTATATATTAATGCACACATATAATAATTAATTTATTCATTTACATGAGTCATGGATAGTTCTAGGAATTCATCGAGGAAAAAGTTATACAACTAGGTATGGATGAGGCTATAAATAGAATAATTAGTGGCCTCATCTATAGAAACCCTTGTTTCCCTTGAATTCTAAAACTAAATATTTTTTGAACTATTTTGTGTATTTTGATGTTTTTGTGTTTTTGCATGAATAAAGATGTGATTTTGGAGATAAATTCAAATAAATAAATAAATCACAGTATAAACTGCTAACTGGCTAATCTATTATCTTATTGTCATTTCAAATGATTATACTACTGAATCTCTGTCATGCATATAAAATAATACAAATATTGTCTCAAAAAAAACCTAAATATTCCACAATCTAGAAATAAACCTTGAATCTAGAACAGCTCAGGTTGCTGTGTAAAAACACAGTCACCAACGTCAGTTATATTGCCATCGTCGATCGGTCTATTCTACTGATGTCAGTATTAAGTCGGCTAATGTTAGTCTCCTGGATGCTGATGTCGGTCTCTGATCTTCCTGTGGCATTGTCTAGCTTGCTGCTGATACATACGGATTTACACAGATCTGTATGGGTTCCATATCGAAGCAAATAGAATATAGTGCGGCTTGTAGGCTAGACACCTAATCTATAGAAATATGGTGCTAATACAAAAAATCCTTATTTCTCAAACAAAACCTAATGGAATAAATACCTGTAAACCTCTGTGATAACTTTTATACGGAGTTATCTCTCAAACTAGTAATAGACTGGCTGATCTCTCACAACCTCTGAATTGCACACACTGAAGAGTGTACATTATCCAATGCAACTAAAATACTAGAAACCCTTGGCTCCTTCTCAAAAATATCCTTAGCAAAATTTTTGTCTTCAATATCAATAATCAATAATTTTCAATAATAATGCCTCCCTCCAATAAGAAACCCTTATATCCTCTAAAAGATGTGCTTGCCCTAATTAGGGTTTCATAGTTAAGAATTAGGGTTTCATAATTAAAATATGCTAAATAATTAATATTTAATTAAATCAATAAAATATTATTATCTCCCTCAATATATGTCTGATCCTCGAACCAACTAAAGCTAGTGAACCAGGGAGTGATTCTGCACATGATCATACCCAAATAGGGGTGCTCCGTTGAGTGCCAAAAATCCCTAAATAATAGGAGCTTAGGCAAACATGTCCAAAAGAGCCCAAATTAAAGCCAACTAGAAAAATTCTACTAATCAAAGCCAAGCCAAGCTCCATCATGACCCTCTATCCATCCTATCAGCCTATGAGGGTCTCATAATAGGCTAATCACCAACTCTAAAGATGTCAACTGAAAAGGGTACATGACAATCCACCCCTCCTGAAATTGCTTGTCCTCAAGCAATTGCTGAATGATAAACCAATCAATCCACCTGGATCCCAAATGTAGTCATGATCTATGCCACTGCCAATCAACACAAACTCCATGCCATGTCTATCACAACTCTCATCTAATGGTGTCACATCATCCCAAGTACCAAGATAAGGATCCCAACATCCAATCCATAAAAAAAATCAACTGGAAACTCAAGTAAACTCATCCCCAGAGTAATGTAAACAATACCAACTGACTTCATGCACCTGTCTCCTGTACCCACGACAATCTCTAAATCTAAAGTGTGAATGCTAGACATACTCATATCATCATCCACATGCGACCCACCTATAAAAGAAAGCTAAGTCCCTGCCACATGTGCTAACTCCTAAACTGAACTCACCTCAAGACAAAGCTCATCCACATGTCTCTCCTATATTGGTGTCAATGTGCACTCAACAGCACACTCTCCCATATCATGTGGTGTGAGTCTTTCCATCTGATGAAAAAACATATTTTTGATGTTGCTACCCCGTATTGCCTTAAGAATATGTGTCTTCCCACCAACATCAAAATGAACCTCCATGTCCTTGAGATGAAGAGTGAACTCCTCAAGGGAATGAAGCCACTTCACACCCAAGACTAAGTCTATATTCCCCATGTTCACCACATAATAATCAGCTTTGAACTCATAGTTGTTCAAGCACAATGGGAGGTCTCTAATCATCTGCTCACACCTAAGAGTGTGACCATTAGCCACCTTAATTCTAATGCCCTTGAAATCTTTGATATTGAGTCCATGCTTCTCCATAAATCTAGCATCTATAAAATTATGTGTGGCTCTTGTATCAAGAAGGGTGATGACCCTCTGTCCTGCCAAAACTCCACAGAGTCTAAATGAATCATCTGATTGAATGCTAGATAGGCATGCCTCCTGTATATGAAGCTCTGAATCTACCTCTGCCTTAGGCTTTGTAGCCTCTGCATCTGACTCAGAACTCTCCTGCTATTTGGAATCTTCTGATTCTGAATCCTCATAAAAAGCCCACATTACACGATTTTCCTTGCCCTTAGGCCTCAAAGGACAATCGTGATTGGCATCATAGGGACCTTTGTGGTAGAAGCAAAGCTTCTTTCTGCATAGATCATTAAGAGCCTCATGTTCCAAAGGTGGTGCTACTAGATTTGCCATTGAATCATTCTTAACACTTATTTATCTATGTTAAAATCTGGTCTCTCTCTATTACTATTGAAGCCCTTATTGTCCCTGGATGAAGAAGTACCTCCAGAGTTAGATTTACTAGATGGGGCTACCATCTCCATACTACGTGCCTTCTTCATAGCTTCTTGCAATGAAGGAGGATTAAAGGCTTTGATCCAACCTCTCAATGGTTCAGATAGGCCCTCGATGAAGAGAACTACCAATCTACGCTCTGAAATATTTGGCACCATGACTACCAACTACTGAAACTCACTAATGAAGGACTCCAAATTGCTTGTTTGTTTCAACTATGCCAGATCTCAAAATTAAACCTTGGGATCTTTCCTACTAAATCGCTCAACCAATCTATCCATGAAGTCTTGATACTCTGTCACCTAGTTATACTGAAGTGTGACCAAACCATGGTACCACCAATCATGTGATACCCCCTCCAAGTGTGAAGTGGCGTATTTGATGGCCTTTATCTCTGTCATTGGCCTCAATGCCAAGAATGTGTCAAGCTTATGAACCCAAGCTTGAGCTATCATCTTGCCACTACCATCAAAAGTAGTCAAAGAAAGCTTGTCAGTAGCCTTCTTCAACTCACTAAGTTGACCTCTAGGCCTCCTGTCCTATCTCATTAATCTATAGTGCTCTCTCCTTTGATTAACAAAATGATCAAAGGTCATCCTCTCCCAAACTTGAGGAGCTAATAAGTCCCACTCATCATTTGTAGCCATGAGGGCATCTGCAAATAGGGAATCTCTTGCCACATCCTCTGTTGGTGCTTCTTTTGGTTCATCTTGAACAAATGTAAGACATGTAGGCCTATTAGCAGTCCCAAAATGAGTCAGCTATGGTCTCTGATTAACAGTAGCACTCCTATTATCTCTTGGTTCCCCATTCTATCTAGTAGGTGGGTTCATCCTCTCTACCATAGTAGTATGTGCCTGTAGTGCCTGCATCATCTACTACTAGCCTGTAATCATCACACGAAAGAATTCTCTGGTGTTTTGATCATCATTATGCCTGTGGCCCCTGGGTGGGCTACCCTCATGCCTGTCACTCATGGTGATCAACTGTTGTTCTAACACCTGGGTACCTTTAAGAAAGGCTCTTATGGCTGCATGAGATTGCTAAACCCTCAAGATGGCAGGATTTAGCTCTGATACCACTGTAGAAACCCCTATTTCCCTTGAATTTTGAAACTAAATATTTTTTGAATTGTTTTGTGTATTTTGATGTTTTTGTGTTTTTGCATGAATAAAGATGCAATTTTGGAGATAAATTCAAATAAATAAATAAATCACAGCATAAACTGCTAACTGGCTAGTTTATTATCTTATTGTCATTTCAAATGATTACAATACAGAATCTATGTCATGCATATAAAATAATACAAATATTGTCTCAAAAAAAACTTGAATATTCTGCAATATGGAAATAAACACTAAATCTAGAATGGCTTGGGTTGCTATGTAAAAACACAGTCGCCGACATTGGTTATATTGCCATCATCAGTCGATATACTGCCAATGTTGGTCTCCATCAGTCGGTCTATTCTACTGATGTCGGTATTAAGTCGACTGATGTCAGTCTCCTGGATGCTAATGTCAGTCTCTAATCTTCCTATGGTGTTGTCTGACTTGTTGCTGATATGTACAAATTTACATGGATCTATATGGGTTTTGTACCAAAGCAAATAGAATATAGTGTAGTCTGTAGGCTGGACAACTGATCTGTAGAAATATGGTGCTAATACAAAAAATCCTTATTTCTCAAATAAAACCTAATGGAATAAATACCTGCAAACCTCTGTGATAACTTCTATATGGAGTTATCTCTCAAACTGGCAATAGATCGGCTGATCTCTCACAGCCTCTGAATTACACACACTAAAGAGTGTACATTCTCCAATGCAACTAGAATACTAGAAACCCTTGGCTCCTTCTTCTTAAAAAAATCCTTAGCAAAATTTTTGTCTTCAATATCAATAATCAATAATTTTCAATAATAATGCCTCCCTCCAATAAGAAACCCTTATATCCTCTAAAATATGTGCTTGCCCTAATTAGGGTTTCATAATTAAGAATTAGGGTTTCATAATTAAAATATGCTAAATAATTAATATTTAATTAAATCAATCAAATATTAATATCTCCCTCAATATATGTCCAATCTTTGAACTGACTGAAGCTGGTGAACCAAGGAGTGATTCCACACATGATCATATCCAAATAGGTGTGCTCCGCTAAGTGCCAAAAATCCCTAAATAATAGGAGCTCAGGCAAACATGTCTGAAAGAGCCTGAATGAAAGCCAACTCAAAAATTTTTGCTAATCGAAGCCAAGCCAAGCTCCATCATGACCCTCTATCCATCTTATTAGCCTATGAGGGTCTCGTAATAGGCTAATCACCAACTCTGAAGATGCCAACTGAAAAGAGGACATGACATCATCACACCCCCTAAACCTCTTACTTGTCCTCAAGAAAACTTTCTTTGCATTTTGAATCGACAATATTTCTTGAAATCTAAGGGATCAATACAGCCCATCCCTTTGAAGATATAAAAATCTTTAGCCTCATCTATGCTTTTCCACATTTTCTTTTCTACTTCTCTATCAGTTGGCACTTTCCCTTCCTAATCAAGAATTAGGAACCAAAACATGGCTAGATCAAACATCAGCCCCAATCAAATTATCCTTCTTTTCCTAACAAGATCAATGTACATATATACTCTGTGTATTGCCTCTCTATATTTCTGAGGGGAATAAGGTTCTTTTCATTTCAATGTATCTAAAATCTTTGCCCATCTGTGCAATTATGAAACAAAATTTTGTTTTCCATCTCCCTCAATGAGGCTCAAGTAGTGGTTTTAGACCTCTACTTGTCTATTTGTGACCCATGCTCATGGAGTATCTACATTCATAAAGCAATCCATTCCTCTATTATAGTTCTCAATCAACAAATTTACCCCTAATCATTAGGGTAGCCTCTTTTTCTTTCTTTTGATAGTCCTTAACCTATTTCTTTCTTATTATTTCATTGAGGACATATGAGGTAAAGGAATTCAATTACAAATCCCCTAGGTTTATATCAGGTATCCACTTTGTGTCATGTGGCACAACATACTGATGCATGTAAAACTCATTAAATTGTACCTAAATATTAGGTTTAGCATGCCTATAGACCTCAAAGAAAGACTTAGAATCACATACCATGTAGGACTAATCAATGTATATCCTATCATATTTGAATCTAAACCACCTTTCTTCTAAGTATATAACATATACCCTAGAGAGTGATCTACATTCCATTAACAACTCAGTGGTCTCATGCATGTTATTGATCTTCTCTTTCAAATAAGTGATCCTAGTATCAACCCTTCATAGGATTTTTTTAATATTTTTGTTTCTCCCTTGATTCAACATATACTATAAAACTTTGTATCAACTACTTATGATAAGTTTCATCATCACTAAACATTTCTTCAAGAAATATCAAAAGGTCATTAGTTTCTACTGGCCTAGTAACTAAGAGGTCTACATCAATTACTTCTTTTACTATAGGTACTTTTGTAGTGATATCTAGAAAAGAAAACCTATTATGGAATGGTACCAAAGCTACATCATTATCTATTTTAAGATCTTTTGGGGGTACACTAATGTCATCTATAGGTAAGGTGGATGAAGTTGCTACAGGAACATTTAAGGAAGTTGTTACAAGCTCCTCTAATGTCTTTTCCTTACTTGACTCTTCTTCCATAGATGGCTTTATAAATTCTATTGCCCCCAAAAGTGTTTGTAGGCCTCTTTTGCCTTTTAACTCTACTATTTTATTCCTCAACCTATATATCTCTTCCATGGCTTGTTCCAAAGTTTGAAACTTTTGGTCATGAGGAATTATGTCTTGGTCAACTACTTTTTCCATGGTCCTTTATTCAAACAATTCTTCCTCTTTTATAGGTGAAGATGACATTCTTATTTCTTCTTCTGTATACCCTATTTGTTTGAGTTGTTTCATGTCTTCTTCTCTCAATATAGGTTGCTTAGGTGACTACAATTCCTCTTTCTTTGTAGACTCTTCTTTAGTAGACCATTCAAGTATCTCAAACCCATCAAAGGTCTTATTAATTATGATCTCCTTCTTCTTCACTTCATCCTTAGCAATGTCTATAGGTGAGGATGTTAGAGTTGACCTTTGTCTTTTAATTATCTAAGACATCTTAGGAAGAGGTCTCCTTCTCTTTAATGTAGAGGTCTTCTTCCTTTCAATCTTCTTTTTATTTTAATGAGGAGGAGCTATTGAAACCTACTCCTCCTATGTAGCTAGTGATGGAATAAATTCTTGCTGAGGATCAAGTTTTGTGGCATCCCCTTATTCTTTTATAACTAGTGATGGAAGAGCTTCTTCTCCTTTTGAAGGAGCCATGGTGGAAGAATATAATTTTTGTGTTGAAAAATTTGGAATAAAAGGAGAAGGAATATCCTAACCAATTTATTTTGGTGGTCTTTCCTATTTTGTATCCTCAAGAGGTAGCACTAATGTTATTCATCTTCTCTTACCTATAGTAATTACAAGATTGTAGTAGCTACGGGCTGACTAGTTGTACTAGTGCTTATAGTATCCTCTTGTATTCTTTTTTGGACCTATCTCTTGGGAGATTACCCATCATTTTTTCCCTCCTCTTGTTGAGGTTCACTAGTCCTCAAGGTTAAAAACTATTCCCAGTTAAGGTTAGGTCTAGTATCTCTTATTCCTTGTTTAACTAGCAACCAAATTAGACAATGATGAGACAAGGCTTTCTCCACCCCTCTTTGGTATTATTTAGATATTTTATTTAGGATATTACAAAAGTGGTTTCGGAAATTAATAGTCCTACCATGCCTTAAATGATTAAATTTTTTGAATTGGAGAGTATAGATCAAAGAGTCCCTACCTTCACATGTCAGATATTTAATGATATATAAAGCCACTTCTCTCCAAGTTGGGGGTAGACTCAATCTATCCACACCTCCCTTTTTAATCACTAACCTTTCATTATCTTGATGAAAATATTATCTGGCTAGTTGGTCATTAGGTTTATTTTCCCAAATTTTCCTAGTTCTTATCAACCTAGTAACCTGGCTTACCATTTCTTCTATAAATGAAAATGTGATGCCAAATACTATCACCTGTCCTCTTCTAAAAGACCCTATAAATTATCTAGTGAGAAGTTCTAAAAAATACTATAGTTTCTCAAAATTGGTAACCCATCCAACCCTATTGAAGATGGCCCAGTTGTCTGGGTCTCCTTACAACTGCCTGTGGTCTTAGGGTTCCCTTCTCACTACTAAACCTCCCATTATGGATATTTTATCTTCTTATCAATTTTTTAAAATGTGTATCTCTTAAAAACACCCAATTTTACCTTTAGATTACTGCCTATAGTGAATCAAATTTATTCAATAATGGAAATTTTGGTTGTAATATACAATAATGTCTTGCTTAAGTCTTTTTGTGAATGATCTTTTATCTCAAAGTCAAAAACAAAAAAATTAATTATTTTCCCTAATTGAATATGGGTGTAGTTATGGAATAATCATGGGATTTCAATATGTATGCATAGATTCTCATGTGATTGATTGCCTATAGCATTCTTCCCCCCTCACATGAAGTGTCACTTGTCCCCAAGTGATTTGGTGTGTGTAGGATGCAAAAAGATAGGATTGAGTCATAATGAGGGTTTTGAGTGGTGAGTTGTCATAGCTCATGACAAACTTGATGAATAACGTATTAATGATTAAATATGATTTTTTATATAATGCATGCTATAATAAAAAAAATAATGTGTTTTTTTATGACTAAAATATACATCATACCTTTATAACAATTTATTCCTAGGGTTGTGGCATAAGAAATCTACATGTGAGTGTTTGCCAGAACAGAATCTTAACTTGTTTCCTCATGTAATTATTACCCTAGTAGTCATGATTTTGCTATGTTTTTACCCTTAGGTAATTACATGATCACAATGTCATATCCTTTAATTATGTCCTTAGTAACCTACATGCAATCATGATGACCTACAAAGCATTAGAGTAGTGGTCTTGTAGTGGTATGAGAGACTCTTACCATCCTGCCACAACATGGTTGTTATAGATATTTATTTTTTATCCAAGTCAAACCCTTTAAAATCATGGAAGAGGGTGGGTGATGACATTTGTTTCTCTAGATCTCCTCTATATGAGCATGTTGATGGCTTATTTCTCTTTTGTTTTATTTCTAATAAATGAAGATGTTTCCTGATGGATTCTTTATTTAGTGAACTTTTAATTTGGCAATCAATTAGTTTATCGAAATTGGGACCTATACTCCAGAAAAGATCCTAGATCTCTCTTATTTCTAGAGTGAAATTATTTTCCATGAAGTGACCAAAAGCTAAAAATGGTTCTTTTGTATCCCTATAGTCATAAATTATGGTCTGTCACACTCCAAATGGAGATTAGAAGTGTATGCCTTTATTGTATCACTTACTTTGTTATTCAAGGGTATGATCTTTCCTTAGTAATGTTTCAAGTTTTTTCTCTAATCTTCCTTCACTCCTGCTCTAGCTTATCTAGTGTCTTCCATGAATTTTTCAACAGCCCATAGCCAAAGCCATAGCTCATCATTTATGATAAATTAACCTGCAACTACTAGAGAGGTGTATATAGGGGTTAGGATATACCTATAGAAACTACAGGTTTAGTCCATATCCACTACAAATTTATGCCCAATGATGAGGAAGGTGCCCACAAAAGCTACAGAATAGCTTGTAGTAACTAAAGGAATGGCACTTGTTGTCCTTGTAGCATCTACATCTTCATGGCACATGACTGCTAACATATTGACACATTTTATATCTAACATCCACTCTATATCAAATAGCGGGATGTTAATTTTTGTTTCATATGTCAGGTGCATGGTTTCATGTTTCCTATTATCATTTTATAGTTTCTTACAAATATTTATCAAATGTTTATCTATGTGTTATCGAATGGTTTTATCTCAATATAATGTGTATTTTTTTTGTTTTTTTTAAAAAATGTAGTGATAAACTCCAAGAAGGGGATAAAGGTGGGTTGTTGGATCTGTTTGATGGTGTTGTTGTGGGAATTAGGTAGATTCGCTCACTATCTATTATACATGGAGTAAAATTGAAAGGAATAGGAGATGTAAATGTAAATATTTTAAAGGTCATAAATACCCATTTATTATGAAGATAAAATAGGTGAAGTTGTCCATCTAAATGAGAAATAAGGAACCTTCACATGGTACATGGCCACTAAAATATTTGCAAAAAATGACATAGTTGATGTTTATCATGTACTCATTTTTATACAACTTGGCCCACTGCTTTATGGAATAGTTTGAATATGTTGTTCAGGGATATTTATCATGGTGTACTTGAAAGAGTTGGAAACTCTTAGACTTTGATATTTTTGATTATGTGTATGTATATATGTATATATATATATCTTACAGTTCATCAAAATTGTATTATATTTTTTATTGTAGATTACCTTTTTTATCATGATGTTAGATCAATCTTTTAACTTCTAGCATGTTGTAGCTTTTTCATATGTGTAATATTTTTATTTGCATTTATGTCTGAATTCAAGTTTAATAATATATTTATTTATGTCCCCATTAATGGGTTAGTTGTCATCGATAAGAAGGTAAGAAGTAGAAAGTAGGATTGGATGCCCCCTCCTCCTAGGTGGTTTGAACTAAATTTTGATGGTGCAGTGCATGGTAATCTAGGTGCATCTAGGGTGCACTGCATTATTCATTATTTCTATGGATCAATGATTAGAGCCCTATCTAAGAAAATTTAGGATGGGTCCAATAATGAAGAAGAAGCTCAATCTATGACAAGCGTTATTGAATTAGTTATCCAATATGGGATCCTGAATCTGATTATGGAAGGAGATTCACAAGTTATCCTTACGAGTATGGAAAAAATAGAGGCTAAATCATGACATTTAGATAATATATTGAAGAGAATTTGTCAAAATTTGTAAGTTTTCTCTATTATAAAGTGGTAGCATTGCTTTCAAGATGTGAATATAGCTACAAACTTCCTTTTAAAATGTGGTAATGCTAAACTTAAGGTTTATATGTTAGATAACATCAAGAAGCTTGGGAGGATTTCCCTATAACCTCATTGATTTATCTTAGTTGATTTACACTTAGATATCCTTTTGTATTGCTTTGTTACATAATGAAATTACAAAATGATTATTGTATCTATCAGAGCCTTTCGTGGTGCATGTGGCTACTAACACCTTAAGCACACTCGCTTTCACTCCATTTAATCATTGCTTGTTAGGAATGTGTGTGAAGTGATTAGGGAGGAGTATTTTCATTTATGTTTGGATGGTATTTTAATTGGGGTTATTGGTATCTCTCCTTTGCACATGAGAGCCTAGAGGCTTCCCCTATGCTCATTTATTTATCTACTACCATGTTTAGTGATGCATATATGTAGGTGGCCTTTGCAAATTATATGGTGTGTTTGAGAGAGATTATAATGGAGAACTAGAGTGATATTGTGATTTCTACTTCATGCATCTTTGGGTCCAATGAAGCAAGGGAGATGGTCTTTGAGGGACTTATATCATAGGCCCATCTTTAACATATTTTTTGGCTACCCTCAAAGGAAGTGCATGTTGTTATAGTGGATGTTTTGGGGTAAGAGTTCTTAGTTAAGGGGTTCAAGTGTAGGTTAAAATCAGAAGTGATTGTCATCTTTGCCTCTAATCTCATGTTCCTAATCTCTGAGGGAGAGGTAGTGATGAAAATGGTAGCTTTTTATGTTCACCTAGAATGTAAAGTTGGAATAATAAAGAAAATACATTTTCATGTTTGACCCCTCTCCCATCCCTATTGCTCTCAAGGTGGGACAACACAGGTGTCATTTCTACTTTTTCTCTTCTTGCTTTGGAAACTAGATTCTTGATTATCTTAAATTTCATAGAGGATCTCCACAAGAAGGTCATGTTACTTGATATAAAAATTGGTAAATTTGTTTCACTATAGATGATGTCACAAATCAAGATTCCCATCTTCTATTTGGTATTTTTATGTAGCCACTGATATGAGAAGAAGAGGGTGAAGACAGTGAGGAATCTAGTCAGACGGGTATTATGCACATTACTAGAAGCACCATCCTAGTATAATTTGGTGCTAGTGGAGGCTACATAACACAGATCGATGGAGGTGGAAATGTCCTTTATGCCTTCCTCATCTAGGGGATTTGAGAGAATGGTCTAGGTGAGGGAACTAATTATGGTGGGGAAGGAAGAATATGTAGAGAGAGAATATGATGTGGTGATGCTATCAGATTCAGATGAGGAGGGTGTCATAATGCTATTGTGAAAGCTATTGATTTGGTGTCTTTGTTAGTTTTTCATCTTTTGGTTTGTCTAGTTTTTGGGTTTTTGGTTGTTTCCTATTATATGGGGTTCTTGCATGGTCCTTCGATGTTTCTCTTAGTCTCAGATTTTGGTGGTGTTTGTTATTTTTTAATTTTGGTTGGATTTGTATTATCCATTGTAATTTTTTTTAGTTTTTGGGTTGGGGGCCCAATAGTAACCCCATAATGATCTAATATATATATGGGGGCCCAATAGTAACCCCATAATGATCTAATATATATATGTGTGTGTGTGTGTGTGTGTGTGTGTGTGTGTGTGTGTGTGTGTGTGTGTGTGTGTGTGTATGTATATATATATATATATATTCTTTTATGTTTTAATTCAAGTTTAATAATATGTTTATTTTGCATTATATAATTTATGGTATTTAATAAATTATTCATATTATATAAATGAAAATTTACTACTAAAATAATAGTAAACATAATGATTATGCAATTAATAAACAATGTATCAATATACGACTAGTTGACAGAAATCAGTGAACAAAAATAATTAAATAAACTACCAAATGATGATAATTAAAAATTAAAATGACTAAATTTACTACCTATTAATGGAAATAGATCAATTAAAATGAGTAAATATACTACTAATTGATGTCAATTAATAATTAAATTAACTAAATATACTACTAATTGATAAAAATCAATAAATAAATATGACTAGATATATAACTAGTTGGTGGAAAAATAATGAGTAAAATGACTAAATATAAGACCAATGGATGGAAATAAGTTAATACAAATGACTAAATATACTACCAATGGATGGAAATCAGTGAATAAAAATGACTAAATATACTACCAACTAACAAAAATTAATAATTACAATGACTAAATACATGATTACCATGACTAAATAAATGACCAGTTAACAATAATCAAAGACTAAATATACTACCAAATTGATCAATCAAAACAACCAAAAAATGACTAAAAATGGTTTAGTCATAAATTTGGTCACATTATAAATGACCAATAATAAACTACTAATGGTCATGTGACCAAGCTTAGTCATTTATATGTAATTTTTAGTAGTTCTTTTAGTCATTTATTGCTATTTTCCTAATAATGTTATCTACTTATATACATCCTATGTTGGAGGTGATTGGTGGTTATACTGATGGGGATACTATTATTGATGATACTATTGTTAGTAAGTAATAGTTTATGCTTTGACTATTTTATAGATGATAAGTTTTATAGTTGTATATATGATTTGTGTATACATATGCTTGGATATTTGGATATATGTATGTGACATCTAATGTACATTTGGTTTCTATTTTTTAGATACCACTAAGGAGGATTTTAAATGGGGTGCATTAGTTCAAGTCTCACACCATGATATTTTTGATGGTTTACTATTACATCATGATACCACCACCATGGTGTATCTTATTATACCATTTACCCCATTTGTGTTAGTTGGTTTCAATTGGTTGGGTAGGTAGCATGAGATCTATATATATCAGGAGATGGTTTATATCTACCCCTTGGAGTTGGATATAGATAGGCACGATCCTAGTAGGCATTGGCCCTAGAGTGAGTAGTGTATATGGACACTAAGAGAAAGTTTGGACATGTAAAAGCCTAGGTGGCCAATATAAATGGAATTATTAATGGTATTAATCTTATATATCCTCATTATAGTGTATTATTCAAATGGGACAACCATAGGCATCTATAGGGAATATAGATCATCCACTAGATAGACATGATGGAGCATAGCCTTATAATAATTAATTTTATTATACTTTGTATTATGTTATGTTGTATCAAAATATTTATATATATTGATATGGATATTTATTTATTTATGAGTTGTATTTATATCATGGATGTATTTAATTTCATTCTAGCACATGTGTATTGATTTTGATGTATATGCTATGGGAAAATATATGATGTATGATTTATTTTCTAGCATTATGTGAGACACATGCATGGTTAAAAATGAAATCATAAAATTTGGAAGATTATATAAATAATCATAAAATGTAAGACACACTAAATCACAATGGAAAATCTGTAAAATAAAAAGATGAATAAATATAGTAAATCAAAATGGTAAAATGATGTAAAAATACCAAATGTTTATAATAATGTAAAGAAATCACATCAAATCAAAACAATATAAATCAAAATAAATAAATATGGGAAGTATGATAAATTTGTAATAAAATGGAAAACATGTAATATCAAATGTTTGAAAAATATGAAAAATAAACTAACAATCAAATTTTAATAGTTATTTGTGTGACTAATGGTATGGAAGTTTTTAGGAACTTTTTGTGAGGAAAACATGGTTCTATCCATGGTATTATACTTCAAATTACAAATGGAACACTACTTAAGAGAATAATAATTTGGGATGTGATTATATTGAGTAAGGATAATTTTGTGAGGAATGTCCAGTCATATCTAATGTATTATACTACAACTCACAAAGGGAATATCTTGAGGAGTATGATCAATTAACAAAACATATTGATCAAAGAGGAATATTGGGATTTTTTTCATGAATAAAAGGAGGGTAATAAGCATGACATAGGCATTTATAATGAAATCTTAGTGGATTTGGGGCATATTAAGAATATAGGAATGCACTAGGAATTTAGAGACCCTCAAATGCAAAAGATATTTGTTCACAATAGACATAAATTTATAGGAAAATAATCATAGTACTAAGATCAAGTCATGAAGATCATATATAAAATAAAATTAAAATGGACCTACCTTCCCAAAATATGTTCCCCATTCCTTAGGACCCCTTATAGATTCATCAATCTAATGCAAATATTGGGTACTTACATGATAAAGTAGGTAGAAATATAGATAATTTTGAATTATCCTATCCAATTTACTAGCCTACTACACCATAATGGACATCAAATCTATTATGAATCCAACTATGGAGTTTGATCTTTGATTAAGAATAAGAAATGTGCTAAGAATCTTTTCTTTTGTTGTGATTATGGTTTTTTAATTTCCTTTTGATCATTGCCTTTTGTTTCAAATGATTTGAATTTTAACTTTTTATTGCTTTTGAGGATAACAAAACATGAATGATGAGAGTTACATACACAAATTAACTTTAGGTTTTGGTTATATGAAACAAGATAACTAGAGATATGATTGACTAAACAATTTAGGCTTTCTTAAAAGCTAGTATGTGATCTCAAATATCAATCATATGTGTGCTTCATATGAGAAAGGAAATAAAGGGAATATATGGAGATCAAAATAGGTATATTTATATAATTATGCAAAGATAATTATCTTTGTTATGTGATCATATGGTAAGTATAGGATATTATGGGGATGTTGATTAGATAACCAAGTCAAAATAATAACTATCTTTATTTTAACTAAAAATAAAATGCAATTATAAAATCAAAGAGGTAAAAATTAATACATGTGAAAGATCTTAATCCATAAATATAATTTAAAGATTATAAGGATAGTCCAAGAGAGATCATAAAAGAGATATAGATATATAAGACCAAATTAAAATGAGAATCAACATATCCAATGCATAAATCATTCTATATCAAGGCCAAACCATTTAATGATGTAATAAATAATGTAAAAAATTAGTATTATGTGTTCATAAATACTAATAAATCTCACTAAAATTATCATTAATATCATGAGATACATCCTTATGTAGCTGAATTCTAATGTTAATCAAATTTTATCATTCTTCAAAAAAAAGTTTTGAATAGACTTCCTTTCATATCATCTCAATAGAAAAAGTAGGTTTGGTATAATATTAATGATGCTCATGAGTCACCTTCTATGTGGGATACTCAATGCAAGGAAAGGATGTCAGAATGTGACTAGTGTCATAAAATCTGTGAGGAGATGTAGGCTATGGGGAAGGAGAAGCCTTTCCCTATATATGACTTAGAGAAGGAGGCTTAGTGGGTAAAGGCATAGGCCATAGAAAATATTAAATATGTTGTTGAAGTACTCAACATCTATTAGTATGGTGTGTAGTGTACTTATGTAAAAGATAATATACTTCCCCATATTTATAGATATACTCTAAAAGTATCCTAGGATGTGGTATAGTCTTGTATTTACATTGTGCTATAACTAGATGAAGTGTATCAATTTATTTCATAATCTATAATAAATGAGTACAGGAATGCTTATATGTACCATGAAATAAACAAATATTTATATTAGATAACAATGAAGGTCTACTAGCTGAAGTAGTAGAGGAAGATGCTTGTTGCCATTGATGTGTACTGAAATCCTTGGTTCAATGGCCAATGACTTATGGATATCATAATAAGAATCACGTTCCCATCATGATAGTATAGGATCAATCTTAGGTGATGGTATAATTGCATCACCAAGAATGGAAGAAACTAGAGTAAGATCCAAACTTGGCTCAACTATGAAAAGAGCTAATCTTGAAGCAATTCATTGCAATGTGGATAACATCTCAAGAAGAAGAGAATTTAAAAGATCATGGAATCTATAAAATGGTAAGGGAATATCATATTATAATACATGAGAATTATTTTAAGGGGATCAATAGAGACTAGAGCATTAGTGTGTGTGTGCTCCATCTCATACTTGTAGACATTAAAGGAAAAACTAATATCATGTATGATAGTAAGAGAAAGAACTACATGAATATAACTAAGGAAATACTATAAATAAGATGGATATATAAGTACCTCTACATTTTTAACGTGAATAAATCTAGCTAAAAATGGGTCATCTAAACAAAATCCATCATCATAACTAAGTGTATATAAGTCAATAGTATGTGTTAACTATTTTATTAGATGAAAAATCATGGAAAATAAAATGTTTACTTTTGGTTAGATTAACTGGTATTTTGTATTAGGGTTTTTGATAGGATCAAGGTTGGAGAGAAGGAGGTAATTAAATAACTATGTTAGAAGAGATTTTGACCATTTTTTATGGGATGACGAATACAAATTTTTTGTAGAGACTAAGTTAAATAGGTTAACTGTGTTCTGTGGGTAGGATATTTTTGAATTTATTTAAATATGGATAACTAAGTTTTGATTTGTAGATAAGTTAATTTAACACATAATCAACTAGGTTAATTTTGTCAATCTAGGTACAACATGTAACACAAACCTTGTAACAATGTTGGAGAATACAAGTTTTACAATACAAAATACAATTTGCAAACAACAAGCAATAATATTGAAAAGTAGATTATAATATAATAAGTGCATGTTCCTAATGTATTTTAAATTATGACTTGAAATGTGATATGGCATTTGGATTTGCAAGGCTCCTAATAAAATGTATGCTAAATCTAGTTTAGGGTTTGTTATGGATGAAAAGGATCTATAATGGTGATGGTATCGGGCTTGGTATTATGGCCTAACCCCTCAATTAACAATCTTATAGTGATAAGGATGTTGGGTGATTTTACAATATACCACCAACTAATTTTTTATACTCAACCATAACATAAATTTGGCTTTTCCCTTGGTGATGAAATCTAAGTAGGTAAACCTAGGTATAATTGTTTAATTTCTTATTTGATATTTTCATAATTTGGTAGTGTGTAAGGGTATAATGTGACTAAGCCGGTAAATTAACCCTCCTAGTTATACTTTGAGCACTAATTAAATAAGAAAAAAAATAAATTCAAAAAAAAAGTAAAGTGAATTAATTACTATCAATGTGGGTTAATTTACTTTGTTGAAATGAAGAAAATAAAAATAAGTCAATGGGGTCGACTAAGCTATGTAAATAAAATAGAACAATGTTGATTAGATCGATATAGCTTGTTGGAAGACATGCTAATAGAAACTCAGTAAATTGAATCAAATTAGTGTCTAGGAATAAAAAAAATACAAAACTAAATTGATTAGATCAATTTAGTCTATTGTAAGGCAACAATTTTTACAGAACTAAAAATTTGGGAACTAAAGTGTTAGAAATTTATTTTTTTGAAAAATAGTGGGAAAATAAATTTGATAAATTGAGAAAATAAAATAAATAGGTAGGTTAGAATGATATTGATAATTAAGAAAAAGTATTTTGGATCTATGTAGTAATGTGTTGAAGATGTTGAATTATTATTTTTAAAATGTGTTGTCTAGATGAGGGTTTGAACCTGTATAAGAGAAAAATAATGTTAAAATAGATTCAAACTAATCAATTGAGTTTGAATAAAACTAAATAATTAAAATAAAATAAATAAATAAATAAATATGTTGACATAATCAATCTAGTAGTTTAAACATAACTTGTAGAAAATAAAGAGGTCAATCAAATCAATGAAATTAAAAAATTAAAATATAGGATCAAAAACTAAATCGACAGGATTGATATTGTGTGATAATATTGAAAATATAATCATGGATATCCAACAATATTGATGAGTTCACCTCGATTACAAAACCTAAAAAATGATTCCCTAACTATGTCGATCAGATTGATGAAGTTTATTTAATATACAAAAGATACAAAAATATTCAATGGGATTGATATAGTTGAAATACCTACACAAAATATTATTAAATTTGGTTAAAGAGATCAATCAATTATCTGTATAGTAAGATAAATTGGACAAAATCTAAAATTGGTGGATCAGATCAATATAAGATTAAAACATATGCAAAGTGTTAGATTGAGTCAACTGAATCCATCTAGTAGTTTGATAATAAAATTTTTAAAAATATATAAGGGTTAGTTCACACTAGGTTCACTATAATGTATGAAAGTGAAAGTGAAGTTGATCTATAAATCAATCCTAATTCAAAAAAGAAAAGTAAACTAGATATATCACTTACAAATAATTAGATAATCAGGGTCATGACTAATATGGATTCACTTAACCTACCTAAGGGATATCTTATCACATTATCTCACTGGAGAAGGAATCAAATCCTCTAGACAAATAAAAACACATAATAACCTTATCTAGGCCTATAATACAATAATATGCAAATATAATTTTGTGTGCACTAAAGCTTGTTACATAAATGTGGGATAATAAATAATAATAATTAAAATTAAAACTCTACTTAGGTCAATATAGAAGTTATTCTAAGCAAGGAGATATAAATATATTAACCATTACTTACACAAATGTGTCTAACAAAATAAAGGAGTAAGAGTTAGGAATACTCACCTTGAAGATGAACCCATTGACATTCAACCTATACCTCAACTAGTGGTGTTTTCCAAGAGGTTGTTTTGAATTTTTGAAGAAGCTAAGGATATAAAATGGATTATAGGATAGACAGGGACTTCCTAATGAATCTCAAGCTTTCACAAGATAAAATTTATCCTCCAAGTATAAAACCCTAAACAATGACTCCTCAAGTAGAATGGTAAAAATGAAGACTATAAAGAAGTGCAAATGAATCATTATATCTCTTTTAAATGAAGTGAAAGGGGGTATATATATATATATATATATATATATATATATATATATATATAAGTTAACCATAGGACCTCCCATAATTTTAGTAGATGTATTCATCCTAGTTAGCCTTGTTAGGTTAGAAATAAAATAATTAGGCCTCGAACATAGTTCGTTTAGGTTGACTCAGCACCATAACATGTGTTACTCCCATAATGAGGTTGACCCAATTGAATGCATTTGGTGGATGATAAAAATGGATTTTTCTTAGGTAGGGGATATTTGAGGTGATGAGTTACTTAAAGAAGAATGTGAGAGAGGTGTCAAAGCTTAGGGAAATGTATAAGGGGGACATGTATTGGTTTTAGGTGGTGGTATAGGGGACAAATATTTTGTGAAGAACCAAAGGTCAACCCATTCCTTTCCTAATGCATGCTTTAAGGTGTGCACTTAGAGATATTTAGACTCGATGGGTTCTTGCAAGAGATAAAGTACTAGTAATTGATAAAGTTTAAAAAGATTATGTATATATACTTTGTGAACTTTAATGCTTATGATGTTGGGTGATCAAGACTCTATAAACCAAATATAGATGGATTTGGTCAAAATAGAGGAAATAGACAAAAGGCATAGTGTACATAAGATATCAACAAGTTAAGTCTAAAATCATGGCATGATCACAACTTGTTATCTAATGAATTTTATCTTAAGCAAGCAATATTACTCAATGATACCATATTTAAAGCATTTATATGAAATTTACACATTAGATGGAAAGGACCCTATATTTTTCATGATGATTCAAAATAGGGTACAATTATTTGAAAATATTTACAGGGTCATTTTACCATGTCATATCAATGACTATAGGCTTAAGCCTTATTACTAGTAATCTCTATCATGCATCATTGTAAATTAGAGAGAGTGGTAAGTAGCATCATGTAGTTAATGTGTTTGTATAGTATGATATTTTGATTATAACACATTATAATGAAATTAGAATACTCAACATTATAGACTATGATTGATATGTAGATTTAGCCTAAGAGGAAAAAAAATAGTAGGTAGAACATTATGGTATAGACACCTAAAATTGGCCACTGATAACCTCCAACTAGGCTTTTGACCAATTTCCACCAAAGTGCATAATTTGGCTTAAAAACTCCAAAATGCAATAAATGAGTTTAAATATATATATTCAAGTGATGATTTTCGATAGAGTATCATTAAATGGGACAATGCATTTTATGGGCCAGCTAACTTTGATCAGATCATTTCAAGTCAAAATGCTAATTTTGCACCTAGGTGCTCTGGATTGCTCATTTTTGGCAAATCTCTTTAACAACACATGTGCCTTTGTTATTTTATGTTTGTAACATCCTAAATGGGATAAAACATCCAACACATTTGACATTGACTTCTAATTATAATCTATTCAAATTTTGGACCAATAATAAGACATTTTGACTAATTTGATTAATTTGTGCACCAAGAGCCAAAATTTGCACTAAAGTTGACTAATCATGTTTTAGGCTAATTAAACCAAATTAGGTAATTAATTTAATATTACATGGAACTTGTTGAATAAATATTTATTTTAAATTTATTTCTTTTAACTGCATCATCAGGTGACATCATCATATGGGGTGGCATTCATAAGCCATAAATGCATAAAATATCAGTATTATGGGTCTCCCATGCCTCACTAAGACCTTCCATGCATCATTAAGACCATCCATGCCTATTCAATAACCCTCTATACTAAATATTAATTGGGATATTTATATAATTAACTTCATATTTGGATTTATTCATGGTCACACATCTCAATCTTGAGATGGACGGTCATGGTTGATACTTAAACCATTCCAAAAATATATATATAGGAGGCCTTGCCTATTGAATTTTAAGTTCTCACATGCCAAAGTTATAATGATACATTTATTCCAAATATTCATGCAAATTAGTGTTATAATGTCTATGTAGTGAGCCAAGCCAAGCCAAGCCTAAGCTATAAGGTGCCAAAGAGAAGAGGAGATAGCCAAGCCTCCTTTGATGAAGACTTCATGAGCACAAGCTAAGCAAGTCACTACTACAAGATAATTTTGAGCATTCAAGGGAGGTGAAATATTTATTCTCTTTCATATTTTAGTTGTGTTTCCATTCTAGTATTGTTAACTAAGTTCAACCAAGTAACTAGGCCTATAGATATATGTTAGATAGTGTATTGGTTTTTCAATTTGATTTCATTTTATCACTAACAATATAATAACACCTCTCTTGTGTCAAATTTCTAGTATAAAAGTGGTATAAAATTAAGTTTGGGAATGGGGTGTTGACAAAATAATTAAAACAAAAGTATGGTGAGTGGTCATTTAGAATCATTAATGACAATGCACCTAGGATATTGCATCTTTCTTGAAGTAGATCACATGGTAGATTGATAGTATATCCCATAAAATAATATGGATAAATGAAATGATAGTGCATTGAATCACCTACCTACTAATGGTTGGATAAAATCACCTAGATGAAGAAGATTATCCATCTTGTGAAATAATAACTAGTTAACATCAATCTTAGAGATACACACAAGTGTAACCATCTCATAGTATTTAAACACAAATGCCTTGATGGATTTGGTCAGTAAACACTACATAGTAGAGAACTCAAAAAAAACAACCAACATTATATAATCTTAAAACCAATACAATTTTTTATCTACTTTAAAAATAGCTTCTTCTGCAAAGAATTCATACCATAGCTAGGCTAAGAGAATAAAGTCTTCAACGTAGGCCATAAAAGTGACCTTATATATATCATAATTGTTTATCCCACTTCTAAATTCACATAAAGTGGAAATGGGGATTGGTTTAGGCCTAGCTAAAACCAATTATAATTATCTATACCCCTTCTATTTCATTGATGCAATTGAAGCTACTTTTTTTGCCTAGGACCCTCAAGAAGTAACACAACTAGGGGAATCAACACATTGACATCTTTTGTAAGGTTAAAATTTCATATGACTAATCAAACTGCATACTTTTATCCAACTAGATGAGTTAATTATTACCTTGATAAGTAGGTAAAATGAATTCACAATTCACTTGTCATAAGATGTTACCATATTCAATACCCCTTAGATTATGGTTAGAGTAGTAGGGCTTTCGATGCATGTTAAATATCTCATGACTTACTAATCCATAGATTTACCAATCCACTATGATATCAGAGATAAATTCACTACAAGGGCTGAAAAAATAATCCCCTTTGATTTGTGTTTGAAGCTTCAGCTTGAATTCTTACTGAATGCATTACTAAAATATTTTGGCAAATAAAAAATAAAGAAAAGTTTGCAATATAAGGAGTGGTATACATCATGTATAGAATGATATGCCTCCATGAGGATTTTAGTTGGCTTAAAGTTTTATCTTTCTAAATCACAATGAAAATAGATAATATACTCTCTAGTACTATGTAAACATTCTAGTAAAAGTATTTTGTACTTCTACTCTACTTCACATAATGGAAATAATTAGAAGGGCTAGTGAATACTGCTATACATTTTTGGATTGTAATTGTGTTTTCCAACATTATTTAGATGAAAACATGGAAATACTATGATAAACTAGGGAGTTATAATATGTGGTGGATATAAATCCAATTCATGATCAATTCTCACCCAAAGGTACCCCAAGACATGATACAATATCAAGGGAAACATGCATCAATCTCTATATTGCATAATGGCATACAAATCAAGTTGCATGAATTACCCAAAGTAACTATAATGCCACTATAATTGTTCATCTCCATATTGGATGTGTGGGTAGATATTTTGAGGTATATACCACTCAAAACTAAATCAATACAACATTTGTGTTCTATGCTCCCCTAGGTGAGAATAAACCAGTGCAACCAAAGGCATAAACTCAAATCAACACTAAAACCATAACCAAAATCATAACTATAGGCAACATCGTAACCATAATATATCCATTATATGTGGATAAGGTAAAAGATAAAGCACTATCACCATGATCTTCACCCCTACTTCTATAAAAGAGGACCCAATACACAAAGCCCTAGGTTGAAAAAAAACACATTCCAAAGATCACATATGGGTGGGACTTAGCAAATCTTAGAGTTTGAGAGCAAGAATTTTTATATTCCATGCTCATAGACATCAACAATGTGGTTTATGAGTAGGAGTAGGAGAAAGAGTTCTTTTATAAAGTAGTGTGCACTTACTAGGTGCATAATTAGGAAAGGTAAGACTTATGGGTGGACATAACGTAACCTCATTCTTATATCATTATTTACATTATAGCTGAATAAGTAGCCAAAAATGGTTTTAGGCCTAACAATTCCAAAACTAATCATATTTAGGATCCTCTACTATGTATGAAGAACTTCTAGCATAGAAAATACCAATACCTACTTCATTACATAGACATTGAAAGAATCATATAGCTTTACTCTATCTAATTTTCAATGATAGAATGGTGTCCTTTATAGATATAGACAAATATAGTGGTGCATGGAAAGCATAGCAAGCACAACCACCACCATAGGCCCAGTATGAAAAGAATCAAAAGAAGAGCCTCATTTCATCTCCAACATCTAGAAAGATGATTTCATGGTGGGGTATTATCTTGGAATCATACTATTTGGAGGATTTTAAGTCATGTAAACTAATATACTCATATATCCCCATGGAATCACCTAAAGAAAACATCTCGCCATAGCTAGAACCACAACATGAAGCTGTACAGGAATAATAAGATCTATTATAAGCACAAAAGAAGATACAAGGAAGGAAAATGAAGATAAAAAGTATAGGAAGCGATAGGATATGTGAATGGTTATGGAAGAAGATCAATGAAAAAAAGATGTTATAGAGGAGGATCATATAAATAAAAATGAAAAAGTAGAGGCTCAAAAAGAAATAGCTTAAGAAGCATAAACTAAAGTGAAGAAACCCAAAGAAGTAGAGGCTTTAAATAAGAGATCTGATGAATCATAGGAAAACAAGAAATCATAGGAAAAGGAATAAAGATATAACAAGAAGTTTAAGATGAAAAAAGGAATAAAGAGGAAGTAATGGCAATTTCTAAGGTTCAAGAAGAGTAAAAGGATAAGCATGAATATGAGGACAAGGAAGTTGAAGCCAAAGCCAAGGCTTCAATAGAAGCTAAGGATAAAATTGAAGTAGACACCAATGTTAAATATGATGTCGAATCTAAGGCTAAGGTTAAAGCTGAAACTAAAGTGAAGTAGGAGGCAAAGGAAAAATCCGAGTAGCAAGCAAACATCATAATGTAACTAGAAGTTGTAACACATGGAGGTTCAAAAGAGGAGTATTTTTTGTCTATTTTGAAAATAACAAGCCAATGTTTTTGGGATGTCCCCACATCATCCAACTAGTGAACCATATTTTCACTATCATAGGTGCAGTTCATAGTAGACCCTAAAATTATTGTAACCACATTCATGACTTTAAATATGATTGTGTAAGAAATATATTTAGATGTTTTTCAACTACTACTAACCAAGAAAATCAAAGGTGAAACTAAATTACAAGAGAAAATTATGCATAAGGATTTAGATTTAGAATAGGAAGTCTTGTAGTTATGAGAGGACAATGTAGACTTGAGACTTCAATTCACAAATGCATGCCAAATTATTAACACCAACTAACCTACACTAGTGACCCAAGTCTTAGGTAACTAGATAATGTCTTCAGACAAGAAATTCTTAGCTTTATTGCTATAACTCATGAATACTAGCTAGATACACAAAAGCTACAAATGCTATAAATATAAGGATTAAATATCTAGGTAAAAATAGAGGCCATTTGAGAGCTATTGGAAGAGTATGAATAGGTTTTGAATATATTTGTGCTTCAATCCAAAAAGATAGCATAAGCTATGCTCAATTGGAAGTAGTAGCTAAATAAATCTTTGGTCATAGTTAAGGAAAATTTAAACATGGCATATAAATCTAAATCTATCATGGAAGATCACATGGCTACTTCTAAAATAATGAGAAGCACACTTAATAGATTATAGGATTCAAGGGATGAAAACATGTAAAAATTGTATATCTAGCACAATAAGACTCTACAAAACTCATTTGTTAGTAGTAATTCAAGCACAAAGGCATGTGGATAGGTTGAATAAATTATTAAAAGACATCCCAGTGAAAATGTCAAATGATATGGCACTCATCACCATCACTGATGATGAAGACATTCAGAACCTAATGGTGATTCAAGTCTTGTTGTGTATATTTTTAACTATGGTTTAGGAAGTGATGACTGATTAAAAGATGTTAAATCAAACTTGTCCCATTTTGATGCCACCATTGATAACATTATTGATGAACTAAAATACATAACCCTACAGTAGTTTCAATAAGTAATTCACCAAAAGAAGATTTAAATAATAATGTATCCAAAAATCCATTAATGATAAGAGCCTCCACCATAAGCTTATATAGGACCAAGTGTTTCATCCACTCTTCCAACATGTCCATCATCTCAATAAACTATTATGTAACCAAAAAAAAGTATACTTCCACATACATAGTAGGTAATGCACACTTATAAATTTCTAGTTTTCACAACATTTTGGCACAATTTTTGAGGATATCCTTAAGAATTAAGAGTGGCGAAATGTTGGTTTAAAAATCGTAAAGGGAAGACATTTGGTTAAACCAATCTATTGAAAACCTAAATGTATCATAGACTATTATGTTACTTAGCTAAAAACATGAAAGGGAGGTTAAGTAATGTGCAAAGGGTGAAATAGGTAAAGGAAAACTAGAGTAATAACTATGATTCTTGTGTTTGGTTCAATTCATTAATTTGAGCTTTAGATCAAGATCATGTGCTACAACTTTATCTTAGGATGAGACAAATTTTTAAGTCTAGGAAAGTATTGAGTGTAGAATAGGGCTATTAAAATGATAGAGTATATAAGTTGGACACGTGTGATATTTCCACTCATTTTATATTTTGTATATATTTTACCTATGTAAGCATAATGATATATGATATAATGCAAAAAGTCACTCCTTTTAGACATATCAAAATGATAGAATATGAATATTGAACATTTGTAAAACTCTATATATAATGATCAACTATATTCATATATGTTTTTGATGTGATAGAAATTAATACATATTTTTTAGATATGATTTTCCTATGTATATTTTATGATTTTCATGTGCACAAAGAATGCTTTGATTTAATCTATTAATTATATGAATTTATATCAATTGTTAGGACTCTAATAAACAAGTATTTATACACACATCTATCTAGTTGTTTGTTTAATGAATATATTCATTTTGAACCTAATTTTAAATGTTTAATATTTTTACTCCATGGACAAGTTATCCCTGAATTATCATGTTCAAAAGGGTTTCTAGGAATCTCTGTTAACATCCACTATTCATTAGTTTCGAAATTGTTGATATCTATGGTAAAAAAGTTATTATTGATGAAGGTTATATAACACTTGTGTTGTATCCCTTGACTTTATTAATACACTTGGATAATCATAATGCAACTTTAAATCTACCGAAATTATGTGTCAAGGTTATGAAAGAATAAAACTACATCATCTTATTTTTTTATCTTGTTATCACAATTATTCTTTTCAAAATTCATATTAAATTCATGATATTTAACTTCCAATTATCATATAATATTTTAATTGATTGACCATGGATACAGTGCATTAGATCTATTTCTTCATTAGCATGCTGATGTGTTAGATTTCCTCACAATGGTGTTATATATAGGATACAAGGAGACATGAACCATTGTAATTTTAAACATTTCCAAGAAAGTGGTGTTTTAAAAATACCTACACTTAAACCTTTGGTTAGTATTCATTTTCATGAATCTCAACAATTAAATTATCCCATTAATTCTAATAGAGGTTATAATGCACACCCTAAACTTATAATCAATGTACCACCTAACCTTTTAGATTATAATTATGATGAAATCAATGACCTTATTTTTAAAATAATAACTTCTGATATCCCTTTGCACATAATTGCCTCCTTTTTTACAACCTAGGTTTTTTCAAAAGATAATAGATGAAATTTCAACTTCCATAGTAATGCCAAAATAACCCATTCATCATCCTTCCTCGACCAATAAAATTATTCATGCTTTTAATATTGATATACATAACCCTAATTATGATGATGGATATTAATTAGATGATCCCTTGTTAGCTAGATTTGTTCAATCTAAAGATGCATAAATTATTATTATTCACAACATTCTTTATGTTTACATGGTATTAGTTCTATTAATGTGGTTCCTTCTCCTTCTAACTCAATTGACATTATCTATTCTTGAATGGATGTTCACATGTTTGAGATGGAGTATATACTAGATAATTCTCATTTAGTCACTTATAATCCTCTTCAAAGTATGTTTCTTGATCATGCCATGATGAGACAATATCAATTCACTAAATTTTATAATCCTTCAAGCATACTCCATCTTGAGATGTCAAACACATTAATATAACCAACATTGAATCCTTCTATTATAATTGTTGTTCCTAGTATTTAACCTACTCTGAGTTATCCTATCAATGTTGATGACTTATTAATTTTTTTCATGTTTGATCCCTCACCTACATAATGGGTAGATGAGCCATATTGTCATTTGCGTAAGGTTACTAGTCAGTGGCCTAAGGATTGTCATGCATATTAGATATTTTTAACACATCAAAAAGCATCAAGTTCCACACCTAAAAAAGATATTCAATATCTATAATTAGATACTTCTATATTCATTTATTTTTTCATGGAATAAACATGTAAACCTCTACTCATCATCAATAAATTTTATAGGATATTTATGTGCTTCATCCAGACACCATAAGACTCCTATTGATAATAACCCACCTTTAACTAAGATACTTCCCTAGTATATCCATAAACACTAGGATGTTTATTTACTTTGGTATTATTTTGCTACATGTCACACAGATAGGTGTAGATTATTATAATATTATTTTTATGATTTCCAACTGCCTACATTGTCACCTTCTCAAAAAAATCCTCAAGCTCATTTAGAAGAAAACGCTTAGCCTTCATCCCAAACTACATCATCCCAAATATATTAATATATTAGTCACTTTATATTACTAGTTCTTTGCATTTATTACCCTTCACAAGAGGTGCCATGTGATCATATTCATTATAACATACCTACATTCTCCAAAGAGATTGTGGATCAACAAGTCCTTTCACAAATCTTTGTGAATATAGATGAGACTATGATTAAGTCAAATTTTATTTACAACAAGATTTGTCTGATGTTTATTTATGATATATTTCATGAAATATTTCAACATTTATGAGCACATTTTTGTGATACATCATATTATTATTAACATTTCCATATGAGTTGGATTTGATATTTACATTTCATTATAGTATTTGTGATGCATTTTTTATATTTTGGTCACATGATCATTCTCTTTAATTTTTTTAATTTTATTTATGCATTTATGATTTTATATTTTACAAACATAACTTTTTGATTAAATCATTTGGTAGTAAATTTATAAAGTTAAATCTTCATCTATGATTCATTTATATGTGGAAACCATTTATTTTCCCTATTTTAGGATTATTTGTCCATACATTTGTTATTGTGTTAGCTCATTTTTTCAATAGTATAGTAATTTATTTGACATGGCTATATACCACACCGAACACTATCCCATTTCCCTTGTGATTAGCTAGAAATCATATTCATCATTGTACCATTTATTAAATAAATGGATCTCTTATGATCTTCATTTATGCCTTATCATTTTTTCATTTAAAATAAAATATAGGTTAGTCTTCAGATTGCACACTTACTTGTGGGCAAGTCCAACAATCTTTAAAGATGACATAGTCCTCAAGTACTTTTGTATTGTAATTGAAGTGTAATATTTCTTTTGATTATCACTTATGTCATTTATTATTTATTTTATGAATTCATGTGGAGGAGGAATATAAAAATCCATAAAATTGAAAAACTAAATTATAAAAGAAATAAAAGGCAATGATCAAAATCCAATTACAAATTCAAAATTTAAAACCACACTAAAAGACATGATCCTTCTTGGGCATGTATCAAATTTTTGTTGAAGATAAACTCCACAATTGACCTCATGATAGAGTTAATATCCATTTTAGTGTAGTAGATAATTAGACTAGGATAAGAGGTCTCATTATACTAATTAGTGCCACCTGTTTACTCACACAAGTACCAATCTTTGCGATAGACCGATGGATCTATAATGGGTTATAAACAATGGGGAACAAACTGTGATAAGGTAAGCCAAATTTTATTTTTTCATGCATATAAAAACTTCATGGGATGATATATGTACCTCATCTATTATTCCAATGTTTTGTGTCTATAAGTTAGAGTATCTTAGGTCCTTGTTCAAAAAAGTTCAAGTTCTTATCACTTACACATTTGTATAATGTGTCTCATTTCTAGTAAAGATAGTTACAAAACCTATGTATTACTTTCCATTCCATATTTTTATAACATTATCCTAGATATCCCCTTTGATTAATATCTTTTATTATTTAAACACAGCCTCAAACACAAATTCTATTGTTAAAACTCATTAGTTTTCTTCTTGTGAGTTGCATTATAAGACCTCATATAGGACCAGGCCTTACTCACAAAATACCCCTATTTCCCATAACACAATGTGCCATATTTTGAGATATATATAAATTTCCATACTCCTCTACATTACAGATTAGCATAAATACTAATTTGGTTTGTCATTTCTACATATTTGTGGGGTTTCATATCTTTGTTTATATTCTTATCATATATTGATATTTCTCTTATTCATGCATATTTTGATTTTGCATTTGATTTTTATCTTTTCTTACACATTGGAAAATATTGATATCTTATTTTACATATTTTGAGATATATTTACTATGGTTCTCTTTTAATAATTTGGTTTCATGATTTCATTTTCTTTACTTACAATTTATTTTTAATTCTTCTTATTACCATTCTTTTTTACCATGTATTTTCTCACATTTTCTAGAAAAAAATAACACATACACATAAATTTTATCATAACATATAGAAATCAACAAAAGTGCTATAAATAAAATACATCCATAACATCCATGAGTCATGAAAAAATATCTATATTTTTGTGGGTGTGGGTGGCTCAAAGATTGATATAAAATAATAAAATCATAGTACAAAGTAAATACCTAAGGTTGAGGTCCATCATGAGGATGTGATATAGTAGCCATAGAGTCCTATGAATACCCTCTCTAAATATCACATTCTATTGAGTGCATCTATGATTAAGTAATGTCCACCTATCCCTATAGATTGGCCACCTATGATTAAACATCTTTCAATTGTATAGTTATCGCTAAGTGAGTGGATCTCTCTTAAGCTAATGCCTACCATGTTTATATATCCCTTTGACATATTAATACTAGTATAACATATTGTTATCCATTTAGTACTCTCCACATCAATTGATTTTTCTCATTTACCAATTGAAACCAACAAACATATATAGGTTTTGAAGGCACCATAGGATCAACAATCAGTGTAACATTATATTGTGGTAGCATGCCATATAATATATCATGATGAGTTATCTTTATTGTAAAATGTAAGATAAAATTACATCGTATCACACACACACACACACACACACACATTCAAAATCACACATCTATCTAGTATGTATATTTATCTATCTCAATTATATTAAAATAATCACAATAAACCACATCTTAATCATCAAAATTTATTCCATATACTCGGTCACTAAGTACCTCTTTTGTAGAATGCATTTATGATAGTGAAAAAATTATATACTATCTAGACTCAATCACATGAGCATGTCATGTTCCACTATGAATCTACCTCTTAATTGACCAACTCAAGATAAGATGCATTGTGGGATCTCCTTAAGGTTATGCCCATGTTTTTAGTTTTATATGTGGTTCCATTAGATCCCATATTTGTATTTATGGAAATGGTGGTGGTTTTGGTACCTACTTCTCTTGTGAAATAATTAGTAATCCCCATCCTATGGATGTAGCTTGAATTCCTCACTATTTTTAGTATCATCATCTAAAATGCCTCTATTAGTGAGGTTGTATAATGGGAACCTCTTTAGGTATTCCCAAACCACACCACTCCCTTGTATGATGGGCCCAAAATTTATGAGCCATTATAGGTGACACCATGTGTGAAAACCTAAACTACTTTGGTATATGATGTACTAGATATGGCTCCACCCACCAAATAAAGTGTCTTATAATCCTCAGTAGACCATGAGCTAGAAAATCAATTGGCCAAAAATGCCAAGTATCTATCATGCCCTAATATGGGTACCAAATAATGTGATCCCAAGTCATAATTTATAATGTTGAGACATGTGTCACAACACACACCACATGGTCTTGTGTCTACCTATGCATGCATAAGAAGGAATCATTCATGGCATGAAGGAATCTTATTAACCTATACATAGTAAATACCTTATAAATCCATTTAGAAAAAAGTACAACAAGCCCCATAATATGTTGGCCCTTGGATAAAATGTTATAATAATAGTGAATTAATAACATCCAAATCATAGGACCTAAATCAGAGAATGTTCCATGCTCCAACATTAATTGGAATAAATCTATAATATACAAAGGGACGTCCCTATCTAACTTGTGATAGATCAATCAAGCTATCCCAAGTATAATAATGACCTTCCTAATATCAAAAAAAATGAAACATACACATAAAAAGAATGGACCAAAAATTGAGGTTGGTCATATCTCTCTAATGTTATCACCCACAAAGCTAAGTCTCACTTATAATCATCAAAATATGGAGTATTTCACACCACTGGTGTGTTAGTAATCAGTAATCCTAACAAAGCATGCATAGCCTATAGGGTAATACCCACCTTAATGGTATCCCCATCCACCACCAATCAAAATGTATTAGTTAGTATCTTTCATGTTCCTAGGAATATAGTGAATAAGGTAACATTTAGTGGGATATCTTGCATCTACATGATCCCACCAAATCCAAGTGTAGTAATTTGAGCCTAATCCATGACAAATAATCTATCTAGTAGATATCATAACCAAAGTGTATATAATATTCTCCAAAGTCTTCATTGCCTCTACAAAATGCCAAATAATAGAGCAAATATAAGATATTTATTCCCAAAATGACATAAATCATATCTTGAATTTTGAAAAATCGATAAAAAACCAAATTAACTACTTTGTCAACCATGTACAGAGGTACATCGACCCCCATTTGTCATCTTCTTGACTATATCATCCATGTACATAGCTACATTAGACATCTATTACACTCAACAATATTGGCCATGTTACTAGACTACATTAGCCTTTATATACTATATTGGGCTTTTCTAAAAAATGCATTATCTAGAATGTAAACTTTTATCCATCTTTCTATGCTATCAGCCACAAACTATGTTCTCAACAACCCTCAATATAACTATATCAACCACCATAAATGCTATCAACTAGTCATGAAAATCCTCCCTTTTAAACTACATAAGTCTCATTGATACTATATTTTTTCTATGATGATTTTTCACTAAATCATCATAAATACCCTTGACCTACTTTTTTACATATTTTATCTTACCTATTTATTATTTTAGTTTTTACTATATTACCATACTTTATGGGGCAAATTTTGCTAAATGTATTTGACCTGACATCTAATTTTTATAATCTAATACATTTTAATTCAAAAAAATATAAATTAGCACTAAATGCACCCCATACTAAGATTTTACTAGCCGTTGTTTCAATCTATGCTTTGGTATGCCCTCCTTGCAATATGAGAAATCATCTCTCTCTTTGCTAAATTTGGAAATATAGAGCTCTCATTTCCAAAAATAAAAAATATGCAAATGAAATGTAATTTACTCATTTTATAGTAAAATTTGAAAATTTTAAACCTTTAATTAATTTTTGAGAAATTTTTATCTTATTTATAACCTTTTTTTGGTTAGTCCTTTTCATTAACTGAAAGAAGTTTTGGACTCTTAACAAAGTACATTTTTTTTTAGTCATTAATATATTTTTTTGTAATTGAATTATATCTTATTTTTTAGGGTCCTCTCTTGTTCTGCACACTCAATGCCTTTCTTCACTCATTCTACATGTAACTACTCTTCCAAAAAATTAAGGTAAGTGAAGGTACATATTTAAAAATTTATTTACTTTCATTTATTTTGTATTTCAAACTACAATTTGTTGGCTCAGTTAGTGTGTTTATTTTATTTCTTGAATCGCCATCTGATGTTAGAATTAAGTAACATGTGATGAGCTTCAAGTGGGTCATATGTATACACACAATATTTTTAAACTTTATCATTAATTGATAGATTTTCTCTTGCATCAACCTATTAACTTTCAATCTCTCTAAGTGCATGCCTTAAAGGGTTCACTAAGAAATGGGTGAGTGGACTATTGATACTTCACAAGAGACATTATTATTCAAATATATCATGCTTGAATCCATTATAAAACCAACATACTTCATTCCCTAAGAAATATTCATCCTAATAGCCCCTAATTAAACTAAGACATATCTTTTTTGACTATATCATCTTAGGTCAATGTAGTGTTTTCCACCTCCTAACAAATTTAAATTTAGGTAAGCTTAGGTCGACATAGCTTGAAAGTTACGACATATGATTCACAACTAAGTTAGACCTTATAGACCTAGTTTGAGTTTAAATGGTATCTTTTAAATTACATCAAGGTTGGATAATAGCATCAATTAAAAATTTTAGAAGGGTTAGGATCACTCACCACTATAAATACAAGTCTCATTTCAATCCAATGAGAGGAACATAATTTTTGCATTATTATTTCTTTCAATTCTACTTAAGTCTAGATTTGGTGAATCCATTACTTAGATCTAACCTTGGAGATAAAAAATTTTCTTTTAGAGTCTTAAATTGAATAGGACTACCTTTATCCTAGAGCTTGATTCAACCATTATGATCCATACAACACAACCAATCTCTTGCAAAGCACCATTGGCCAAGGGAGAGATTAAGGCTTGACAAGTTTTATTCAAGGTAAGTATTTTTAACCCTATCTCTTTCATTTGATAGATATATATTGTATAAGTAATATATTATATGGTTGTATAACTCCTTGTTTGAATCTCCCTCCACTTATACTTAGTATGGTTATAGGGTTTTTCAAACTTTCCATTTCCCACTTTACATAACATACGCCCCCATTTTCTTATTATGGTTCTTTATTTTTTAGTTTAATCACCCCCTATATTTGTGTTTCTAGCTTGGAAATACTATATTAGATTAATATTATAATAGCTAATTAGGTTTATTCGATTATATTTATTGCCTAGAAGCTTCGAAAACCTCTACATTGATGTCATATTATAAGTGCGCCTCTAGCTAGATTTAGTGGATTCATTTGATTATACCTCAATATAACTAAGTATCAACATGCTCTATTTGATTTACCTTCTCCTAGTCTAGATCTCTTAGATGACATAAGTTTTTGTTTAATATTATCTCATTGCTTACAAAGCATGTGTCTATTTACAATCTCTTTTTAGTGGTAGATGGATTATATTTATATCCTAAAAATGAGGATAATAATGGAAGATGTATTTTATTTAATTTTATTAAAATTGAGATGATAATTTTGATTTGAATATATGAGGGGTGTATGATTTAATATTGTTCAAGTTTATTTATGGTAATTCATTTTATATGTTTCAATCATCCAATCCTTTATTTTCAATTTATTTTTAGTGGTAGATATATTAAATAACTATAGTTTTTCTAGAATTCCTTACATAACAAAATTATTATTTAAAAGAACCTTATTTAATATTACTTTGAAAAAATTTATCTAAAACCATGGTGCATTATATTTTCAATCTATGTTTAATGATAGATACATTATATCTATATGTCAACCTTAATTAAGAGAGTGAGGAAAATAACATAAAATATATTTTTTTTTAATTTTAAAATTAACTATTATAAATTATTTTTTATTTTATTTTAATATATATTTTTATGATGTAATTAAATTATAAAATAAAAATTCTACTATAATTTAAACAATTATAATATTCAAAATATTTTTCGCATCATGTACTCACCACAATACTACTATATTTATTTGAAAAGATTTAAATCATTATCAAGAGCACAATTTTGTGCACACGCTATAATCATAGTATTTCATAATCCCACATCTCTTTCAAGAATTTATTCAAATAGATGACATAAATTTTTTAAATTTTTATAAAGTATTTTAAGCTACCATAAGGTTTTCACTATTATTTTAGAGTAATGTGTGGTTCCATGCATTGTTTACCTAAACTTTATATTTTAAACGATTATTTATTATTTATTTCTGTTTCAATGGTTTCCTCACACCCGTGTTCATGATAGTTTTTCTTTTTCATTAATAATATATAAATAAACTTCATATTTAGAAAAATTATACTATTGCATGTTGTTCATGTGCTTAAATCTATTCACCATTCGCGAGAAGTGATTTATTTTATACCATGATTTATTTATTCAGTTTTTAAAATAATTTAAAACAATTTGTTCCTATAAGTAAATGTGTCTTTAAATGAAACACACATCAATCAATTTTTTATAATACATCAATCACCATAAATTTTTCATTCCAAATATAGTAAAAAATTGATAGTGGGTTCTCAGGGTTTTTCTCAATACTGAGATTATGTGCTTCCTTCGTAGGGCCATAAAATAATGGTTGGGAAGCAATAATATTAAAAAATGAAACACTTAATTCATAAGTAGATGAGATCCATGGGTTCTCAGCGTACCAAAATATTGTTCTGTACCCATATATTCAATAAACATGATGTATATATTATATGTTATTTTTATTATATATCATTAATGTTAATAAAAAATGAAATGAAAATTTAATATTTGGTTACATCATTTATGTCCAAATTTATTTCTAAATCTTAATATTTCATTTTATAATTTTTTTTAAAGAATGTGTTTTTTTAATTGAAACTTTTTAGATCTTTGTAGTTGCAGTATCTATTAACATATTTGTTTGTGCCTTTTATCGTTACTTCATATATTCATGTGGTCACTTTCCCACCTATTTTTCATATTTTCAACTTTGTAACATGTATCTATAATTCTTCTCTTTTATCCTTCTCAGCGCTTTCTAAAACTATATGCTATCTTCAGAATAACTTTAAACCTGTGAACTGATTTGTGAAATGCAGACTTGTCTAAAGATAACTTATGGAGATATTTTTGGTCACATTTCATTTTGATCATTTTTTTCATTGGGCCTTGTTAGGTCATATTTTACATGCTAATAGCTCTCCTAGATTGAATTCATAATATATTAAAATACATACCTACTATGATGCATGTAAAACAACACTATAGAATATTAAGAGCTATATAAATATTACGTGTTTTATCTTTAGAATTTTGTTAAACTAAATATCAAAGTTACAAAATTTTAATTAATATTTACATGCTTACTCCAATGATAAAATAGGATAAGGAGACTCTAGACTTGAATTCAAAAATTCACATACACATTATAGAGAGAACTACATTCGAGTTTGATCTAAAATGTAGTGCAACACTTAGTCAGTCAACATGGATTAACCAAGGTCAATCCAATGTCATTTGTTTCACTTGAAACCCCCTATTTGATATAAAATTACTTTTTTCAAGAACTAGAGTTTCACTTTGTAATTATATTCATCTAATATTTCATCTATGGAAGTATCTCAATAGTATCAATGAATAGAAGTGAAGGTAGCTAATAGTCACATTTTTGTTATAGTCAATGTAGACAAGTCCACAATCAACAAACAAGGTTGGCTTGTGATGATGTCTATGGAGTCTAAACCTATCTATAAATATCCACAGATCTTATCTCTAGATCTAAGTTGTCATAGTCTTTCCTTATCATAATTTTCATTATCAAACCTCAGTTAAAATAAAATGAAAACCCATATTTAAGATAAGTTATATTATTCCTAGTGTTTTCCAAAAAAAAAAGCATATTACTATATTTATCAAGTTTCAATCAAAATTATTGGTAAATTGTACACCTTTATCACTCTGATTTACCTCAATATTTTTATTCTTATTAGATTCCCATTATAAAAAATAAATTGAAACATATTGGTGAACCCATGCATTTATTTTCAAGCATTGATTTTTCAATTGTTGTTCTAGGGTTTTCGCTGAATTTATGACTCGCATACAATAATGAGAAGTATGATCATCTTTTACTAGATTTTAGTAAGTGATAATCAAGGATTTATCTTTGACCTGGGGGTCTTAGATTGAATTCTTTATTCCCATGCATAAAACTATTTTCAAAATTCATCTATTAAATAATTTTTCATTCTTCTATGACTTTTTAGAACTATGCTCTAATAGTTGAAAATATCATAGGAGTCTTTATTATGGAAAAGTAGTCTTTAGTTTCATATGATCCATGGTGTGAGGGGTACTATTCCAATACTCAAACCATTAGATAATACTATATACAAAATTTAGTTTCTATGTACTTCAAAGTATATTGGAAATGTATAGGTTTTTTAATTTTTAAGACATAATAAGCCTCTTGGTCATTTATTTTTATAGTTTATCGGTAAGAATTTATCCCTCAGAAGTTACTTTCAATGTACCTTAGAGATGGAATTCTGTAGCCACTAGATGGTGTGATCCTCTAGAGTCCATATGCAATGCTTTGTTAGGTCTTGTTCACTATTTACACCGAGATCAATTTATATAAGATCCTACAAGTCAAACATACTTTGACTAGTCACACCTATTGATATGATTTCTTTCTTGGTATGATTGGATGTCTCCCAAGGTCAAACATGTCTAAATCTTAGGACGTCTCAATATCCTCCAAATATCCTCAAAGTTAATAGTAGTTTGACTTATGTGGATCTAAAAGGTATAACTATCAGTATCCCATTAATTTTCAAGCACTATCATAGTATGCTTATCATATAGAATCACATCTAGTTGTTTATCATAACTTATCCCATCCACATCAATAGTGGATCTCTCTACATCACTTAGTGGAAATATTTGCATAATTTCCATCATATTCCCATATGTAATCTCTCATGCTCTCATGTTAGTGTGAAATCACAAAACATGACATAAAAATTAGAAAACTTATGCAAATATGAGTACATAAAATTTTAAAAAATTGGTGTTAAAACCTCACAAATATTATGATCAAGTTTGTGATTGAACATAAAACTACACAGATAAGTCTATAGTTAAGCAAACATGTTTGCAGATAATTGCATAGAACTTTTGGTAAAAAATAAATCATTCTGAGATATGACGATTTGAGGATGTGATGTAGTATTATGACTATTTATTGGATCTATTCATTTAATAAAATAGGTATATTCCACATTCCTTGGATTTTCCCTTTAGGATGAGATTAACTAATTAACATAAGTTAATTAGCTAATGTGATTTTATATGATTATATTGGGATTGGATGTGGTCATGCAAAACATAATTAATTGGCTAGGAGAATGATCACTTATTTGGATAGGGAATTTAGGGAGAATATAATATTGATTAGATGATTTTAGAAAGATGTTAGTGTGGATGAAGGGATAGTTAAAATCAACACAAGGTGCATAATTTTAGGTATCTACAAGTGTAATCCCTTTTATTTTGGGTGGGTAACAAGACTCGTGAGGGTGTCATTATTTAATCATAAAAATATAGATTAGGGTATTTAGGTTTAAGAATATATAAATGAATAAGCACAAGGGTGATAAACATATCTATAGTAGGCCTAGAAAATGTAATACTAAGATAAAACTTACATTAAATTCATAATACTAAGATATGTTAAAAATAAAAATTAAAACTACACTATATAAGGTAATGACAAATAAATAATAAACTTAGTTATAATACTAATTTAGATATGGATATAGAACATGTATGAAGTAAACTGGGAGAATATTATGAAACAATCACCAAATTTATAGATTTAGTGCCTATATAGCCTCAAACACTTATGTTAAAATTAGATGGTTACATCAAAACTAGTGTCTAGGTTAGACACAAGTGTCTTGTGTAAAATAATATCTAGAAAAATATGTGACCACTTAGATGTTTATGGGTTTTATGTTCCCTTCACTCTAGTGCATTTAGATCTAGGTCATGGATTGTCATTCCTTGTCAAATAGAAAAACCTTAGTTCTTCTTCTTTGTAGTGGCTATGATAAAAATGGGTTATTGGGCACATGGTTTTGATCTCTAAAGACCCCTTTTTCAATGAGTGTTTCCTATATAACCAATAATTTGAAGAGGGATTTAAACTCATATAGTTTTACTCTATATGTTGGCTTCTATGTGAATCATGCAATATATGGAAAGAAAGTACCAAAGTGAATTAACTTGTAACATGGAAAATATAGATCTTGGGATTTTGCTTTAGTAATTAAGACCTGTGTATGTGTTGTCTCTATGAATAATATGTAAATAAGATAAAATAGGAAATGTTTACTAACTTGAGTGCTTGATTGAACTCCTTTTGTAAGTTACCTAGTGCTTAGGTAAGAAGTCTCTAGGTGAGGAATGAATGAGGGTTGATATTATATTTATACCAATCCCTTTGGAGAATAAATCACATTAAAGTAGTTAGGATGACCATTAATATATGTTTTATTTTTATAATTGAATAATTTAGGGAAATCAATGCTTGCATTAGAGTAGGACACCTATGTTGACATAGGTGTCTATCCTTGATGCAAGTGTCTAAGGAACAGTAAAATAGGTACAAGATTATAACTTAGAAAAATGAAAGATAAGCATGTTTTAAGCATTATGGGAAATATATAAGGCCTAGTTCATTAACATAAGACTGGTCAGAGTAAGAGATATACCAAGAGGCACGATAGAGAGTATATTCAAGACTTTTAGAAGTAGGAAAGGTGTAGAACTGAGAGGAATAACAAAGGTCTATATATTCGAAGTGTATAAGACTTAGGTGTTAAATAACTCATAAATAGTGTTTACATTATCCAAAATTTAATTTATTAATTAAATTTCTATTTTAAATTAAATGAATGTGTACTTGAGTGTGTATAACAAACCTTGTATTTTCTTGAGTCTAACTTGAGCACCTTGTTGGTGACTAGCCTACAACCAAGAACATGTTATAATACATAATCAATGAATATAATCTAAAATTGAAATTATTTAAATAATTTTAAATTGAAAGAGAATGTTTAAGAGTACACCTGTGTATTGATGCAACTGCCTTATCTATTATAAACTTTGATTTGAAAGATGTATCATTGTGAATCACTAAAATTGAGATTATGCATAATAAAAATATAGAAAGTGAATATATCTAAGGAGATAGAGAGAGAAAGAGGAGGGCACATGCCCCCAACCATAAATAAAATATGGATTACTACTTGTTAGTTGAGACTATCTCAGCTTTGCAACCCAATCATACTTATAACTTGGTGTGAGTGAAACAAGTCAGCTCATACTAAAAAAATTGGTGAGGATTAATGATGAAATAAATTCCAACCTATTAACTTTGAAATATTGAGTGATTTAATCATCTCAACCATACCAAAAAGTTAAACAACTACTTTAGTAGAATGGCTTAATATAGTTTTTAAAATTCCAACTTGGTGGGTGTTATTATTCCCTGAAAGTGTTTTGAATCTAAAATTATTGTGATTTTTCAATATTAGGTGCACATTTCATGGTATATGCATATCATATGTGTCTTATGCTAAAATTATGTTTAACAATGTTACCAACGTATATAATTCTACCACAAATGTGTATCTGAATCATATAACTATATAATTTGGTTAATTTGAAAATTATATATGTGTAGAGAACATGATTCTAAAGCATGCCCCCTCTATATAAAATTAATATAAGTTTAAATGTAGATTACATGTTTCTAAAGCATTCCCTCACTATAATCTAGAGACATCAAATACTTAATAAGTGTGGAGAACATGTTTACAAAACATGCCCTTATTGTATATCTAAAACTATGAATATGTGGAAGCCATGCCTCTATGACATGTCCCCACTAAATCTGAAACTATAAATGTGTGTGTGTGGAATCCATTCCTCTATTACATTCCACCACTAATATTCACCGCTTTGAGGTGAGGGAAAAATAGAAATTGGTAGTTACCTCACCTCAAAGGGATAAGATAACCATATAACTATGAATGAATCATGTAGTGTTTATCAGAACATGTTAAGGTAAATGTATCATTGAAGTGGATAGAATGTGATCATATCAAGGCCTAATATGCATGATAAACATCATGGTAAAATCTAGTTAGTAATATTATAATCTCAACAAGTAAATAATCACACACACAAAAGTATTGAAAATCAAGTCAAAAGATAATGTTCTAATGAGACCTTAAACAAGGGGCATTCTCAAAATACAACATAATAGAATAGATGTGACTTAGTCAAATGTCCATGAAATTAGGAATGATATATTCAAATTTCCATACAAAAATCAATGAAATATTAAATGTGAAAGAATCAAACAAAGGTATGGGTGACACAAATAACGGAGCATATTCAAATGCTCAATAAACAAGATAATAGCAAGGCAAGACACTCAAAGAAGTGTATAGATGAAAACACAAAAAAATAACATAAACATAGCATACTATTTAACACTAAATTATATGGGGATCCTAATTTGGTGTATAAAGGGTTAAGAATATAGAAATCATAATTCATAAGGGTGAAAATAAGATCTACAACAAGCCAATTGGGTGTTAAACTCAAATATAAACATACACCAAATTTATGATGTTGAGAATAGGATAACTATAGAAAGTACAACTAAGCTATGCATGTATATGACAAATAAGTAATATACTTATCTGGTTTTGATGTTAACATAGTGTTAGATCTAGAACAAGAATAAAGTAGACTAGAAGGTGATTGTAGAATAGTAATCAGATTCTATATCTGATGCTTCTAGAGTGCTGGACACTAATGTTAGCCTAGGATGGTTATGTCGATACTACCATTTGGGTTTGATTCATGTCTCCTATATATAATTTCTATTGAAAAAGGATGTAAGCATATAGATTCTTCTAGGTTTGAATCATCTTCACTCTAGTGCATTCAAATCTAGGTCATGAATTGTCACTCTTCATGAATTTTCAAAACCCTGGTTCTTCATCTTCATAATGACCTTGGGAAAAATGGGTTAGTGGCAACATAGGGTTGATATGACCACAAATACCACTCTATCAGTGAGTCCTATCTATGTAGACAATACTTTGAAGATGGTGTTAGACTGATATAGTTCTTCCCTATGTGTTGGCTTATGTGTAAATCATGCCATATGTGCAAAGCATGTACAATAGTGACCTAAATTATAACTTAGAAAATCAAGATATTGGGTTGCTACTTTAGTTATTTAGACATGTGGATATGTTTATGCTATGACTAGTATCAAAATAAGGGAGCTTTATTTAATTAAATGCTTGAGAGAGTACTTTTGATAAGTTGCCTCAGTCTCTCTTGGTCTTTTCTAGGTGAGAAATGAATGAGGGTTGATATTGTATTTATTCAATCCCTTTGGATAAGTAACTCACATTAAATAACTTAGGAAAAATATTATAATAGTTTTATTTGAAAAATATATGACTTTAGGGCATTAGACACTTGTATCAAGTTATGAAACTATCATCAATTTTAGTGTCAAACCTAGACATTAGTATCCATGGAGAAGGAGATTAGGTATAAGATCATGAATTTTAGAGATGGAATATATGTAAATTTTAATCATTCCAAGTAAGGTATAAGGCATATGTCATTAATATAATACTATTCAAACTAATAGATAGGCAAAGGGGTAAAATATCGAGTAGATGTGAGACCTGTAGAATAAGAAAAAGGTCCATAACTAGGAGGAAAAACCAAGGTCTAAATTTCTAAAATGTATAAGATTTAGGTGATATATAATCCATAAATATTTTTTACATTCCCCCCCCACCCCCTTTAATCTATTAATGAAATTTATATTTTAAAAGAAAAGAATACATAATTGGGTGTGTATAACATACTTTGTCTTTCTATGTGCCCAATTTGACTCCTTTGCTGATGACTTACCTATAACCAGTGGCATGTTACAATATATAATCAGTGAATATAATCTATAATTTAAAGTAATTGAAATAAATTGAAAATGAAAGAGTAATGTTTAGGATTGCACTTGTGTATTTATTTAATCATCTTGCCTAAGATTAGGAAAAATATAGATAAATTTATAAAGTTCATATATCCAAGGAGAGAGAGAGAGAGAGAGAGAGAGAGAGAGAGAGAGAGAGAGAGAGAGAGAGAGAGAGGCACATTCCCCCAACTTTGAATCAAAGGCAAGTTTCCACCTAGTAGTTGAGATTAGCTCAATTGTGAAACCCAATTATACTTGTTACCTGGTGAGACTAGATGATATAACTAAGTCCAACCTAAAAAATTATCAAGTTTGAGGATTTGATCACCTCAACCATACTAAAAAGTGAACTAATTATGGTAGTAGACTATCTCAATAAAGTCCATAAAAGTCCTAATTGTATTAGTACATAAAAGAGTTTTGGAATCTAAAACTAGTTTAAATTTTTTAATATTAGACAAAAATTACATATGGTATGTACCTTAGATATGTCTCATGTTGAAATTATGTATAATAATGGTACTAATGCATAAAATTCTAGCATATTTGTCAATTTGAATCATATAATTGTGTGTTTTGGCCAATTTAAAAACTATTTAAGTGTGTATAACATTATTCCAAAGTATGCCAACACTATATATGAAAAAATATGAAAACTAATATAACTACCAATGTGAAAAATATGTTTCCAAAACATGCCCCCACTGTAATCTAGAGATGTTAAATATTGAATAGGTATGGATAATATGAGTCCAAAACAGTCCCCACTAAATCTAAAAACTTTGAATGTGTGGAATCCATGCCCATATGACATGCCCCCACTAAATCTAAACATTATGCCAAGAGTGGAGAACATGTTTCTATGACATGACCTGACTAATACCCCTACCCCCCCTACCATTTGAAGGGAGGGAAAGATAGGAATTGGTAGTTACATCACCTAAAAAGGATAAGGCAAATGTATAATCCTTGAATGGAACTCTATAGCATATAGAAGGAACATGTCTATGTAGATATATCACTGAGGCATATAAAACCAATGTGATCACATGAAGGCCTAAGATGCATGATAAGGATAACGAAAATGTCTAGATATTAATAGTAGAAGATCAACAATAAAATAATCACATACACAAGAGAAATTAAAAATAAATCAAAAGGCAATGGTCCAAGGAGATTGTAAATAAGGTACATGTTCATTTGCCACATAATCAAAGGGATATGACTTACTCAAAGGTCCATAAAAGTAAGGTTGACATATTCAAGCTTTTATGAAAAAAATAATGATATATGAAAATGTTAAATAAATCATACAGAGACACGATGGTCATAAGTAAAGGATCATATTTAAATGATCAAACAAGGAATACAATAACAAGGCAAGACACTCAAGGAAGTACATAAAGTAAAGCATAATAAGTTATCATAAACATGTCATTGTAGCACATGGATAAAATGTGTTAGGCAACAAATGTCAAGTGTATAGCATATTAAGTACCTTGTGTAAGATATAATCATGGATAAAGGAATGTGGAATTACATATGTAAGATTAAACATGATAATGAAACATGATCATTGAACCATATAATTTGTGTGTATCAAGATCGAAGAATTGGATGCCCCCCAATCTCTTTAAGACATGAGTAGAATGAGGAATTAACATCTAAAATAGGAATATATCATGTATCTATATATGCATGTATCACACTCAATTAGAAATGTGGCACATGAATATGTATGTAAAATTAAATTAATATGTCATCCATTAACACAAAACTAACACATAGATGCCAAAGAGAAAATAGAACATGTTGGTGCCTAAAATATTTTTATATATTTGAATGATTTTTATTTTTTTGGTATTTTGGAATGTTTAAAGTGGAAAGATCATCCTATTATACCATCCAATGGATGGTCATACATATCTCCCCACTATAAACATAGTATAACAATATTTGATGATGTTGATTAGCACATATAGGTTCAATATCTGTCATAATAGTATCAGTGATGCTCTACATATGTAAAATAGGAATTTATGATATTGAAGCAGTAGTAGGAGTAATAGGAGTAGGGGTTCATGAAACCCATCATTGATATATTAGTGGTCTTTTTGGAATAACCTTAATGTTTAACCCTACCCCTATATGTTGGCTTGTGTTTATATCATGCAATATGTGCAAATCAAGTACAACAATGACCTATCTTATAACTTGGAAAATTAGGATCTTGAAATAATATTTTAGTAATTAATACTTTTATATGTGATATTCTTATGACTGGTATTGAAATACGAAGCTTTATTCAATTGAATACTTGATAGAGTGTTTTTGATAAGTTACCTTGGTCTTTTTTAGGTGAGGAATGAATGAGGGTTGATATTGTATTTATATCAATCCCTTTGGATAAGTAACTCATATTAAATCATGTAGGCCAACCATTAGGATACATTTCATTTGAAAAATAAATGACTTTTAGGAACTAGACACTTACATCAAGTCAAGACACAAGCATTGATGCTAGTGTCTATCATGAACATTAGTGTCTAGGGATCAGGAAAGTAGGTACAGGCTAAGGATTTATAGAGATGGAAGATATGTACATTTAAATCATTATATACAAGATAAAATGCCTAGGTAATCAACATAAGACTGATAAAATTAAGATATTGGTCAATGGTACAAGATAGAGTAGATGCAAGACTTTTGGAATAAAGAAAAGGTCCATAATTAAGAGAAACAAACCAAGGTCTAAGTTTACCAAGTGTACAAGACTAAGGTGATATATAATCCATAAATATCACCTACACATACTAACCCATGGATCGAATGTGTTAGCAAAAATGTCAAGTACATAGCATAGCCAATATATTGTAGAAGATATAAGCATGTATAAAATCATGCGTAAGTACATATATGATCTTAAAACATGATAATATAACTTGGAAGTATCATGATGATAGAGGTGGATGCCCTCAACATCTTGATGACATGAGTAAAGGGAAATCCCAAAATCCATAAGTGCATAAGTCATGTATGTATTTATGTATGTATCACAATCAAATAAAAGCATGAAACACATGTGTATGTAGAAGTAACTAATATATTATCCATCGATATAGAAGTAACAAAAAAATATGAAGGAGCAAATAAAATATGTAGGTGCCAAATAAATTTTTGAATCTTTTTTTTTTTTTGGGAATATGTGAAGATGTCTAATAATGAAGTCTTCATCAACAAAACATGTAGGACACTTGGAAAATTTCTCAATATTTGTTTATATTGATGTACTACCACCTCTTCAATGTTTCTATCTAATGGTTTATCTAAATCCAATAGTGTAGGCAAATAATAATACCCATCATATTTTATTCAAATATTTGTAACCATATCAAGAAAAGTGACACACATGTTTGTAGCATCTAACACAACATTCGACTCGACTAGTCAATTTTTTACAAACTTTAGTTTCTAATGTCATTCATTGTCTAATATCCATATGGTCAAAGTTTCCACATGTGGGCCACATGAGATAGGTAACTAAATGTATCCTTAAGATTCTAGCATTAATGGAGAGTATATTAGTTCATTTGTAGTATATCTCAATTATGAAATAATTGTGGTGGCACAAGTTGTATCCCATTTGTTATTATCCAACATGAGATGGTGGAAGTATACCCCATAAATATTAGAATTAATAGTTAATTCTTAATGCTTTGTTCATTTTGAGAGATAATTCTCTTCTAAAAGATAGGAATAATTTTGAATTTTTCTCATGTCAAACACAATGTGTATGTGTCCTTTTTTGGAATACCAATCAATATGGTATTCCCTCTATAATTATAATATGGTATTCCCTCTATAATTATAAGTCTACTTCCTAATATGTGTTTGGTAAAAGGTAAATAAATCATTCTATGTTCAAGTAACATAAAGAGTATGGTATTTGTAGTATCATATTATGTTGTGAACTATAAAGTCTTTTATGAAGCCTTTTGATAAAATTCCGCATTGTTAAAAATATTTACTTACATTTTAACCTTGTATAGTTGACTCAATGTTTTTAACTAAGATGGATGTATGGAGTAGTAAACATTTACATGCTCATATTCTATTTTTCCCCGCTTATCTAGATTTAGTTCTATCTTTTCTACAAGTGGATTTATTTAACATGTACCAAGACCTATAAGTTTGAATAGGTTATGAAAAAGGTGATCAATTGGATCAAATTTTAATATTCACATTCTCTCTTCTATCATATCATAAGTGATATCATCATTATTGTCATATTAATATGAAATAAGACCATCTTTTTTGTTAACTATTGACAAATAAAGGAAGATTAAATATTGGGGGCTTTTGTATTTTTACTAGCTATTTAACCCTAATTTAGATTAAATAATCCTACTTGGGTAGATAAGATTAAATATCTATAAATGATATGGCACAAGGGTGAATATCAGATCTACAATAGGCCAATTAATGTGTTAAACTTAGATTTACCATATGCTGAATTTATTAAACTGAGATTGGATAATAATGAAAAGCACAACTATGCTAGATATGCAAATGACATAAAATATATTACTCCATTGTTTCTAATGCTAAGTAGGTCTAGATCTAGTATAGTTAGAAAAAAGGTAGGAATATAGTTTTATATCAATCATCACATTATGGATTTCATGGCTCTAGCTATCTAGATAGTAGCATCATCTTGGGACGGTTATATCAATGTAAGGGTCATGTACATAATATTTGTTAAAATAAGATGTGACCACCTAGATGATTGTAAGTTTGGCTTCAATTATTTCTAGTGCATTCAAATCTGTATCATGGACTGTCACTCTAGGCGAAATGAAAAAACCCTAGCTTTTCATACTCAATGTGATCTTGGGAAAAATGGATTAGAGGGTACATGGTGTTGGGATAACCTGAAATGACCCCATTTTTAAAGGGTGTTGTCTACATTGATAATACTCTACGAAATGTCCTCAAACTCATGTATTTCTCTCATACGTGTTGCTTTCATGTGAATCATGTAATGTTTATAAAGAAAGTATCATAGTGACCAAGCTTATAACTTAGAAAATATGACCCTATCATTATTCCTTTAGTACTTTAGACATGTAGCTGGGTTTTTCCTTTGAATGATATCATAATAGGGTAAAATAGGAAAGCTTTTAGTAACTTGAGTGATTCTTGAGTGTTCTTTTCATCTGATTTCTATGTGTTCCCTAGGTAAGAAATGAATGAGGGTTGATATTATATTAATACTAATCTTATCAACAAATAACTTGCATTAAAACACTTACGCTGACCATTATAATACATTTTATTTTCAAATTAAATGACTTTAAAGCATTGGACACTTGCATCTAGGTAAGATAGTAATGTCGATACTACTATCTATCTCAAATGTTAGTTTCTAGGTAGAAGGAGAGTAGACACATGCTCAAAACTTGTAAAGTTATAAAATAATTCATTTCAAGGATTCTAGGAAAGATGGGATGTTTGTGTCATCAACATAAGGTCAACTAGACTAAGAGATAGGTCAAGGGGTACAATATAAAGTAGATGTGAGGCTTGTAGAATTAAGGCATATCTAGAACTAAGATTTTTACCAAGTGTACAATATTGAGGTGCTACGTAATCATAATATATCATCTACATTTACCCCCTAGTTTAATCTACTAATAAAAGTACTAGTTTAAAGGAAAGGAATAAGTAATTGGCTATGCATGCACTCATTTTCTTTGATTGATTTAAATTTGAGTTATTTGATGAAGTTGAATTTGAATGTTTTGATGGTGACTAACTTGCAATAAGGATCATGTTATAGCATATAAGCAGTGCATATAATCTAGGTCAAAATTACATGAAATAAATTGAAATTTAAATAAGGTTTATGAGTACACATATGTGTCAATGTAACTGCCCTACCTATTAACAAGTTGTTTTTATAAAAAGTGTATCATTATAAGGATATAAAACTAAGATTAGGATAATTATATATAAATAGTTAAAGTACATATGTCTAAGGAGATAGAGAGAGATAGAGCTTGGAAGGCATATGCCCCCAACATTGGATTAAAATTGAGTTGCCACCTAGTTGTAGATATTAGCTCTACAATGCAACCCAATGATACTTATAATCTAGTGAGTTTGGATGATCGAGTCCAAACTGAAAACTTGTCAAGATTGATTGATTTAATCACCCAAACAATGCCAAAAGGTGAACTAACTACTATAGTATATTGACTTGTTAAAGTTCATAAAAATATGTGGGATATTAGTATGTATAATAGTTTTAGAATCTGATAATAATTTGGATTTTATAATATTAATCACATATTGCATATCATATATACCATAGATATGTCTCATTTTGAACCTATGTGTAACAATGGTACCATGTATAGAATTCTACCACAAATACATATCCAAATAACTATGTGTATTCAACGATTTAGAAAATTGTATAAGTGTTGAGGACATGCTTATAAGGCATGCCCCCACTATATATGGATAAATATGAAATTGATAAAAGTACCAATGTGGAGGACATGTTTCCAAAACATGACCCCATTGTAAACTAGAAATGTTGAATATCAGGTAGGTGAAGAGATAATATTTCCAAAACATGCCCCAGTTAAATATATGAATTGTAAGTACCATACTAAGTTAATGTGGAGAACATGTTTCCAAAGCATGCCCTCACTGAATTTGAAACTATGAATGTGTGGAATCCATGTCCATATGGCATGCCCCCATTGAATATATAAATTGGTATAAGTACTCGACACTAAATAAACATGTAGAACATGATTCCAAAGCATGCCCCTAATATAATTCAGAAACAGTAAATGCATGGAAGTATGTCCATATGACATGCCTACATTAATATTTAAGAACTATGTAAAGTGTGTAAAACATGATTTTCAGGCATGCCCCCACTAATACTACCCCTTTTTAAGGAGAGGTAAAATTAGTACATGGAAGTTACTTCACCTCAAAAGGTTAAGACAACTATAAAATATATTAATGTAACAATGTAGCATATAGAAGGAAACATGTCTAGGTAGATGTAACATTGAAGTATATATAAATAAATGTGATCACATGTAGGCCTAAAATGCATGATAAATATCATATCAAAGTATAGACAGTAATTATACAAACTCAATAATCAAACAATCACACACACAAGAGCAATAAAATGCTAGTCAAAATGGAATGGTCAAAGAAGACCATAAATAATGGGTATGTTCAAATGCCACAAAATCAAATAGGCACGACTGATTCAAATGTACAAAAAAGCAAGCAATGTCATTCAAATCTACATACAATAATAAATGACATATTCAAATGTACATACAACAATAAATGACATATTCAAATGTCCATAAAATAAAAAATGGGCACAAGGGCCCCATAGAATGGAGCATCTTAAAATGCTAAAAAAATTAAGACAATAGCAAGGCAAACCAGTCAAGGAAGTGTGTAGTGTAAAACCATAGGCAAATAGTATAAACTTGTCATAGTGGCCCATGGATCAAATACGTTAAAAAAATATAATGTAGATAATATATCAAGATTAATATATATTAATGGATAACATTCATGTGTAAGTACATACATAAGCTCAAATATGATAGTCTATAGTAATCATCAAATCATATAACCTATGTGTATCAATATCATATAAGATGGATTCCCCCAACTTACTAATGATGAGACTAAAGGGAAATCCCAACACCTATAATTGTATCATTCATGTGTGTATGCCTTTGTATGTGTATATAGGAGTAAATGATATGTTATCCCTCAACATGAAACTAACACATAGATGTGAAGGAGCCAATAAAATAGGCAAGTGCCAAAAATGTTTTTGGGTTTTTGAATGTGTTGATTCTTTTGATATTTTTGTAATTTGGATAGGCTACCAAATGATCTCAAGATGAGGATGAGAATATTCAAGTGTTGTAAATGTATAACCTATCCTAAATCAGATGTACCATAGTGTGTGCATAATAGAATCATAAAGTGTATTGTACACTTTTGGCATATTTTTCATGGGTATCTTTGGCTAATATATGATTTTATTTGCTATGATTAACCATCATTTGCCAAAATTTACATTATTTTTTCTAAAAAAGGAATAATATACAAAATAATAGATCCTAATTTGGATCTAAATGTGACATTACATTGAATATATTTGGCATATAAATCGAATATATTATCTTTATTTACGTGTTCCATGTTATATCCTAGAGATGTAAAAAATGTCTAGGTGCATATATTGAATTCACAAGTTAGGTCAAGTATGATATTTTGACATTTATTTTTGTTCATCCAATGTTCAATGATTTTAGGTTTTAAGGAATCATTGAAATTTTATTCATACAAAGGCATATATTTGACATTACCCTTTTTAGGTGATTATTGATCTTTCTAGATTTGTTCTTTATGTAACTTATTTTCATTTTTGAGTTCTTACTCTTCAACAAAATGTATCATTGAATGATTGTTATTAGAATTGCCACTATATCCCAAGCATTGGCAGTTATTCTGATCAGACATGGAAATAGGATGAGTAATGCCTTGAGAATGTTTTTCCAATCCTTGACCATGATAACCAAAGTTTTGTAAATATTTCTTTCCAAAATGATATTTATTTTAAAACTGAGTATCATTGTTGAAGGGTAAATTCATATCATTTTCTTTATCTGATTTGCCTTTTTGAACCTTTTCTTGCTCTATGTTTGATATTTGCAACTATTTTTGATCTGAATATTCCTTTGGAATATTTGATATGCTATTTGTAGAATTTGAAACATTAGTAAATTAAAAATCATTTGAAGGCTCATCCACCTATAATGATGTGTCATTTGAGTGTTGAGGTGGACTTGGTAAAGGTTTATCTTTTTTTCTAGAGGGTCTTTTGCTACCCATTTTTGTTCATTAGATATCTTTGATTTGGGAGAATTTATCATTTTTATCTTTTTTTTCAATGAAAAATAAGACTCTATATGGTGACCAAGCATTCTATGATATGCATAATATTATTTGTATTTTTGTATAGGATACATAAGAGGTAATTTGATTGAATCATTTATAATCATCTCCCGTAGAATCTCACTTGACCTTTTAGTAACCTTTGGTATAATACCCTAATTACTTTTTTTAGATGTGATCAGTTATAGCTTTGAATTTGGATAAGAAAACTTGTTTGGAAAAACTTTGATAGGTGAAAATGAAAACACATGATTAACACTAATTTTGATTAAATAATCCTACTTAGATAGATAAGGTTAAGGCTATAGAAATGATAAGGAATAAGGGTAGAATATCAACTCTATAGTAGGACAATTAATGTGCTAAACTTAGATGTATCATATGTTGAATTTATTAAACAAGATAGGATATTAATTTAAAGTACTACTATACTAGATATAGAAAAAACATAAAAGAGAGTACATATTTGGTTATGATTTGAATGCATTTATGAATATAGTATAGGTAAAAAGTAGGTAGGAAGATAGTTATGGATTAATAGTAAAAAACTAGATATAGTGTCTTTGGCTCTCTAGATGATTGTGTTAACTTGGGATAGTTACATCGACGCTAATGTATGAGCTTGATGTTAGTGTCCTATACATAATATTCACTAAAAAAGGATGTGATCACTTAGATGCTTTTAATTTTGGCTTTGCCTTTGCTTTGGTGCATTCAAATCTAGGACATGGAATGTTTCTCTAGATGATATGGTAAAACCCTATCTTTCCATATTTAATGTGACCTTGGGGAAAAATGGATTTTTAGGCACATGGTGTCGAGTTGACCTTCAATGATCCCTTTATCAAAGGGAATTTCCTATATAGTCAATACTCTAGAAGAGTACCTCAAACTCATTTAGTTCTCCCCTATGTGTTGGGTTGTGTGTGAATCATGAAACATGTTTAAATCAAGTACAATAGTGACCTAGCTTACAACCTATTAAATATGACCTTGTAAATTATCCTTTAGTACTTTAGACCTATAATTGAGCTATTCTTTTGACTTATATTAGATTAGTGAAAACTAGGAAGGATTTTGGTAACTTGAGTTCTCTTGGAGCGATCTTTTGGTCTTATTACTAGGTCTTCCCTAGGTAAGAAATGAATGAGGGTTGATATTATAATTATACCAATCATATTAGGAGATAACTCACATTAAAACACCTAATCTAACCATTGTGATATGTTTCATTTGTAAATTAGATGAATTTAGGTCATTGGACACTTGCATTGAGTCAAGATAGTAATGTTGATGTTATTGTATGTCCCAAACATTAGTGTCTAGGGAGAAAGAAAGTAGTCACATGCTCAAAACTTATAGAGATGTAAGATAAGTAATATTTAAACATTATGGGCAAGATGAGATGTTTATGCCATCAATATAAGGGTTTTTTAACTAATAGATAGGCCGAAGCGCACAAGATAGAGAAAATATGAGGTTTATAGAAGCAAGTTATGTGTATCACTAAGAAGAACAACCAAGGTCTAAGTTTTCTAAGTTTACAAGAATAAGGTGCTACATAATCACAAAATATTATCTATACTAGCTCTTTTGGTAATGGTGTATTTATTTATGTGCATCTATGTGCACCTTAGTATTTAGTACCTTATTTGCATCTGAAGATGAAAGAGCCATTTTACTTGATGCACTGATTTCATATGTGTGTGCATGCTCAAGAAGATTTCATTTTTTGGGTGGTACCATTGTGGGAATGCCTTTAGATTTGGCATGTATTATTTTGTAAAATGTGAAAGGTTCTTCATTGGAAAACATGGTTAATAATGTCCTATAATGTATGAATTTTACACATAAGTGAAGCGTAGATGGGACATCTTCCATTGAATGCATCCAAGTTCTATCCAAAATTAAATTAAAATGTAAAGATTGAGACATAACCTGAAAAGTAGTTGAAAATGTTTTTAATCTCAATTTCACATCCAATGTGATTTGACCAATATGATGACTATGTGAAATATCAAACCCTTTTATGTGCATAAATATTTTTTGAGAATATTGGTGTTAATACCCATGGCGATTAGGAAGTTTACACTACAAATATTTAATATTGATCCATTATCAATAAGCACCCTTTTCATGCCCTTATTATGTATGGTTATTTATATGAAAAAAGTAATTTTTGGTCAATAATTTCTTTGGATGGTGAAACTGTTGGATCAAAATTAATAATAATTTTCATTATTCTTAAAATCTTTGATGATGTCTAAAAAATAAGCAAGTTAAATATTACTTGGAACTTGGGTCTCACTTAATGTCTTGCATAGGATATCCTTGTAAATAATAGATTATTTTAGGATCTCAAGGATTAATTTTTTTGCATATGTATTACTTAATTTTTCAATAGGGTCATACCCCTTATATTTTGTCACAAGATTAAACTTAGGAGGCACTTCTTTTATATTGAGAAGTGGTGGATTAGGGCAGTAAACCTTACCTCTTAGATTAGTAACAACATGGATTATGAGATGTAATATAATTCATGGGTGAATAATGGGTTTGGGATGGTATTTTTCATTTGAATAAGACTTGGGTAGAACAAATGGTTGAGAGAATACCCATTGGTATCTATTTATGTTAGAGTAAATAACAATGGTTAAGAGTAACTCAGATTAACCAATGTAACTTGGGTGTTAACAAAGGCTACTTAATATAGGTTAGTTAGAATCATGTTTGGTTTAAATTTACTCCAACACATGACTAATTATCTAGTCAACATGTTAAGTTTGGGTGTTGACAATAGTGCACAAGGTTGGTGTGAATTTGACCACATGGTAGGATTAGTCATTTGGCAACTACTTATCTTCACATTACCAAATCTGTTTCTCTCACCTACCCTAAACTATTATAAATATAAGGGTATGGTGTATCATAATGTGAGAGAGAATCTAAAGATCTTAGTATTGTAATATCTCTACAAACAATATGTAGAGTGTGTTTGTTTTTTCATTATAAGGTTATTTCAAGTGGTTATGGTCTCTCAAATAGATCTTAGGTGATCTGTTATGTAGCCTTACTCAACACTTTTATGGTATCAAAGCATTAAAAGTTTTCTTATAGCCATTTACCCATAGCTTCTTGCCCACACTCTCTTGAAATTCTCTACAATATAGCCCTATGGCTCTTGTATATTATTTTTTATAGAGTTTATATTGGTGTCTTGTTGTTATCTTTATCACCTCTCAGCTTTTTAGCCTTCATGTATTGCAAGGCAATTTATTTTAAGGGTTTAAAAAAAATTCAAGAGCTTTAAAAATCTCAAAAAAATTGGGGTCTTTTTTAGGCTAAAATATCTTGCTAAAGAAGGAGGCATAAAAGTTGTTTTTCCCTATGTGAAATTCCTCCTTCACTCTCATATCTACATTACATATTTTAGTCATTAGTTTATACAAAGGTAATGAAGTGGAGTTTTATTTTGGCATCATCTTCCATGGGCAGTGTGGAGGGTTGGAGGGTCTGAGGTGGCTTGTGAGGAGAGGAGGCACTAGAGAGGAGGAGTTGACACTTGCAAGGAGGAAGCATTGGTTTTTGTGGTGCATTGGAAAGACAAAGGTGTAGAATTGGCATTTTAGCTTGCCAATATCATGTGAGAGTTTTAAGTTATAATCTGGCTTATGTGGTGTTTTTTTTTTTGAGTTGATGTCTTTGTTTGGCATTGAAATTTCTAGCTAAATTGGAGTTATACATTCCATCATTTAGTTTTCTTATCTCCTAGCTATTTCATGGAGGAAAGGATTTAAGGTGTTTGGAGGAGAGACATATGCACTTTTATATGTGGTGTGGTGTTTGGTGGAGTGCTCTAATTGAAAATGCACCTTTTTGACTAATACGCCACCTTCCTTATTTGTCCTATTGGTAGGAAAAAATATTATATTTCCATAGAGTTTAAGGCATTGCTTTTTTTAATTTGGACTATACCTGCTTGCCATTGAAACTTACCTTGGAAACTAAGAAAATCAGATTTGCGCTTCATTTAGGCATTTTTTTAGAAGAATATGGATCAACTGAGTTGTAATTTGAACCTATTTCTAATTGACCTCTCTTTTACACAGTCTTGGAGGTTACTAAAAAACACCTATCTCTGCTAAGTGATAAAAACAATCATTATTTTTTATTTAATCTATATTTTTTCTTTAAAAAGCAAGAATATTTCACTTGCATGTACATCGAGGTCACCAACAAGGTTATTTTTCAATTTAGTTGGATTTTATAAATCTATGGTTCATTTCTAGTTCTAATGATTGGTTGGAAGCCTACCTTCAATTTCATTTTGGACACTAAAATTAGTTTTAAGTGTATTTTTTAATATATTTGACCCATTTATAGGAAATCATAACGCTTATATCTTTTAAACGATAAAATGAATTTGGAAGGGGGGATCATTAATACAATATTTTGAGGGGTTGTCTGAGTGCTAATTTTTTCACCCTTTTGCATTATTTATTTTCTTTGATGATTCACTATCATGGTGTCTACTTCTGGTATTAACCATTGTGAGCCTTTGACTACACATAATTAACATACATAGAGACCTCAAATGGAGAAAATCACAAAATGCAAAAGATTATGATCCCTAATTAATGAAACACAACCATAATTCACATGAAATTATGAAAATTTTCAACACCAATGTAAGTTTGATGAGTGTATGGGTCTAGTAGGGACGTATGTGAGTGATAATTTGTTATTTCATTTGGATGGTTGTGATACTCCATTAAAAATATGGGCTATGTTAAAGGTGTTATTTAGGAAATTAGATCACATGAGAGCTATGTAGCTTAAATTGGAACTCACTTCACTCAATCTGAAAGACTTTACCTCTGTTGTAGACTACATCACTATGTTCAAGGATTTGTAAACACAATTTAAGGGGACTAGATGAGATAAGAAAGATGAGGAATGCATATACTTGATTTTATCCAAGTTTCATGGTTCATTCCAAAGTTTTGATTATACATTTTAATATAGAATGGATGCCTTACGTTCCACATTTAAAATGCCTAATTTAGAGTAGTTTTATGGGAGACTTACTAAGAAGCAATCTAAATTGTCTCACCTTGAGTCTTCTGCCTCTCAAAAAGCATTAGTAGCATCACATCCTAAGAATAAGGGAAATAGAAAGAGTAATAAGAAGAACACTCCTCCATCTAAAACAACACCTAATCTCAACACCAACAAGCCCAAACCTCACACATCTAAAACCAAATCATCTTCCCAATCCAATAATAAGTCTAGCCTATCTTGCTCCTATTTTAGGAGGACTAGTCATAAAGAGTCTAGGTGTTTTAAGAGAATGTAAGTTGTAGATGATGCCATCAGAAAACACAAGATTTATATCTCCACTCCTTCTCCATCTAATGAGATCAAAAAATCACTTAATTCTATTGAGAGATAATAGTTATCTATTTCAAATAGTTGGGTTCTACATCTTGGTGTTTCTCACCAAATAACTTCTTCTAAGGAGTCCTTTGTATCTCTTTGTTTGAGTTCTAATTTTGACATTGAGGTTAGATATTCTTCCTTTATCTCTATTAATGGATAGGATGACATATAGATAGATGGTGGCCTCATCAATGACACATTATATATTCTAGACATCACCACTAATTTTCTTTCAATTTATCATATTTGCCATTCTAATCAGGGCAAGACAGTGACTTTCACACTATAGGGTGATGAAGTTAGAGCTTTGTTAGAGCCTTACACTTTATTGCATAAGGTGTTGTCGATCATAGTTCTCAATCTATTAATTTGACTATTTTGATGATACTCCTACTTTAGGGACATATTTAGTCTCTCATACAAATTCTGAGAGTCGACTTTGGCATGAGATATCTAGACACCTAAACTACATATATTTAAATGAGTTGAGCACTTACAGTATGGTAGGGGGTCTTCCTATATTTTCATGTCTTGATGGAGTTTGCCCTGGTTATGAATTAGGGAAAAAACACTAGGATCTATTTCCTAAGGGTATGTCTAAGAGAGTTTTTTCACCACTTGAACTTGTGCATAGTAATTTGATGGATTTTCCAACTCCTTATTTCAATGAAGCTAAGTATGCACTTACCCTTATTGATAATTTCATGAGGCATACTTGGGTTTAATTTTTCAAGTATAAGAGTGATGTATTTTCTCATTTTAAATTCCTTAAGGCTTTGGTCAAGAAACAATATTCTAGTTGCATCAAGAAGCTTTGCACAGATAATGGGGGGATTACTTTAGTTGAGAGTTCTCTAATTTTTTTGTAGCTCATAGTATTTTTCATCAACATTCTATTTCTCATACTCCATAGCAAAATGGCCTAGTAGAATAGAAGAATAAAAATTTGAAGGAGATGGTTAACTTCATGATGCATTATTAGGATTTACCTCATATCTATTGGGCATAGGTAGTTAATTATGCGAACTACATTCAGAACTATGTGTCTTTAGGATATGACTCTGAAGGAGGCTTGGTCTGGAACCAAGCTTGATGTCCCATTTTTATGAGTCTTTAGGATCTATGCTTTGGCATTTGGACCAAACAAGAAAAGGAAAGCATTGGATAATAATAACAAACCCTTGATCCTTGTAGGGAGTTATGAGGACATGAGAGCTTATCAGCGTTTAGATCCCGATACTCATGATGTTCATTTTCAAACATATGTACAGTTTGATAAGAATTTCACACCTTATGATTCTTCATATTCATCTATGCCATCTTCTTTTGTTTATTCATCACCATCTCTTGAGGAAGCAATTTAGGAGGTCCCTAAGTAGGTTATAGAGGTTGAGGATCCTCCACACACTAATGTTGCCACTATTCCTAACTGGGCATGCACTATAGTTTTTTAGAAAACACTATTCATACAAGATATTCCACCCACTCAACATCATCATGTACATTGTATAGGTACATGACTTTTGTTTTAGGAATTCATTGGGGATCCATAGTATTTTTCATAGTCTCATGGGATACAGGGGTGGGATGATGCAATGATCGATGAGTATTCTTTTTTGATGAAGAATCATACTTGGGATTTGGTCACTCTTCCTAAGGGAAAACATATGGTTAGGTATAAGTGGATTTATCATACCAAGTATGTAGTTGATGGGTCCACTAAAAAGTATAAGACTCATCTTGTATCAAAGTATTTCTTACAAGTCGAAGGTGTTGAGTACTCTGAGACTTTTACATCCACTACCAAGATGGATTATATACACCTTGTACTTTTTATAGATGCATCATAGGGTTTTCCAATGTATTAGATAGACATTAAGAGTGTCTTCTTACATATATACTTGCATGAGGAATCTATATGGAGAAACCTATTGGGTTTGTTCATGATTCTTCTCTTGTTCCTTGATTTCAGAGGTCTCTTTATGGTCTCAAATAGGCCCTTAGGGCTTAGTATGAGAAGATGGATTCATTTCCTCTTTCCATTAGATTTTTTCACTACCACTTAGATCATACAATTTATATTCAAAATATTGGGGAGGGAATTTCCATATTGGTATTGTATATTGATGATATTCTTCTCATATGTAGCTCCTCTTCTCAAATTGAGGGCATTCAACATGCACTTTCATCATAGTTAGATATGATAGATCTTCATATTTTGCACTTTATCTTTAGTTTAAATATTTTACAATCAGATAAATAGATTTATTTGATTCATAATAAGTACACTCTTTATCTTCTTCAAATTTTTGACACAACTAATTACAAGCCAAGTCCTTCTCCTTTTTAGTTTGGAGTGACTCTCACTACCACTTGTACTACTCCACTTTGTGATCCTACATTGTATAGGTATTTGGTTAGGATTCTTATATATTTAGCCCATATTTACCTTAACATTTCATTTGTAGTTGGGATTTCATCAAGGTTTTCACAAGAACCTCATGTTAGTCATTGGTAGGCTGGCAAGAGAATTTTATGATATTTATGTAGCACTACTCAATTTAGAGTACACTACACTAGGGGTTTTAGTCAGTTGGTTGGGTAAAGTAATTTATATTGGGTAGTGATCCAAAACTTTGAAGCTTTGGTTGAAATATAATTAAAATAATAATAATAACACAATTATAATAATGCTATCTCTGAGAAAAGATGTTTTATTGATCAAGTATAGACCCAATCATATGCCTATCTCTGAGAAGAGATGTTTGATCTCTATTTCAGGTTACATCTTGATTTATACATATTTTTAAGGTAGGAAGAGGATGTGGAAGGTCACCAATCTTGAGGGAGATTAAGTGGTTTGACTTGCATGATTTACAACAATATAAAATTTGAGGAATTATTATTTTTAGAAATTACTATTTTTATACTGTACTACTAAAATTAAAATTTAGGGAACTTATATTTGATTTTAAAGAGTATAAACACATTTATCACATATCCATTCCATCTCAAGATGTTCCCCTCATTCTTATATTTCCAACAGTTCAAACGGGGAGTCAAACAGAGCTATGGTGCAAAAGTTATGGCTCCTAAAAGTTCTGCCACCAATTGAGGTAGAACTATCACCTGAATTATCATCTAATATATTTCTCAGATCATTCCTCCCTCCTTGAGAATCAATGGTATCCATTACATCAAAATTTTTCATTAGTGTGGTAGTTGTATTTTTATTTGATTCCCAATGCATACTTGGAATGGACTATGTTTTGTGGAGCTATGTAGGGCCTGATTATTCACCATTTCTATATGACCATCAGTCTATGGATGGAAGGCCATGAAACTATTTAGCTTGGTATCTATTTTTTTCTATTTTTGTGTTGTTTATGTAATCAAGACTATAACATCGACCCCTTTGGATTCCTGTAGCTTGACCATCATAAGAATGAATTTCTTAGCACTAATCAAGGAGACAAATGTAGAAGGTGGTACCTCTTGTACCTTGTAACACTGTGTTCCAAGAGTGAGGGTGATCCTTTGAGTTCTTAATTCATAGATGCCATGTCAATCATACATGAATCACTGACCAAAGAGTACATCACAAACATCTAGATTAACCACATCACATAAGAGCTCATCTTGGAAAGGTTTTATTGCATATGAGATAAGACATTAGTGGGTGACATGGAGGTTTCTCCTTGAACTCAACCATCCAATACTATATGTCTTTGGGTGAGGCTTCATGGACAAATTTATGCTTTTCAAAATATTAGCAGAGATTAAATTTTTTTGGCTCCCACTATCAAGAATGAAATGTAGAGGTTTAACTTTCACCCATATCTTAGAGTGAAACAACCTTTCCTTTTCATCTGGCCTCTCCTCGTGAGTCCATGATGAAGCAAAAATGGCATCAGGCTTAGCATCTACAATCTCTTCTTCATCCTTTTTGATTGTATGGTGTGTATGAGGCAGAGTAGTAGATGTTGAGGATTGTGACGCAGAAATCAAAGACTTAATGGATTGACATTCTTCTTTCGAGTGCATTCTAAATTTATGGTAATCACACCAATTCCTATTCTTCCCTTCCTTTTGATTCCATTTTTAGCCTCATATTTGACCTTTTTATCACTTTTCCATTTTGTATGTTGACTCTTTGTATTCATTCTTCCATGCTTCTGATCAATCTTCATTTTAAACTTGTATGCATCACTGAGGGTTTTCAAATTGAAGAGTTCCATCTCCCCCAATATATACCATTGTAGTCCACCATGATATTTGAGAACCTTGTCTTTCTCACTTTCTTGGATGCCCAATCTCATAGATAGAGAATGAAAAATGTTAGTGTAATCTTGAACAAACTATTCCTTACCTTGGTGATGTTGTTGCCAATCTATATATAGGTCATCATATGCTCCAATGGGGTAGTATTCTTCCTTTACATCTTCTATGAAATCATCCCAAGTAGGTTCTGCCTAAAGGCCAACATCATCCATACTGGATCTCTTCTTGTACACTTTCCACCAATTTTTGACAAGCAATGATTCTTTTAAAAGAGCAAAAGTAATCTCTTTATCAGTGAATTTATTTATATAAAAATAGGAAGACAATTGATCCAATCAATTTTCTACTACATTAGCATTGATTTTGCCTTCAAATGTAGGGATATCAAAATTCACCTAAACCTTGAAGGCTGTTGGGGCACTGAAAGGATGTGGGGGTGCAGATCAGGAGCCATAATTTCCCATCGAGATTTATTGGATAATTTGAGTGATTTTTTGTATCATCTACACTTGCTACTATTGGAGGGATTCATTCACTATTTCCTTGAAAGGATCAGATGTCTCGATGTTGTCCATCATTTGAGGTCATTTAGAGTGAATAGGTGGATAGTTTGGAAGATTTGTTATTTTCCACCTAAGCTTTTTGTAGCCTAACCTCATCCTTGAGATCATACACTCTCAAGACAAACTGATCTAATACCACTAATATAAAACTCAGAAGCTTTAGTTGAAAAATAATTCAAGAAATAAGTACAACACAATTGTAATAATGCTATCTCTAAGAAGAGATATTTTATTAATCAAATTTGTAGACCCAAACATATGCCTATCTTTGAGAAGAGATATATGATCTCTATTTCAGGTTACATCTTCATTTATACACATTTTGAAGGTAGGAGGAGGATGTAAAAGGTCACCAATCTCAAAGAAAATTAAGTGGTTTGACTTCCACGATTTAAAACAATACAAAATTTAAGAAATTACTATTTTTAAAAACTTAATATTTTTAGACTACACTACTAAAATTAAAATTTAGAGCACTTCTATTTAGTTTTTTAAGGTAAAAACCCATCAATCAAAGCTCCATCCATCTCACAGTGTTCCCCTCATTCTTAACTTCCAATGGTTCAAATTGGGAGTCAAACAAAGCTCTGATGTAAAAGTTATGGCCCCCGAAAGTTCTGCCACCAAATGGGGTAGAACCATCATCTGAATTGTCATTTGAAATATTGTTTGGATTAGGTAGGTTCTCTTGATGATAGGCATTACACTTTTGGCTACATATTTTATCTTAGTTCTTCACCTATTTCTTAGTTTTACAAAAAATAATATGCTATTACACTTTCATCTACAAACATTGAGTATATGGTAGTAGTTACAATGAGTCAATAAGTTCTTTAGCTTTGTTAGTTATTGATAGAGTTTGGCTTCACAAAGGATTCACCCACTGTATTTTGGTGTGAAAACTAGAGTGCAATTCAAATATCTCGTAACCCATTTGAGTACCAATAGACCAAACATATTGAGGTACATATATACTTCATTCATCAGCACATTCATGTTGGCATTCTTAGCTTGGAGTACATTTTGAATCAATAATAGGTTACTAAAATATTTAGAAAGATTTTTGCTTCACATCATTACCTTGAGTTTCAGGTATGCTTGGGGTTTCAAAAGTTGTCTTTGGAGGTGTTCATGAGGACATCTTCCTTAATTTTGATTGTACATGGGCATCTCATCAGGCTTATAGTCAGAACCCATTTTTAGAGTTTTTTTCTTTCTTTCTCTCCCAACTTAATCTTAAGGGAGGGTGTTAGAATAAATAAAAATGGCTAATAGTAACTTGAATTAATCTATGTAACTTTGATTAACTTATGCAACTTGGGTATTAACCAAAGATCTTTAACCTAGGTTAGTTAGACTCATGTGTGGTTTAAATTTCTTCCACCAAATATCTAATTATCTAGTCAATATGTTAGGTTTGAATGTTAACAATAGTGCACAAGGTTGGTGTGAATTTGACTACATGGTTGGACTATTCATTTGGCAACTAGATGGTTTCACATTACCAAATGTGTTTCTCTCACATACCCTAAACTGTTATAAATATAAATGTATGGTGTCTCATAATGTGAGAGAGGGGTTGAAGATTTCAAGGTTGTAATAGCTCTATGAGTAATATACAGAGTGTGTTTGTTTTTGTATTATAAGCTTGTTTGAAGTGGTTGTGGTCTCTCAGATTGATCTTAGGGGTCTCTCAAATATATCTTAGGTGATCTTTTATGTATCCTTACTCAACACATTCAATATATTGGGTCTATAATATTACAAAAGAAATTTTGTAGATAGAAATGTGTTATCTCTATTGTAAGTCCCTCTCATTTTGTTTACGAATTTACTTAATAGATTTAACAAGGGAGGTTATATAGAAACTATAATTATAATGAATTGGAACCCAAAATGAATGATATATGTGTCCATAATGCACATATTGATAAAAAATAAACATATGATTATTTACAGTTTTTTTTAATTTTATTTTAGAAAAATAAAAAATCATAATTTTGTTTAAGAAGTAGGAAACCCTAAAGCAACCAGGGTTTAGATATCTAAGATCAAGTTCACCAAATGTTTAATCCTAAAAAAATAGATTATGGTATCTAAGGTTAATAATATATAAATAAATAAGTACAAAGGTGATAAATAGATCTATAATAGGCTTGCAAAACTCAGATATACTAAATTTATTATACTTATTTAAAAATAGAACATAGAGACATGCTAGATATAGAAATTTGACAAATAAACAAAATAGTTGGTTCTAATGCTAATACGAATTTAGATGTGGAAAAGGCAAGAAGAAAATTGGGAGAATATTCTGGAACAGTCATCAAATTTTAGATTTAGTACATTTTGTAATCTGAAACACTTATGTCAGCGTTGGACGGTTGTGTCAACATTAGTGTTTGGGTTTGATGTAAGTTTACTATAAAAATACTTATCGTAATAGGATGAGACCACCTAGATGTTTGTGGGGTTTTCATCATCTTCACTTTGGGGTATTTTGATCTAGGTCATGTACTATCTCTCCTTGTCAAATAACAAAACCCTAGTTCTTCTTCCTCATAGTGGTTGCATAGAAATGGGTCAGTGGGCACATGGTGTCGAGCTGACCTAAAAACACTTTTATCAATGAATGTTGCCTAACATAACGAATACTACAAAGAGGGCCTCAGAGTTTTTGAGTTTTTTCCTATGTGTTGGCTTATGTGTGAATCATGCAATATGTGGAAAGTAAGTACAACAATTATTTAGCTTATAACTTGACAAATATAGCTCTTAGGTTGTTCCTTCAATACTTCAAACCTATGTATGTGTTGTCCTTATGATTGATATTGAAATTAAAAAAATAGGGAAGCTTTTCTCGATTGAGTGCTTGATTGAATGTCTTTTTAAGTTTCATGATGAATAAGTAAGAATTTTCTAGGTTAGAAATAAACGAGGGTTGATATTATATTTATATTGATCTCTTTTGAGAATAACTTGCATTAGAACACTTAGGTTGACCATTAAGATATGTTTCATTTGTAAATTAGATGACTTTAGGGCACTAGACATTTGTGTTAGAGTATGACACTTGCATCGATGTAGATAACTATCGTGGACGTAAGTGTTTAAGCAGCATAAAAAAATGTATAGGCTCAGAGCTTACAAAGATGAAAGATAAGTAGATTTTTGATTGAAACCCTTAATGTTTACACAGATTAGGTGTACAAAATACTTCTTTGGCTTAGTAGCCATCCATCAAGATAAGTAGCTTTTAACCATTGTGGGCAAAATAGAAGCCCTGGATCATCAACATAAAACTAGTTGGACTAAGAGATACGTGAATAAACATAAGAGATAGTAAATACGAAACTTGCAAAAGCAAAAAAAAATTAAAATAAAAAAAAAACAGTCAAAATCTAAATTTACCAAATGTACAAAATTAACATACTATATAATTCAAAAATAATATCTGCAATCATATTCAATCATTATTACATGTGTCAAATCTTATTTATAAAAAAAAAAGAAAGCTTGTTACCTTGTGAAAGAAGAATGGAAGCACATTGTTTTTGGAAAGGAAGTTTATTACATTGTGAAAGAGGAGCGATAATGTGTATTCTTCGAAAAGGAAGCTTCGAAGCGTGAGAAAGAGGAGTGATATGGCGGCTTCCCAAACGAAAGGAAACTTGTTACATTTTGAAATTTTATTTTGTTATATTTAGTAATTAGTGACTTGCATTTATTTTATTAGAGGGTTTGATTTTTTTTGGACTCATTTGTGGGCACTCTTATTTTGTCCTATTTAAGCTTAATGACCGTCATATCGGCCACCAGGGTTTTTTCGTTTGTTTGTTTGTGGCTGAGTATGTTTTTGGTGTTGAACAGGCTGCCCAACGAATTTATTATATTTTACATTACTCTCACTAATTTCATTGTCTACATAGTTTTTGCATTGTAACATAGCAGTTTAGTTAAAAAAAAATTGCGGGTCAAGTAACATAGCAGTTCATGGAAGGGGTTCTTATATTTTTTTAAAGTGAGTATTAAAAAATAATTTTAGTAATATAGAGTAAATATGATTTTATGGTGTAAAGTATTTGAGTTTATGCTGTAATTTTTAGGAGATAATATTTATTTTATTTTTTTTTTATTTAAATAAAATTTGAAATGAAATTTTAAGTTTTTTATTTATTTTATCAGTTCAATTTTTTCTTTTAAAAATTTATTGTTTTTTAATTTTAGATAAAGATTTTAAATTTGTTTATTTCTAATTAAAAATGAGAGGGCCTTCTATAAGACCCCTAGGGCCTAATCAATTTTATAAGAAAGGTACGTTTATTGTCAATCTCTTTTTGGTGACAGATGGACTATATTTGTATCTTAGCAATGAGGAGAATGATCGAAGATATATTTTCTTTTAATTTTATTGAAATTGAGATGACAGGGTAAGGGGTGTATGATTTAATATTGTTAAAGTTTATTGATGGTAAGTCATTTTACATGCTTCAATCTTCCAATCATTTATTTTCACTCTATTTTGAGTTGTACATAAATTATATAAATAAATTTTTTCCTAAAATTTTCATGTAATAAAGATCTTTTTCAAAAAAACCTTTATTTATTATTACAATAAAAACTTAATCTCAAAACCAAAATAATTTATATTTTCAATCTATTTTTTATTATAAATATATTATATTTATATACCAATTTTAATAAAGAGAATAAAAACAATAATATAAAATATATTTTTTGTAATTTTAAAATTAACTATTATAAATTATTTTTTATTTGTTTAATTTTTTTAATATATATTTTAATAATGTAATTGACCTATATAATATAATCTCTATTATTTTTAGAACACTTATAACGTTCAAAATTATTTTCAATAAAATCATTTTCTATGTATGATGTACTTATTATAATAATACTAAATCTCTTTGAAAAGATTTAAATTTACCTAAACTTTAGATTTAAAAATATTATTTTTATTTTTTAATAGTTATCTCATACTTATGTTCATGTTCATGTTTATTTTTTATTAATCGTATTTAAATAATTTTTATATTTTAGAAAAATTATAATATTACAAATTATTTATGCGTTTGTGTTTATAATTATTTGTAGAAATAATTTATTTTATATTATAGTATATTTTTAATTTCTTGAATTTGATTTCAAACAATATGCTCTTATATGTATTTAAATGAAATAAACACATTAATAACTATAAATTTCAAATCTAATCATTTAATATTTGCTGATTTATTTTTCATTCCAAATATATTAAAAAAAAACTAGATGATCAAAATTTTCCCAATATTAAAATTATATGTTTTCTATTGTAAAACCATAAAATAATAGTTGAGAATCTATTATATTAATATAAAAAAACACTTCATTCATAAGTACATGAGATTTATGAGTTCTCAACATCCCAAATATTGTTATTTGCCCATCTAATCAATAAAAAAGATGTATATATTACATGGTATTTTGCTTATATATCACTAATGTTAACACATAATTGAAATGAAAATTCAATACTCGAATACATCATCCATGCACACTTTTATTTATAAAAATGATGATGATGATGATGATGATGATGATGATGATGATGATGATGATGATGATGATGATGATGATGATGATGATGATGATGATGATGATGATGATGATGATGATGATGATGATGATGATGATGATGATGATGATGATGATGATGATGATGATGATGATGATGATGATGATGATGATGATGATGATGATGATGATGATGATGATGATGATGATGATGATGATGATGATGATGATGATGACGACGACGACGACGACGACGACGACGATGACGACGACGACGATGACTACGACGACAACGACAATGATGATGGTATTTTTTCATTCCTTTATATATTTGTGTGATCATTTGTTTATTTATTATTCATATATTCGATTTTGTTATGGGGATATGTAATTTTTGTCTTTTATTATTTTTATTACTTAGATATACCTTTTAAAGTTATTTAAGTTATTTTTGGTCATGTTTCATTTAAGTTATTATTTTTTTATGTTGAGTTTTTTTGTGTTATATTTTACATGTCAATAACTATCCTAATTCAAACTCAAAATATCTATAAATAAAATGTTACTATGAGGTATTTAAGGATAATACACTAGATTATTAAGAGCTATACAAAGATTATTTGTTTTATCTATAGAATTTGATGAAGTTAAATCTCAATGTTACAAATGTTGATTTAATACTTGCATGCTTCTGCTAAGGATAAAATAAGAGAAGAAGACTCTAGACTTGCATTTAAAGATTTTACTCATACACATTAGTGATAGAACTATATTCATGTTTGATCCCTCTTTGGAGTATTGGAAATGTATTGCAACACTTGGTTAGTCAATGAAAATTGACCAAGGATAGTCCACTCAATTAATTTTTCTTGAAACCTCATATTTGATATCAAATTAATTTTTACAAGAACTAGAATTTTAATTTGTAGGTATCTTCGTGTGATATTTCAGCTCTAGCATTATCTCAATAGTCTTAGTGAACACAAGTGAAGGTATCAAAATAGTCACATTTTCATTACACTCAATATAGATAAGTCCGAAATTAACAAACATAATTGATATACATTGTTGTATAGGGAGTGCGAACCTATCATGAAATATCCATAGATCCTGCTTCTAGATTTGAATTGTCATAGCCCAACCTTGTCTTGATTTCCTATATCAGACATCAATTACAGTCAAACAAAAAATCATATTTAAGATAAGCTATATTATTCCTAGCATTTTCTAAAAATAACATATTACTATATTTAACAAGTTGTTGTCAAAGTTACTGGTAGATTTTACATCTTTATCATTCTTATTTACTTAATAGTTTATGCATATTAAATTCATATAATAAAAAATAAGGTAAAACATTTTTCTAAACATGTACATTTATTTTCAAACATTGATTTTTCATTTTTTCTTAGGATTTTAGCTAAATTCATGATTCTTGTACACTAAAGAGAAATATATTGTTATGTTGGCTTTCAATTAATTTTCTTTTTTTCTTTTCTTTCTTTTTAAAATTATGTTCTAGTAGTTGTAAAAATCATATTTGTTGTCATTATGAGAAAATAAGTCTTCATTTTTACTTGAGCCATGGTGCAAGGGTTACTACTCTAATACTCAAGCCATCAGAAAATACTAGATATGAATTTTAGTTTTAAAGTACTTCACAATATATTGAAAATGCATAGGGTTTTTTATTGTTTATACATAATAAACATCTTGGTCATTTATTTTTTAGTATATTGGTAAGCATTTAGTCCTAGAAATTTACTCTCAATGTACCTTAGAGATGGGATATTGAAGCTAGGAATCCTCCATAGTCAGTGCCCATTTAGATCTTGCTCACTATTTACAACTGAGATCAATATATCTAAGAGCCTAAAAATAAAACATAGCTTGCCTGGTCAGACATATTTATATCCTCTCTTTCTTAGTATGATTGTTGTTTCCCAAGTTCATATATGTGCTAACCCTAAGATGTTTTAATATCCTCTGAACATCTCAATGGTAATAGTCATCTCCCCCATGTGGAGCCAAAAGGTATAAGTATCAAAGTCTCACCACTTTTCTAATGTTATCATCATATGCCTATCATATGGAATTCCTCACATCTAGTTGTCTTTCATGACTAAGACCAACCACATCAAGATTGGTTCTCTTTGCATCACTCAATGTAAATTATCACAAAATATCCATCATATTTCCATGTGTAAACTCTCATGCTCAAATGTCATACTAGAGTCACAACACATAACATAAAATTTAGAGAAATTATGAAATTTTGACTAAATAAAATAAATAAAAATATAATGTTAAAACCTAAATAATATTATGAAAAAATCAATAATTGAATGAACAACTACGTAGATAATTATGTGGTCAAGAAAACATGTTTATGAATAAGTCCATAGAATTTTTGGATGAGTTTTCACAGGGTCAAAAAATTGAAATCATACCAAGAATACCTTATGTTATAACAAGAATTGGAAACATAACTTCATTCCATTTGCTCCAAATATTGAATCCATCACCAATAAGCTATCATTGTAAATTTTCAACAACCAATCCAACCGTTGTGATAATTATATACCTAATATGAATGGGATTTGTCCATCCTTATTAATGCCTTGGTTATTGTGTACTTGATACACAAACCACTTTTTAGGATTTGCTTACCCTCACTCAACACTCACTCCTGAACCTTATATGCATCTTTGATACTAAACACATATTTCACCTTCTTTATTTTTTCTTCTTTATTAAATATGCCATCCTTACTTAATATATTATTACATTCTATTCCACTATTGAACACTAAAACTTTATCATGCACCATATCATAGAGTTTTAGATGGATAACATCAATAAATATACCTTTAGAATATATCCTTTGAATCCATTCATTCATCTACGGGATAATATAAGGGGGAGACATAAGTTCTTTCCTTTGAAATATTCATATTATGGTCCATGGCAATGATTGGTTTGACTGTCAATATTTTATAATTAATGCTATGTCAACAAGACTTGATCAGGTCTACAAACCATGTTTTAGGTGATGAAGTGACACTATCAGCCATGCATTATATGTTTTTTCCCATTCGAGTTCATTTTACTTTCTTGGGCACTATGGACTTGCCATTGGCATGCCATCAATTTCTCAAAAGTCCTCAGGCCCATATGAACACTAATATTTGCATAGATGTACTAAAATTATTAGGTGTATGCACATTGAATTTCAATGTTCAAAACATGACATAATAACAAATGAATACATGCACACTTACTATTTAAAAAGGAAGGATACTTACATGACATACTCGGAACTACTATTGATTCTTGTATGCTTGCCAACAAGAGGGATTGGTTTTTTCATGATGTGACACATAACAATTTGTTGGGTACACCTTCTTATTTTATTCTACTTTCATGAAAATCTCAACTCTATCACTCTCAACCCAAGAAACTCACATGTATTACCCATTATGATCTATAAAAATTTCCCAATTCAGATCATTTCATCCACTAGTATCAGGGCAAAATCACTAGTATTTTTAGTCTATTGGTTACACCTTCATAATCAATGGTTATGCATCCATATACTACCTATGGTGGTGGACATAGAACTAGCATGATGGTTACATAAATGTGTATGTGCACAAAATTGGAGTATAATTACATAAACATACCCCATAATGTGTACATGTTATTTCAAACATGGCTCAGTAATTACCAATTAAAACACGTACCTTTTATTTTTTAATGCATATGAGTTATATATTAATGCATACACATTATGGTAACACATATGAATTACCATAACGTGTATGTGTTATACTATGTATTCTCTTTTAAAAATATGTGACCTCCAATTTATGAATTATCAATTGTGTTAGGTCATTCCTCAATTGCTTTCTACTCAGGCTAGCCTCAATACTTCCCAAAACTCTTTTAGAAAGCTCAACACATCTCAAACTTCATGATGCCACCATGTAGATGAGGTAAGTGATCAAAAACTAGATCTATTAACTTTGTATTTTATTATTTTTTACATTTATTAATTTGTAAATTATTTTTATAAACAGACCAATCCATTGTAAGAGACCATAACTATCCTCCTAACCCTCCACTTGACCCTGTTACTCATGTGGCTAACCCTTCACCTGACCCTCCTAATCTTATTATTAACCCTCCGCCTAACCCTCATATTCTTCAATGTAACACTCCTAAAATTCCACAAGATTCCATAGGTATCTAGGAGGATATATCTTCACACATTATAGAAACAAAATTGAAATTAAACAAGTAATCAGGAGAATGAGGGATCCCACTTCCACCAACACCCACCACACCTATCTAGCCAATAATGTAGAGTTATTATTGGGTTAAGCTAACTTGATAATGAGTCAAATTGATAGATGGGCATCTTATCGGAATAGTTATAGGGATTATTATGCTTATAAATTGTCATCCTAGGAGGATAAAAATAAAATAAAAATCAGAAGTTGACATTTGTGTGTTATTCATTGACTCACCCACCAATGCAACATTTCTAGTAATTGTTAAACATTTTCTAATCCATAGGTGCAAACATAATTTGAGTAAAGCCAATTGCTAAGACTGATGGTGGATAGTTTTTTATTATCTACCATGTAATGACCATGAGGTCCCATTATATTTTTTTAGGAAACTCTACTATGATTATATCCTCAATGAAATTCAATTTTCTTTTTATTATAATAAATTTTAGGGTCGAGAGAAAGGCTTTGCATAGGATTGGCCATATGCAGTCATGCACCTAATCAACCTACAATGATCCTTAGCCAAAATCCACTTCATACCAAAATCCGCCTATGGTGAAGGAGGTCATAAAGATCGACACTTTACATGTAAGTGCACTTACTGATACACTCATTTAGCATATGAGTAGGCTTTCAGCAGCTGATGTTGATGTTATGTCATGTAGTGTTCATACCTAAATCTATCCTTACAGATCTTATGGATATATATGTACTAGAATATTTGATGATGATGTCAATGGTGGTTTAAAGGGATTGGATGACATGCTCTCGAGTGAAGAGTTTTTGTCACACATAGTTGGTGTGAAGCCATCAACCACTACATGGATGCAGGTATATTTTATATAAATATCATGCCAAATTGAATCTATATTTCTAAATTTAAAATTTAACAATTAATTTGCACAAAAAATGAATTATATATATGTTATAGGAGGAGATGGTACATTCATCATCATAGTCCATATGTATAGGATTAAATATTATGCATCCATTATTTCCATATATAGATCCAGATACTATTCCATTCAGTACTATAGATACTTGTGTTAGCATTATAGCTTTTACTTATACAAAGGTAAAATTTGAAGTACATATTACATTCTTGGTTTAATATTTAGGAGAAAAAAATGCCATATATCTTTGATGCTTTATATAAAACTAAGTGAAACCTTATTTGTTTAGTTTATGTCTCAAGTATCCTCTATTGCCGTGATTGGAGATAAACATAGGCATTGTTTTAGTGATGCCATCTACACAATCCCTCACATAGTTACATATTAACTTGTAATTTATAATTGTAAAATAGATTTGTTTTAATAATTTTACTACACACTTGCTCATCAAATGTCTAACTTATGTGAATATATTATGTATGTAGGGTTATCCCATGATAAATGATAGTCCAACTCATATGGTTAGCAGGGAAACATCTCATATTTCATCCTTATTTCAAATGCCTATTCATGCAACTTTACATATCATTGACCCAATCGAACATCAAAATCAGATTTGATTGGGACCATGAGATTGATAAGTGCATGTTTAAATATTTTTTATTCTATTTTAAATTTCTTAACTTGGTTTCATACATATTTTATGTCAGTTTTCTAATAATACTTATATTTGAATAGGTTCAACTGTAAGCAATTTTTTAGCATAGGACTCACAGCCAGACTTTGGAGTAATCCAAGGCATTAAAGATATCTCCATCTACCAACATGATATCCCATGGATGGTTATCTTCCAAAATCATTCATACCTATTTGTGACAAGAGAATGTGTTTTTGGGTTGTCATTATACCCCATGCCATCCTGTATATTAATTGAATTAGTCAAATGGGGCAATCATTCATGTGATTTAGGACAAATTGAGCCCTGAGAACTTAATTCTTAGTTTAAATGATGTTAATTAGGGTTAAAATGATTGGTTTGAGGTTTTAAGAGTTTATATTTATGGTTAAGGGATTATGAACTTTAGCAATTGGGGATTAGTGTATAAGTTTTAGGGTATATTAGGTACAATCATGAAGGAAATTGGGGAAAATTTGAGCTCCTTGAACCTAGATATGTGAGTAAATAATGTGATTTTGGGGTCAATTAGGCCCCACATCAGCATAATTTGAGCCAATTAAGTCAATTGCAGTAATAAGTGATGTGATTTTAACCAAGGTGATCCCTATGAACCTAATTATTACTATGTAAAAGATGTTAATTGGGGCTAAATTGATTAGTTTAGCATTTAATGTCTAAAATTTAAAGGGCTTGGGGTTTAGGTCTTATGTATTAGGGTTTAAGGTAAATGATATAGGGTTTAGGTTCAAGATATTAGATATAGAGTCTAATCGCTAAGGTAATTGAAGAAAATTTGCTCTACTTGTTTAGCTATTTCTGACAATTGTCTTGATGTTTGCATTTTTCATAAAAGTAGGGTAAGTTAAGTCACACATGTTGTATGCATTATACAATTGATTAAGCCATAAATTTTGTTTAAGGGCTCAATTTTTCCCAAATTATGTGCCTAATTGCACAAACTGACTAATTAGATCAATGCATGATAGAATCAAACTCAATTTTTCCCCAAATCATATCTTTCTCTTGAAGGGGTTTAAATTAGCCTCAAATGCCTCCTCGATTAATGAATCAACTCTCCAGTTAATTATATAGTACATGAAATTAGGGTAAATTTCACTCTAAATTTAATCATATACAATTTAAAATAGGTTTATGTGTCTCGTTTTGACCCTAATTACCTCCATAATTAAACCAATTGACATTTACATTTGTTAGTTGATGACTTCAAGTTTATTGATCTCAAAACCACATTATATACATGTAAAAATTGAATATAAATAAATAATGTTTCTTTGCTTCAATTGAGCTAATGATATTATAGCCGATCAATCCCCGGAAGATCACATTTTATAGTCATGCAATTAGGCTGATGAGGCTCGAAATAGCCCCAATTTACTTCAAATACATAATTGGATTGGTACTCCAAAGGCTATGTTTTGGCCATAGGTTTAAAAAATGCATTCTATGAAATCTCATGAAAAAATAGCTATATCATAAAATGTATAATGAGTTACACCTTAAAACCAAGTAATTATAAAAAGTCAGGTCAACATATTAAAATTCCCATAAATTTTTTTAAGTCTAATGTGATACCATGACACCTTAATTCACTATACAAGGTTAGGGACCTTTCCCATACCACATGAAAGAACACCACTATTAGAGATCTCAATAACATATAAGAATGTATATAAAATTTGAGCTCAAGAGCAAACATGCATTTTTGGGTGTTATGAATATATAACAGGATCATGTTATTAACGTGATCGTAGTACTAACTAATGTGATCACATTATTAATGTGGTTAATAACATGATCAAATTAATAAAATGATCACCTTATTAATGTGATCACATTATTTGAATTTGAATTCAAAAACCAAACCTTTTGGCTCAAGAATGGTTTGGATTCCCTAGCCAAAGGCTTGGACCTGCCAATCTACCATTGAGTCTGAGAGTATTGATAAAAATATCAAAATTGAACATTAATCAACAAATACACTATAAATTTCAATAGTAAAATTCAAAAAATTAATACCTTTGCGATGAGCATATTCTCCTCTTTCCCAAAATATGATGTTTATAAATTTTTGACTAATTTAAGGTTTCAAACTATAGTCATATAAAATGTCCAAATTGGTAGTTTGATTATGGATTATGAAACCCCATCCATAGGTATTTTTTTCATGCTCTTGCAACCCTTCTAGACACTTTTTTTCTCATTGCTAGTCATCCAAAACCTTCTAAATAGTCATTCCACCTTAGGCTGATAGTATTGCATATGCCAATCCTATTCCCCCAAGTCTTGAGCATATAAGATAAGAGAACCCCATTTGAAATATAGTGCTAGACACCAAAGCATCCACTTTTTATCACTTCTATCCATTTTCACTTTTATCCCCAACAGTCATTTTTATCTGATCCTTATCCTTAATTAGGTCAGCCTAGTGTGAATACATCTGACCTATGACCAATTTTTTCCTATAAAATCCCACTCAAAGCTCATTTACAAGGGAGGTGATAAAACTTATAAATCAATCAAGAATACAATCAAAACACTAAGGAAAATTTCCCTATTATTTGCACACAGTCACCCAACATAGCTGTAAACCTACTCAAATGCTCATACAAGGCCCTAGGCACCTCAAACACTATAAAATTGGTATATACATCCACATCACACTATTTCACAAAGCACTTTAAGTGGGATAACTACATATGGCTTGATCCCTCTTTGGAGTATTGGTATGTAGGTAACGTGATCACACAATGGGTGTGGATTGTACATTCAGTACATCTTACACACAAACCCCCCTTTTTCAAGTGGATTAAATGTCATTTTATCAAGCATGATGGATGGTTAGGGTTTGAAGACAAAATCAGCTCCATAGTAATTTCCATCAATAGTCAGTGCTCAATTTTTCATAGGCATGCTCACACATGCACAATGCAACTACCCAAAAAAATTTAGGTCTTTGTGATTAGTTTGAATAATTGTGGCAAGAATGAATAACAATGTTGGACATGAAAGCATAAAATTTTTATCACTCCTATCCTTTCACCCAATGAAATCTAGACTCAGGTTTATGACACCTTCCCAATCTTTCATAGCCATTTTCAACCTCTATATCTACTGTCTCAATCTATTTTCTAGCTAAGTTATATTTCTTCTTATTTATTGTTATTTTTAGAAAGGTGAAAAAGGAAAATAACTACACAAATTAGGACTGTATTTATTGTTATTCTATATAGATTTATTAATCCAGACCCTTAACCAAAATAGGAATAAAACTCCATTATTCCAAAGTTAAATCATTTGGTGAACCCGACTGACTTCGTTTATGTACAAAAACTTTAGAAACTCGATGTAAAATTCTTTGCTAATTTTAGCAATACTTTTCTAATTTTTCCTACATATATAAGTCATAATTTCACATTTAATTTTTAAAATTCACCATAGTAATTTTAAAAATCATTTTATTTCATGATCTAGTTGAATATACTAGGTCCCTTTACTTCTTGAGGTATTACCTTACATCTAAATCAAATTTCACATTAAATCAAAAATAGATCTCACTTATTTCAAAACATTTTTTTCAAATAATAAGGAGTCCATACTCAGTCCTATCATGTCTATGAATGATGAAGTTTACTATATGTTAATGCACATCTTCATTCTTTCCCTGTCATGCTTACTTTTTATAATATAGAATGATATTAATAAATTTATTGATAAACATGTTAAGATCCCTTTCCTTCAAAATAATGTTTACTTTTATTTAATACAAGGTCTCTCTCTCTCTCTCTCTCTCTCATGATGAATAATTTTCAACTCTATCTTGTTAAACATGTTAGAAATGTTATGTTACAAGTCAATTTTTTTTATGAATTAGTGCAAAGTTCCATGCTCTCTATCCCTTATTTGTTATCTCTCATGTGAAATGTTCTTTATAATCTTATTGCTATAAAACTTATAACTCTAATTACATGCATTTCATCCCATGTACATGGTTTATATTTAGATGTATCTAACTCTTTGACTAATTTTGAGTATCTCCCTATCACTACTATACATAAGAAAACATTAGAAGTTATATCTATTACTCTTCCATTCAAAATTGGTTTACCTAGATCTTATCACGCACCTACTACCAGCTCTATGCCTATAGTAGATCATGTAATACATGTTATCATCAAATTTTATGAAGATAGGCAAGTTTATTATACCTATTGCTATATATTTATCACTCAGATTAACACCTGTTCTGATGGTGTTCACCATGCATATCATGCACACCCTCTATCAACTTTAAACTAGGCACCTTCAACTGATTCACATCCTTTAAGCAACATGATTAGAGTGTATAATTTTAGAGTTCTAGATAAACCTTCAATCTCCTTCTTAGAGCAAGAGATAGTTGAGGATGACTTAGATTGCTATTCACTCTTTATTAGAACCTACATTGATCACCATCTCATTAATTGTGTTCTCGTAGATAATGGATCTAGTGTGAACATGTGCACTATGACATTACTTCAGTATTTAGGATATTCAAAGCAAGATATCACCCTGATAAACATAGTTATTAATGGATTCAGTGGACACATACAGAGTTCATTGGGTGAGATTGTACTTCCTCTATAGGTTGGTCTAGCACATGTCTCCACACCATTTACTATTGTTCCCAGTGTAGGAATATTTGACATGTTTCTTGGTTGACTATGGATATAGAAACTTCATGTAGTACCTTCTACATCTCATAGATGTGTGAAATACATTCATGCTAATCAGGTTGCTATCGTTGGTGGAGTTCTGTATGAGTTACCACTCCCCACTTTAGACCCATCTCGTACTCTATAGTCACCAATTTCATCTTCTCCACTAGTTATAATTCTTCCTCCAATTGAGATTCAAACACAATCAAGACCTCCTTTTCTAGTATAGATAGTTCATACACTTCCATAGAGGCCTCTCTTAAAGCGACCACTCCATCATCAATAGTTTTAGGACTCTAGATAGTTTCTAGCTAAATTATTCACACCCTAAGTAGTATCATTGGGGTCTCATTCCTATACAGATAGAGCACATTTCTAGAGAGATTCATCTACTACTAGTTGGTTCCTTAAGAGCCCCATAGTTTCACCCACTTCTTAGAGTTACAAGGAGACCCCACAGCTAGTTTCTACCACATAGATTTTAGATCATTTACAACATACACAAATTTCAAAGTCATAGTCTCAACCCTTCTATCATGCTTCATGATCATGCATGATCCCTCTCCTTGATACAAGACACCATGACAAGGAGTCTCTTATGAGAATCGTTAGTTAGTATTGTTTCCTCTCTATCTTTTTTGTACGTAATTTCTCAGCGTACTTCTACATAGTGTCTTTTCACTTTCTTGTACATAGTTTCCTTATGATTACTTGTACACAATAATATTTTAAAATACCAAAAATAATAAAATATTTCAAAATACTGAAAATAATATAAAATGTCAAAATACAAACACATTCAAACAACTCGAAACACCAAAAACTTTTCAACTATATGCATTATCCATGCATTACATTCTACTACCATGCTAGACTTATATTTTGTTATTCTATGCTATTATTTGTTTATTTATCTACATTACCATGATTCACTTTATCTTCTTTGAGTGTGTTCAGTGACACCCAAATCCTTTATTGCTTCACTCTACCCATTAAGGGGGCATCCTACTCTTACATTCAAGATATGCATCGATATATCCACCCACTAGGGGAATCTTGTACATGACTACACCATCCAGGTTATGTCATTCCTAAACCACACACTCTAGTTATCATGTTGATGTATATTAATTACTATCCTATATAGATTATTCTATCAACACTCACTAATATATAGAACTTATGTATTTCTTAGCATTTACCTATTCTTGTACTACATGTTTTGCATATTTTCACTTCTTGCTTTGATCAGTTAGATGCGATAGTATTTCCAACAATCCCTTCCTTTCTTGATTTGAGTAGCTATATGTGATTGCATTTCTCAATTCCTATTTTATTACTTGTGTGTGCCTTAAGATATTTCCCAATGTCCTATGCTTGTACACTTATATATGCTTGTGGCCTTCATGCTAATTTTTCTTATTTACAATTATATGTTTATGTGGGCATTTGAACATGCCTTATATGATTTATTTTCCTAGTTTGAGTGACATGTGCACATGTACCTTGTCTTCTTGGACCCTTGGCTTATTTCGTATGCTTCTTTCTTCTTTCCTTACATGCTTGTTTGCTTATTAATTATTTGTAATGCCATGATTCATATCATGCATTGTCTTGACTTCTTATATGCCATGATAGAAATCATTCTCCATCCCTCCTTAAAAACTAACTAGATGTTTAGTTATATTTCAATATACTACATGTGATATTACATTATTACATTTATCTAGGCATACCCCTATTGATCTAATAGTCTCTAATATAAACTATGATATATCTTGAGACATATTTTGGATTATCATTATTATATCCTGTATTTCATAGCATAACATACTTGAAAAGCTCATTATTTTTAGGGAAGTCATTGTAAGGTCTTCATTTCTACCCTCATAAAAGGGGGCAAAAAATAGTGGTTTTTGTCATAGAGATCAAAGCTATCTACTAGTCAAAATTAGTTTTTAGAACACTCAAAATAGCAATCAGAACTCAAAACATGTAGAGTAGACCAAAATCATAGTGACAAACATAGAACAATCATTAGAAATAGTAAAGGACTAGAGTGTATCAACATTAGACAATAGTGTCAGATACCAAAGTGTCTAATTTTTGGTGCTCCTATCCAAACAATTGAAAACCCAAAAATTTTAGAAACAGACAAAAAGGTAAGGTCAATTATAATTTTGTCAACTACAGTTCAATTCAGATTAGGTAGTTTCAATACTTTTTTACTTAGATTATCTAGATATAGGGGGAATCATGTGTGGCATGATGGATCTCACTTCCAGTTTTAGATTAGGTAGTTGGTACAACTTCCAAATCAAAATCCATGTTACAGACACCAGTGATTAGGGATAATGTGCAAGGCACATTTGAATTCTTCTTTATAGTTCATTATATTATACAATTATTCTTAGTATTTACATGCCTTATTCCATTTAAAAGTGGTTTTCATCATTTTATAGTGGCTTTCATATAAGCCTAGTTCTCAATTTTAAAGTGGCTTTCATACAAGCCTAATCTCTACCATTTGGACTGGCCAAAATTGGCCTAGTTATTTGTACACATTCAGCTATCTATGCCATGTTATTAAATTATAAATTATTCATAAGCTTCATGAGCCATCTCATATGACACACATTCATACTAGTATTAGTTCATAGCTCACACTTAGTGGGTAATAATGGAGCCAAAGGACAAGTTAGCCTTTGTATTCTTGAGCCACCTACTTAGAGGGACTGGACACATAGTCCAAACATTGATTAACACATGCATGATCACATAGATTCACTACATATTAGGTGATGATAAACCCAAAGGTCCAGCCTTTGTATTCTTAAGCCACCCTCAAGGAATTGAGCACTCTGCTCTATTTATGATATTACTTTTGGTATAACACATGCCCAACATCACTCAATATCAAAATAGGTTTTATATTGGTCCGCATACTTGATGAGGTGTATTTGTTCTTTTCTCTTCCTCTCTCTTTTACCTAGCTTTTGTACATTGTTATTTTAGACATAACATGTCTAGTAAGAACTGATCTACTCCCTATTTTATCTTGTAGATTTATGCTTCACGTTATGCTCTCTCTATGTATGTTCAACATCATACATCTTCATGGGATTTTCCCTTGTAAGTTCAGGTATGCTTTCTATTTTTATTTTATCCTAGTATTTCACTTTGTTACATCACTAGAATAAAAAGGGGGAAATGTAGTCATATAAAATGTCTAAATTGATAGTTTGAGTGTGGTTTGTGACACCCCATCCATAGGTCCTTTTTTCATGCTCTTACGACCCTTCTAGATAGCTTTTCCTCATTTTAGTCATCTATAACTTTCTTAACAATCATCCCACCTCAAACAAACAGTATTCCCTATACCAATCCTATCCCCCCAAGTCCCGATCCTATATGATAGGAGTGCCCCATTTGTAATATAGTACCAAATTCCAAAGCATCCACTTTTTATCACTCCTATTCATTTTCACTTTGATCCCTAATGATCATTTTCATTTGGTCCTTATCCTTAATTAGGTCGACCTAACATGAATACATTTGACCCATAACTAGTTGTTCCTTATAAAATCCCACTCAAATCTCATTTAGAAATGAGGTGATAAAACTTACAAAGAAAGCAAGAATACAAATAAATAACTAAGGCAAACTTCCCTACTATTTTCACAGAGTCACCCAAGACAGCTACAAACCTACTCAAATCCTCATACCAAGCCTAGCCACCTCAAACACTATCAAATTGGCATTTACATCCACATCATATTATTGCACAAAGAATACTAAGTGGGATAACTATATATGGCTTGATCCCTCTTCGAAGTATTGATATGTAGGCAATGTGCCCACACAAGGGGTGTGGATTGCACATTTAGTACATCTTACACACTAACCCCCATTTTTCAAATGACTCAAATGTAATTTCATCAAGCATGATGGAGGGTTAGGGTTTGAAAACAATATCAAAACCATAATAAGTTCCATTGACAATCTGTGATTGATGTTTTACAAGCATGATCACACAAGCACAATGTAACTACCCAAAATGTTTTAGGTCTCTATGATCAATTTGGATAATAGTGGTAGGAGTGGATAACAACACCAAAGCATCCACTTTTCAGTGCTCCTATCCTTTTATCCAACAAAACCCATATTTAGGTTTATGACACCTTCCTAGTCCTACACAACCATTTTCAACCTATGTACCAGCCTTCTTAGTTTGTTATCCAGCTAAGTTATATTTCTTCTTATTTATTTCTATTTTTATAAAAGGTGAAAAAGGAAAATAATTGCACAAATCAGGACTACATTTATTTTATATTCTATACTAAATTATTAATCAATACCCATAACTAAAATAGGAATAAAACTCCATTATTCTAAAACAAAAGTTAAATCAAAACTATGTTGATTTCTAACTATACCTTTTTCGCGCCACTACATGCCCCAAACATACATGCCTATACATGTTCATGTAATTTTTTATCATTGATCCAAGTGCAAAACAAGTTATATGGTCACAAACTAGGCCTAATTTTACACACTCAAAAACAAAAAAAAACTAATTTTCAATTTTTTGAGTTAGTTAGGTGTACCACACGAGTGGTTATCCATTTTTTATCAATTTTAAAGATCTATTTACTTGTAAAATTCATAAAAATGTATTCAAAAATATATATATAGGTCACAAACTATAATATCTTATCTAAAAGTTCACCAAAGGGTTTCAAACAATATTAAACACTACTAAGAAAATGGTGC
>JARHVA010002628.1:2110000-2260000 GCA_037957365.1 Torreya grandis
CCTGCTCATGTGACCAAGCCTACGAAGCCACGTCTCTGCAACAAAAGAAGAATTAGTAATATAAACAAGTAGATAAAGAGTACCTATTTTCTTACCACCAGCTAAATCAAGTGTATCCGTTGTGAGAGTTCTAGTACACCTCCCATCTCCCAACTCTTCTGAAGAAATTAGCCAACTCTCCAAACCTGGGACCTGCATGACCTCCTTCAACACCCATGTGTTGGCCATCTGCAATTTCAGCTTCACTTCCCCTTTGCCAATTCTATGGCAGGCTCACCAGCTCCTCTATCTGGGGCTGCATGGAAAGAGGCAACCGAATCTGTAAGATAAGATTCAACTTTATCTAAGAAACCTCCCAGAGCATCTTGTGCCACATCACCTGCAACGTCTGCTTCTTCAATTCCTCCTTGCTGATCTTCCACAAACCAACAGTCTCCTTTTACCTGCTCTTTCTTTCCATCAGACCATAAGTGACCATCTGTGCTTTTCAACTCCTCCATCCTTAGCTTACTATGATCTACCGTTACTCTACTCCCACTCAATCAGAAACCCCTAAGAGTAACCTGTAACCAAACACAAAACCTGCTTCCTGCAACCTTAGCTCTGATACCACTTGTTGGAATATGACCAACCCAAAAGCACACAATTGATTACCAAAATTCAAGCAACTTAATATGTGGAAATTAACCAGAATCAACAAGTAACTAGAATCCAGAAATAACACAAGATATGAGAGACAATACACAACTTGTATTAATAATCATACAAAAAAGAATACAATAAAGAAGATGTCACTTCTTCTCCACCACCTCTTCAGAGGTTTCCCACACCTCAAGTGAACAGTACTTCTTTCCTTAAAGCTCTCTCTCATAGGTCCCAACACCCAACTCAAACACAGAGTTGGTGTTCACCTTACACCTGTGCTCCACGCACTCCACAAGTGCTCCACGCACTCCACAAGTACACACTTGTACTCCACAAGTACTCCACGTACTCCAAGTAGATCTCTCCTGATACTGCTCCCTATTGTGTTGCTATCCTATCGATCTCCAAACTACAGATTAAGATGGTTCTGCACACCTGTGAACCTTGACCTTGCACACACACACACCTGCATATCAATGATCTTACTTACCATGTAGATCTCCTATAGAAGCCATGCACACCTGATGACTAAGATCATACACTCCTGAAGAACCCTACTGATTCTCCAATCCAGCACCCACCTTGGTACTGTGGCACTAGGAGGAACACACCATTGCTCTACCTCACACACCGAAGGAGCTTATAATTATGCTCTCTTACTTCCTAGCTACACTTTTACAATACAACCATGAGTATATTATATAGATCTCATCCAAACAATAATTAGACTCCTAGTACAATAATTAGATCCACAGCTCTTAGTCTATAATTATCCCTAAGCATGCAAACACTTGGTTCGTCAACCAACTGCCCGTAATAAACTCGCAGTCGAACCACACAAGCGACCGATGTCGGTCCCTGTCTGCCTGGGGGTCACCGATGCCGGTAGATCTCTGACCGACGCCATTTTCTTTCCTGCTCCATCCTGCTGACGTCGGTTGGCCTGACCGACGCCGGTGTCCATGGCACTCAGCAACCCTTCTGCACCCTCCTCCATGTCTGCATCAGTGAAGCTTTTAGCTCCACAACTTAACAGTGTGTGTGTGTGTGTGTGTGTGTAGTTTACATGTTTATATTTTTTTAACATCATCTATAATGGTTTAAAATGATACATCTTTTCAAATCAAATTACCAAAAGGCAAGGCAATTGCATCAATGATCCACACCACTAGTCCGAGACTAAGTGTGTGGAGGACAAGTATATTTGGTTGTACATAATGAATGTGAAGAGATGTATTCAAATATAATAATCACAATACATTAAATTGAGTGGAAGACATACTTATAGGAAATGCAACTTATATTCAATAGTAATGAATAGGGAAAATGGTACAATGTGTTATAGCTCTTGTATTAAAGAATAGATACACAGAGCATGCTTTCTGTATTACAACTGTGTATGGAATCAACATGAATAACTATGTCTAGATCCATATGTTGCATATTCAACATGCATGATTAAAATGGAAGTCATAACAACTATTGTATAATACAACAAAGGATAATTTGACACATCTCACCCTCCTTGCACGTTGAGGACAAACTTTCTAACTGGGTAGTGACCACTAATACAGTTGCATAATTTTAGGTTGTTCACTAACAATCATGATCCAAAGAATCCCAAGTAAAAACTAATGATAATCAATACTAAGATTCTCAATTGGTTTAATTACATTAATCAAAGAACATAGTCATGGTATACCAATATATAATTATGCTAAAGCAGGCCCAATAGATAAGGCTAGTCTACAACTAAATGTTATTAAAGCATATAAGACTATGAGCTGAGGAGTGCACAGTGAGATGCATAAGCTATGGTCGACGGTTATCATTGGACAAAAGTCTATGAGCAAGTGTGGTACATTTTTGTAAGATTATGAGCAAGGTTTGTGCAAAGTAAATCATAAGATTGGATGAGAGGTAAGAACTAGCTATGTAGAGGCTATGCACAAATCATTTGACCTTTCTTGAAGATAAATGGTCTCCATTGCATCTATGTGCAGTTAAGGAAATTGCACTTGAAGTTGTTGATAAGTGTACCACTTGGATTGAATAGCACATTTCCAAACCTTGACCACTCAAAAACATTGATGTGTGCCATGGTGGGTGTGTGTGTTTATCACTTTAATTGTTTGGTCCCTCTCTACAGGGAAAAAGTGTTCAAGATCCAAGTCAGAGGGATGTTGTGTCATTTCTAGGTCAAGAAGTGGTAGAGTGTAAGGCTTAGGTGCATGCCTAAGTATTGAGGTAGATTAAGAATGAATTCATTCTCACTAGTTTCACACATAATGGCATAAATAGCATAGTCCATAGGATTAATCTTCCAGTGTGGACCTTTGAAGCATTCCTATAAAGGTGTATCCAAATTTTATCTCCAACTCAAAATGCATGAGGTGTGGAATGTGCATCATGGTGCTCCTTATACTTTTATTATGTTTGAAAGAAGATATGTTGAACCTATTGGTGAATAGATTGAATCTGTTGCAAAAAATTCTCAGCTTTATCCACTTCTTGTTCTTGTGTGTGTGACTCATGCTGGTTAATGCATGGTAGGATATGTTTAGAGGTGTCAAAATTTGAAACCCAAGACATTTATAGAATGGACTATAACCCATAGAGATATGGAGGGATCTATTTTAGGCATGCTGAATGTATAAGAGATTGTCATCCCAAGTGTGAGAATGTGCATAGTTTTACATTCATAGAAAATGAACAAGTGTGTGATTGATCACTTTGATTTACCAATATGTCTATGGTTGAAAATATATCAACTACACCATCTGCATACCCATTAAGTCCCATAATTATTTCTAAAAGTGACTTACAAATCATAAATCTCGATTGGATACGATGGATGTTGGAAGCCCAAAACTAACCCAAACATGGTTGAAGAAAGATTGCACAGTACTAGTTATGTCCATTTACTTCCTACAAGTGATCATGATATCCATCTTAGAAACCCTATCCACTACACTGAACATAGTGTCATGTTGTAATCTCATCATAAGCAACCCAATCATGAAATTCATGTTGATATATTCTCATGGTATGAATTGAACTGGTAGAGCTGTGTAGAGTACTAGCTTCTTGTTCATGGGTTTGGTCATGTAACAAGGAATCCAATACTTGATGTGGAGTTTCACATATATGCACATATTTAGCTAGTAAAATTTTGATCGAAATGTGGTTAAAGTATTTTTCACGCCAAAATGTCCTAAGGTTTTGGTGTAGTGCACTTCCTTGATGAGTCACTAATGACGTGCACCATTAGGAACACAAGGATGTCTAAGCTTAAAGGGACTATTCCATATAATTTGGACTTATCTATAGTCCAACTTAAAAACAAATATCAATAATACGCCTCCATTATTTAAAATTTTATAATTTTGAATTCTCTCCAATATAATAAATGGGGAATATATCAAAATTATTACCATAATCTCTGCATGCAACTTGTGCATAACCCAAAATGCATTCCTTCTCAAAGATTATCTCATGTTCAATTTAGGTACATAAGTCTAGTTTATCTAAAATAGTCCATTTAAAGAGAATTTGGTCAAAAAAGTAGAACTTCTAAACTTGTTTACCTTAGACTAGGTTGGTGTAAGTTGATACGAATTTTGGTTAGCTGAGTAAATAGGTAGTTAGCCTAAACAGTTATGGCCATGTGTGTCCAATCCTATGATGATCATGTGAATGAACAGTCAACCAAGATAATTTTTTTATCTTGTTATCTTTCCTTTTCTTGTGATTGATCACAATATGGAACTGTTGTAGGTAACTCATCCATCTCTAACTTGCCCTATGTCTATAGGAACTAAAGTGGATTATGTTATATATGAATAATTATCTACTTCCCTAGAATATAGTGGAGATATTTTCAATTTATTGAATAATGTCATACAATTATTTCTCATTGGTGGACTACCTTTGCACCATGTCACTGAATGTATCTAAGTGGTATGCAACTGAATGTCCATGTTACATGAGCACTGCAACAAATGTGTATTAAAGTGAATTTATGTGAATTACAAATGAATGTGTAATGTTAGTCATTACAATAATATGCACATTCAAAAATCATTACTCAAGTGCCTTAAAAGTGTGTTATTATGCATGACTCTAATTAAACTTGGATTTTGCATGTGTTATCTTGTTGAGAGACTAAGAGATGTGTGAGAAACTATAGATGAAACTACGGTATAAGTTATCAAGTCCAATAAAGATCCTCAATTATGTGAGATTATGTGGAGTAGACCAATATTGGATCATTTTATCTTCTATAAATCTACATGGATTCTTATACGATTAGTGACGTATCCAGGTACTAAATTTGCCCAACACTGAATGTACACTTTTCCAAGTTGGCATGCAAATTATGTTAAAATAAGGTGTCTAAGACATGTGAGATGTGCTCTAGATGATCCTCCCAATTCCTTTTGAATATGATAATGTCATCCAAGTACACAATGATGAAGGAGTTGAGAAAATGCCTGAGTATATGATCTATCAAGTGCATGAAAGTGGTTAGCGCATTGGTTAGGATAAAATTCATAACCAACCATTCTTGAAATCATTCATGTGTATTGAATGTTGTCTTATAGATTTATTTAGGATAGATTGGAACTTGATGTTAAATTTACTTAAATTCAATAACGGTGAAGTATTGTGTGCCTCAGATCTAGTCCAAACTTATCAATGCATGGTAGTGGTTACCAAATTTTCACCATTATTTTATTGAGTGGGAAATAGTCTTACCCAAGTCACCAAGACTCATACTTATTATATATGAGGACTATTAGACTCTATCAAGGAGAATATCTAGGCCTAATCTTGCCTTGATCAAGGAGATCTTGTATTCGAGATTGGATTTCATCATTCTCCCAAACTATTATGCGATATAGGGAACTATTTGGAATGAGGCATCTAGGAACCAAATCGATGTATTGATTTAATATAAAGTGCATTTAAAGGCCTTTAGAGTCTATAAATACTTCACTATGTTGATCTAGTAACTTGTCGTGTTATTGCTACTCTGGCATTATGTGAGTAGTGTGTGTTTCTTTAGTGTGCTTTGTGTTTTGCATAGGTGTGTTAGGGTGAACCATGAGTAACACAAACTTATGTGTGTGTGAGATAAGTTTGTAGCATTTCTTGGTAGAGATAAAGGTAAACTTGGTTATGGGTACTGACCTCAAATAGATTGACTAAGTGGTCTTACAAACAAATCGTATAATGTTTTTGCTTGGCTTGATATGTAACTTATCGGTCATAAAAATATGGTCTTCCCAACAAGATTTCATAGATCTATATAGGTGAAATGTCACAAGTGATGTTATCCTCCATAGGATTAAACTTATATTGAAAATTGTATTGTCACTATACCTATATATCTTTCCCCTATTGTACTTACCCCAAAGAATAAGGCTTGGGATGTTAAAAAATGACAATACCAAGTTGTTGAGTTATGGATTGTGAAATGATGTTCTTTTGAATTCCACTATCTATGATGAGATGAATAAGTTGACTCTTCACCCATAAATTGGATTAGAATAGATGTTAACACTCCTCAGAGATGTTGATCTGAGTGGTGTTAGTGATTATACAATTATCTGAGTCTCCAATTTTGTTACTTAAGACTATTGTGGAGTGTCATCTCATCTCTCCCTCATCCTATAGAGGTTGATATGAGTCAACCTCTACCAAAAGGATATGATGTTAATTCATATTGTGACTATGACCAATGCACTAGTCATTCAACAAACATATGTTATACCTTAAAACATATGATCTAATATGTTATTGATAACCAACCTATTACCTTTGATGGTCCTCCAAAGGATTCAAGTTCACAACCTGGTGACTATCAAAACTATAAGATATTTAAAAATCCATTGCAAGATAATTTTAAGAAATATTTAGAAGTGTAAATAGGATATAGTATACATTCTCTTCCATAACATTATGGACACCATTAGATGGTATTATTGGAACTTATACATGTATAATACCTCTTATGGTTGAAATAAATTCTATTACATTTGATGATAGTGAAATTGTGGATGATGTCTCAAATCTTCATTAATTATTTATATGACCATACCTTGATCATTAACCTATACATAGTGTTATGATCGATAATGGTGCTAATTAGAACCTATGTACCATGATGCTACTTACACATTTGAGATATACACATGATGATTTTATACCCTTCAACCAAAACCATCATGAAATTTGATGGTACATCACAACACATTATTGATGTGATTGATCTACCTTTACAAGTTAGTCTATCATATTATGTATTCACTACCTTTTTAGTTATACCATATATGAGAGTATTTGATGTGTTATTGTGATGGCCTTGGATATATAATCTTTACACAATACCGTCATTCATACCAACATGGTAGTCATAGCTTCTAGAATATCCTATGAACATCCATTTTAAAAAGAGAAGTTTAATCTTAGACAACTAATTATACAACATGTTAAGGTTAGTTATCCATGAAAGGGTAAGCAATATGAAATCCCATTTCCTAGGCAATACATATGTGATAGACCATTACACCAGAGATACACAATGGATTCCATAGAATCCTCATCTATACTAACATAACATACCAAGGTGATAAGAGCACATAAGTATGTTCCAACTACATCTAGAATGAGGAAATCACATAAAAATGAAAAATAGGTTCCAAAACCCCCTACTCCTTATATTAATTATTGATGACTATAAATTCCTATGATACATTCATATATTAACACATACTTCATATTTCCAATTATGACACCTATGCATGTTGCTTGGTAGTATCACTAGTTTGATGTACCATGTTGTAAGTTAAATTAAATTATAAAAATTAAAAATTAAAAAAAAAAAAAAAAAAAAAAAAAAAAATGCAAAAAGTTTTAAAAAATTAAATTATATTCAAGAAAATATAAAATTATTCAAATAAATTCAAAAAATAAAATTATTCAACATTCACATGTTTAATAGATCCTTAGAATCTATGTTGTTTACTTTATGTTAGTAGATATCATATCATTTATTTTCAAAGTACACATGTTTCATGTATACTTGAGTATGATAAAGGCATACATCAGATACATGATACACACCCATACATATGTTAGACCTTTGCCCTTCACATGTGACACACTATGCTATGTGATTCTACTTTCTTGATAATGATTGATATAAATTATATTATTTTATGATCACATTTCCACTATCATGTTGAGCTTATATATTAATGCTTAAACATGTATATACTGATGATTACATCTTTCACAATGCATTCAATATGTTATGTTGCAAGACATTTTTTGTTAACAGATATATGCAAGGACTCATATGATATTACTATATTGGTTTATTATACTTCATTTATTCACATTTTCACTAGATTGAGTGTCTTTTTCATGAATTTTATTTCCTTACTTGTGGAAAATTTGACAATTTCCCTTTCTTTTTTGGATCTTGTGCCACTTTATGTTGATTTATTTTGATATTTTTACATTTGAAGATGTCATTCATTTGAGTTTGTGGCATTTGAACATGCCCCTTATTTATGGTCCACTTAGAACCCTTTTATGTGACATTAAGTGCTCTTGTGTGTGAGATTGTATTTTTTTAAATCTTTTACTACTATATTTTAGACATTACCATGTAGTTTAGGGCTTGTTGTGATCACATACTATGATCTTAACTTATATATCTACTTATACATGCTACTCTTATATGTTACATGATTAATACGCAAGTTATATAGTTATCTTGTCCTTTTGAGGTAAGGTAACTAACTAATTACATTTCCCTCACCTCAAAATGGAGGGCATGCCATAGAGACATGACCTCCACACTTGTACAATTATTATAATTTCTATACTATCGTTACATTTTACATGACTCTGATATATACTTGGGTTAGAATCATATACATTGTACCGATTTTTATAGAATTGGGATAGAGTTTTTTATATTTGTGAAAGATATTATACATAGTTAAAAATTAGAGGTCATATTTTGACTAATACTTTAGATTGAGACATATTATATGTGCATATTCCATGCAAGTACACCAAAAATTGCAAATACATATTCAAACATATTTACCAAGAAACATCAATACTTTACCAAGAATCACCATTTTCACCAAGAAGCATCATTTTGATATTTTTTTAATCTATAGCATTTGGCTCATTTTAGTAGTGTGGTTGAGATTAAAATCTCACAATGGCCTAACAGTACTTGCCTTTTTAAGGTTGAGTTAGTTATACCACTTAACTTAGATTTTATTGTACTATCACTTGAGTTATACAATTGGGATTTAATGACCTCAATACTCATGCCAAAACTCACCCATGCACCATATTGAGGGCATAATTAAATTAAAATATCCCTCTTTAAATATCCAAGGTTCATTTTTGAACCTCTCTCATCTCCAATGCTTTATAAGGAAACATCTTTACAAAGTCAAAGTACCAAGGAGCAACATGGCTAAATCAACACACAAATGTACTCCTTCCTTACTCTATTTATTTTCAAACATTTAAATTATGTAATATTTCATATTATATGTACCGATTTATATTTTACCATGCACTTTATTATACCTCATACACCAAAAAAGCACTCAAAGTCACTCAAGTAAAGGCAAGGTGTGTTGTACACACCCAAGTATGCATTTAGTTCCTTTAACCTAGTTATTTCATGATTATGCATAACTAGATTGGGTGGAATTGGATATATATATAATACTTGACAAATATATATATCATGGCTCTACCCTTCAATTCTAGACCTCCTTGATATTGAAAGGCTCACATTTACCATCTCACTATGCCTAATTGTTTAACTTATGGTCTGACCCTATCATTTCTAATCAACCAAATATATTACACTATATAGATAGATTAAAACCTAATATATATCCTTCAATATCAATTTAATATCCTCAACAAATTCCTATCCTATTGTACACTTACATCCCACATAGGTAGAATTACATCGACACAAGTGTCTACAATATTATTAAGTGTCCAATCCTCAAAGGTCATCTAGTTTTTACATATTTTGAGTTCTTGGGGTTGGCCCATTTATGTTATTTAACCATTCCATGATATATTTTCAAATCATGTAGTATAAATACAAATCTAATCCTACACATTAATCATCTAGAAAATACCAAGAAAAAGCCTATTTAAGATCATTCAATTGATTTCAAGACTTAGTTATACTATTTTATTCTTCCCTATTTTGATATAAGATTGGATCACTCAAATAAAATACTATGAAAAATATTTGTCAAGCTAAAAGTTAGATCATTGCATGCCCTTACATATACTATAATTCACCTTTGTGCACACACAAGCAACACCTAAGGGAGAACTACATATGCCTAAGGCCCTCGTTAAAGTGTGTAAGTAGTGTTCATTAACAAAGGGGTCCTTGAGGTTTTCTCAACATTGTGAGCTCACCAACCAATTTTTGGAAAGGTACAAAGACCTAAGATGAAGATTTAACATTTGATCCACAAACAATCATCTATACATTATGCACATAAATAAATATATCAGTAGAAAGGCAATAAAAAACTAGAAGGCTCCAATTTTTTGCTCTAAAATACAAGTATTTTGTACCATATAGTTCTGTTGGCATTAGGACATTTGAATCAACACAAGTGTCCTAAGGTTGATGTAAGTTATCAATCCTCCAAAAAATATTTATAGAATATGAAGACTGTATCTTTATCTTGTTCATATTTGTTTCCACCTCTTTACTTCTCATATCTATTTGTGTATTTATAGATAAGCTAGGTATTATCTCTTCTTAGTGTTTATACAATCAAATTACTATTTTAAGTGCACTTTCTATATTTAACATAACTCAATATTTTAATTAAAAATATTCATTTATTTGAATTTTCAATTAAGTGATCTTCTTTAGAATAGTTTTATTCATCCTTATGTATGGGCTATTCTACCCATTTAACTCTTATATTTTTTTTAAAAAGTGTTAAATAATGTTTCCCTAGATACAACTCCTAGTTCTTCAACCCTCAAAAGTGACTACTATTAAGCATACAATTAGTAATGTAGCATTATTAATAATTCAAATTACTACCTTAGCTAAGCACTGATGTTTCAAATTTTTCTCATCATAGAGAACTTTAATTTTTTTTTCAACCCCTTATTAGCCTTAAAAAAGGAATAAATGATCCAAGGAACAATACCTAAATGGATGGGTGGATCTGAAATGGATTTACAATGAAATCAACAATGGAGATGATGCATCATGTGGAAAAAATGGCTCTAGTATAATTTAGAATGATGGAATATCAAGGATACTCTCCACAATATGCACTCACTCCAATGCAATATAAATTACTAGATTGATATATTTCTTGATTTACAATACATAAGCCCTATATTTATAATAAGGGGTACTACTAAAATATAAAATGAGAAGTGGAGTTATAACATCACAAAAGTGGATTTAAACTCCATGATAAATAAAAGGTGAATATATAAATATTGCACCAACATTCATAAAATATTTTATTGATGTAAAATGAATTAATCAATAACTAAGGATACTTGAAAGTACGTAAAACATATATTTGTAATGGAAACACTTATCAATCGTTCCTTTTAATAAAAAACCTATTTAATAATGGAAACAAAGATTTTTATAATAACATTAATTAATAAAAAAATAATCAAAATTAATATTTATATATCTATAGAAAAAATAATAAATTAGGTGAAAGTAGATTAATACTTATTATTAAATGTCAATACTAATTTAGATTGATAACTTCTTTATTTCTCTATTATTTAACGTTTTATAAATATCACAACCACTTGAATTTTTAAATTATTTTAATGAATATATTTCTTCAATTTAAAATTTTGATGTTTGATATTCACCAATTAAAAACATATTTGTTAATGAAACTTGGAAATCTTAAAAATAAACCATCTAATATGGGTAACACTATTTTTAGTTAAGCAAACTTCACTAGAATATACCATGTGGAACACATAGCCTATGAATACATGGATTAAGATGCATCATTTTGATCATTTCAATAAGTCTAATGTTATTGCTTTCTTTTGAGAGGTATTTGAGTTTGTTACAAATATTAATAATTGTGTTACACATAAGTAGTTTTTTTTAATGCTGGACATATTATTTTTATATTAGCATTAATAGTTAAGCTCTTAGTTCATAAGAAAAAATTAATTGTTATAATATAAACAAATAGTATAGACACATGAATATTTCACATTTTGTTTTTTCATTACATGGCATTGTGAAGTTAATTATGGAATGTAGCCCCTAGTAGAGGTTTAACAATTGCAAACAGTATAATTAAAGTACTATGTATATGATGAATATACACTCTTGATTTTTTTATGATTAATTTTTATAAACTTTAAATTTTTGAGGCACATAATTGTAATGGAGGGGGTTATTTGAATTAAAATGGATTAAATTCATTTAATGCCGTAGTTTCTAAGTCTAAAGTTGAATAAAATGTTTTCAATATGAATATCACATCAACTATTATTTGTGCATTATGTAGACATTGATTATTAAAACTTAGTTATTATTTGTGCATTGATGTTTATTTACATTGACTATTAAAACTTAGGTTGTATAAAAAGTTGAAGTTTTTTTCAACATTTGTTTTAAATAAAAATGTAATTTAATTTTTATGTTTTAAATTTTTTAATATAATACACATATCTTAATAAAAAGGCTTTTCAAACATTTTATATTATTATATAAAATTTTAAAAAAATATTTTTAATTTTTTATTATTTACCTTAACAATAATAAAATTTATTTAAAAGAAAAACATTTAATTAAAATTTATTAAATTATTTTTTATTAAAGATAATTGTTATAATCATCCTAACATAATTAATGAAATTTAAATTTAAATAAAATTAAACATAATTAAAACTTTTAAACAATTCCCCTACATCTTATCAATAATTAATAAATAGTTTTAAATATAACAATAATAACTAAGATTCATATTCTTAACAATTCTCTCTGCTCTTAAACTACACCCAACAACTGGTCCCTTTAACCTACATCATGTGCTTCAAGAGAGTCAAAGTTAATGCTTTGCATCATGTAATTTTTTAGCAATATACATTTGCTTAGACCCCAAACCCTGGTTTAGAACGTGTCTATCATTATCTAAATATCAACCGTTCAAACTCTTATTACTCCCACTGAAATCTAATTTCAAAAAAGTCATATGCCCTTAGTTGGACAGCGCCCCATTCAGTTGTCATAAACTATTTTAAAATAATATGGTAAAAATTAATACGTATAGGTTGATTTTAAATCCGGATCCTTCACCATAAAAAGTGGGTATGGTTAAGAACCTTCAGTTTAAAAAATATTAATTATTGTTCGTGAAAGATTTCTATTTGATATATATCAAATATATGATTGGATTAAAAAATATTGATAATGATTGTGAGAAGATGATGATTCATTAGGATCTATATTCATAAAAATATTTGTCAATAAAAAATGAGATTAAAAATTGAAAATTTGAAGTAGTAAATTACAGTCATCATTTTTTTCCTACTAAAAAATGTCTACAATGTATGTATGCTAAAATGGGTATAATATTAGAAGCTATCAGTTTCATAAATTGTGTTTCATGTGTTATATTTGATACAATCTCAAAAGCTATCAACTTCATAGATTGTGTTTAATGTGTTGTTTTTGTTTTTACTCATATAGGAAAAATAATGTTCTTTTTTTTAAGAAGAAGACAGAGGCCTTGCTCAAGATACACTTGAATATAGGTGGATATTTGGAGTAAGGGATATGATAAAAATATAGATATGACTAAACAAAGAATATAAAATTTATCAAACTTGATAAATAAATAAATCACCAAATTTTGTATATTTATATTTACCTAACTTAAAATTTACGTATACTTTTTATCAAACCATTATATTGACTCAATCAAAATACACATGGAGCTTATAATCTTAATAAAACTAAAAAATCAAATCACTCACACTCACTCACTCACACACACACACACACACACACACACACACACACACACACACACCTATCTAACAAAGAAATAAGACATAAGCGATACATATATGGTCATCAAATAAATAATGTCACAAACAAAGACACATGGACACTCTATGAAATCACACATTTCAAATACTTCACATAGTTTGAATAATATAAACAAACCCAATCAAAAAGTTGAGACATATGTATTATGTTACTTTTGTAGTCTAACACAGTACTCAGTTATCACATTATACAAATTCAATTTGCTTAGTCCTCTAGACTTATGAAAATACCTTTAGTTCTATTATAATTAATTACTAATATTAAATTTTATATGAAATGTTTACAATTTTATTCTTCAAATCATAGTTGTGTTACATCATATACTTTTTTAAAGATAATGAATTAATAATAAATTGTAGCCTATATTAATTATTTATTAAAACAGTTGTTATAAATTAGATTTTTTGTATTCCCATAACCTTAACTTCAAGAGAAGTATCTTAGTTTGAACTTTTCCCCATGTCAAAATTATTATTGAATTTTTTTACTTTGGAAATTTTTTCTTATTTAACTTAATCTAACCCAAAACTCTAATAAAAAATTTACCACCTTTCTGAATTTGAAATATTTATCTCAATATTTATCTGTTTTAATCATCTCTTTATTTCACTTGTTTAAGACAATCAATCAAAATATTGAATTAGTAGTCATAAACCACCAAGAAAAAATTTAAAAAAAACCTTTAAAAAAAAACAAATTTCAAATTAAATACACACGTCACCCACACAATTTTATATAGAATAATAATAATAATAATAATAGATTATATGTAATGACCCTCTTGAATTTCGTGTGAATGTGATGCATATACACATCCATCATCTAACATAGATAGGATTCCATGATCACAACATTTAGATAAAATAAGCTATATCCTTATGGTCGCTGAATAAATTAAGTAACAAATAAAGACGTGGCTACTCTAAGAAATCATAAAATTCAAATATTTCAAGACATATACAGTGATACTTTAGTAGTCTAGAAGAAAATTTTGTTATCACAATGTGCAAATTCAACTTGTTTCACCCTCTAAATTTTGAAAACACCTTCAACACTGTAAAAATTGGTTGCCAATATTAAGTTTTTCATGTGTCTTGTTGATAATTCTAATCTTCAAATCATTGCTTTGTTATATGAAAAGCTCTTTGAAAAATTATGAATTAATAGCAAACAATAGCTTTTATTAATTTTATATTTTTGTTGTCTCATTTTTAATTAGAGGATTTTAGTTTTAACTTTTGTGTGTCAACATTATTAATTAAAGTGTTCAATTATGATTAGATAATTACGTAAGTATTTATTAATTTGTTAATAATGTATTATATGTCATAAATTTTAATGTTATTTTTGAATTTTCCATGATTATAATTTTGTAACAAAAAAAATATTAAAATTCAATTTTTTTTTTAATATTTCAATTTCAAATTACAAACTTGACATCAAATCTCTAATTGTCATGCAATCTCTTCTTTCTTCACTTATGTGAAATGCCATTGAACTCTGCATTAGATTAAGTATTTTATAATTACATCTTCTAATAATGTCATCCAACTCTTTATTCCAACTATTCTATAATTTGAGTCTAATTGTATTAATAGACATATTATTATTTGTTATGCACCTAACGAATTTCATCAATTAGATATTTGGATCAATTATTTTCTATGATATTTAAATAAAGGCTTCAAGTAGTTCTTCTGAACTTAGGTTTCCACTGAGAAAGTGTCTTATAATTATCCATGAACAAGCCTCATATGGATTGAGAAGATTGAGATAGGAAAAAGCGGAAATTGGTAGTCACACATGGATAGGAAAACATAGAGACCAACCTCCCAGTCATCAACACACATGAAATTATGGAAGGATGCCTAAAAACTGTTAATCAATTGGGGAAGAAGCACGACACAGCGTTCCCTTTTCCTAGGAAAGTCACCTTTAATCTCCTCACTCTTTCTCAAGCAATCAATATACAAAGCACAACAAGTATGTGGTCCCAGACTAATTTTATTTCCATTGATGATGTTGCCAATATTATTTTTGTAATGAGTATAGAGGTATGAGGAATGTGAGTCTTAATGTACATGAATATATGAATCAATTTTGTAAGACTATGAGCTTTATTATACATATATTTGTTCATCTAATTCCTCATCCTAACTCAGTTGTGAGTATATCTCGTTATTTTTAGTACGTTTTCTATATTTATTTTCCTAAAGATTGACATTTTTACTTTCAATTTCATATTTTTGCATATTTCATTCCATTTTACTACTTATGACATGTATTACTCATGTTGGTTTGGTATATTTTGCATGATGCTTCCAATCTTGTATTCACAAGATTCAAAAATTACGTTGTTCATAGTTTAATAATTTTCACTTAGTAAATCAAAATTTATTATATATTTAAATAATTTTCCACTTCAAAAATACCACTATGGGAGGTGACATGATTTGTTCAATATAATTGTTGGCCTTATTTTTGTCCTCTACGTCTAATCCCATTCTAACACATGTCAATGTCTTGTTAGTTTATAATATCAGAGCTTACAAGGTCAATTTAGCTCTTTACATTAGTATATGCACTCCATGGATCCATGAATTTATTAAATTTGCTTTATCTTCTTTAGGACTACACAAAACAAATTAAAACGAACCTTAGATTACAAAATAGTGCATCATGTTTCGAGTCTTCAATAAGTTTTACCATTTCATGACTTTAAACTCCAATAGAATTTACCATTTCATGACATTATTTTGAAAATAGTCTCTTGAAATTTTTTGAATTAATATATAATATTTTAAACAAAATTCCCTTTTTTATTTACTTTTTGTTAAAAATTAAGTAAATAATAAAATAAATATTAACTTTGTCCAATTCTCAACAACTATTTATGCTATTGGACCGTAACCAACAAATGGTCCCATTCCCCTCCACTGTTTTCAGGGAAGTGACTACTACAATATTTTCCATCATTTAATTTTCGAGCTATACCTAATTTTGGATTTAAACCCTTTCTTAATATATTAATAGTATTCCAATGTCTTTCTCATCATAAAAAAATCCCAAACATCAAAATTAAAAATCTATCACACAATTATTTTATAGAGCAAACAAGCTGATTAAAAATAATACGCGTTGATTTGGGTCTTTGGATTTAAACCCTTTCTTAATATATTAATAGTATTCCAATGTCTTTCTCATCATTAAAAAATCCCAAACATTAAAATTAAAAATCTATCAGACAATTATTTTATAGAGCAAGCAAGCTAATTAAAAATAATACGCGTTGATTTGGAAATTGGACCCACCCCCATATAAAGGGGGCATCGTTAAGAAGCCCTGGCGGAATCACATCCGTTACCAAAACATTACACCGACCAGCGAGGAAATGGACAAATTCTGCAATCTGTTATCTTGACTTTGATTCTATCAAATGCGCCACCGCACGAAATATCAACGTAGGCGTCAGGCAATTCAAATTTCCCAAGCTTCCCATCTAAACCACAGAAAGCGTTCGGCGAAAAGTATGTATCAATCCCATCCCATCCCATCCCATCCCATCCCATCGTCTCTGTCTGAATATTTTTCCACTCATTCTAAGAACAGTCAACTCTCAAAACAGAAACGGCAACATCTAATAAATGCTGAACAACGGTATGGAATCGTTCAAACGCGGATTTCCTCGTTAAAAAACATTCAGCTCTCCAAACTCTAAATCCCAAGCAGCACATTCGATTTTGTGAGAGAAAAAAAACGAGTTGAAGATGATGATGATGACGACGACGACGACGAAGAGGACTGAAGCAGAATCATATATTTTGAGCTTGGTTACGCTGTTCTGTTTTGGGGATTGCATAGCAGATTCCGCGCCTGAACCTTCAACTGCACCAGGTGCTAGCGGATCATCATTGTCACCCACGGGCAAACTTGTACTGTACGCAGCTGCAATTGGGACGTTTTCCCTACTAGGAATCTGTTTCCTGTATTGCGCTCTTCCTTCAAAGACGCGTTCGTTGGCAGCCGATGACCCTGCCCCTAGTAGTCATCGCATGCAATTTGAAGACCAAGACCTGCGGCTCGCAACCAGAGGATACCATGAACACAATTTGATCGGCTCTACACAGTTGGGCAGCGTGTTCAAAGGAATTCTGCCAGATGGTTTTGTGGTAGCAATCAAGAGGTTCAACTTAACCAAATCTGATGAAACCAGCAAGAGATTTTTCGAGCTCTCAAATGCATTGACTGCTGTTCGCCACCGCAACCTGGTACGTGTATTGGGCTGCGCCGTAGATTCGGATTACAAGCACTTGGTCATGGAGTATGTGGATTGCCAGAGCCTGGATAAACACCTTCATCCAAAATGCAATCTAAGCTGGGAGACCCGTCTTAAAATTGCTCAGGGAATAGCCCGTGCTCTGGTCTATATGCACGCCGAAGGTGGAGTCCATAGTAACGGTCCAATCGTTCATGGCAATTTAAAGCCAGGCAATATTTTTGTGGATATGGACCGCCAGGAGCCTCTGTTAACCGACTATGGTATTGCCTCTCTAATCGAAAAGTACCATGATTCTTCTTCTGCATTACCCGGATTAAGTGGATATACAGCTCCAGGTAACAAATTATTAATGTGATTCGTTTTTTTCATAGCTAAACCTGTAGATTGAGCTAATTCCTTATATGTTGAAACCTGTCAGAATGTAAGCCATCAGGGGCAGTTACATCAAAGTCGGATGTATATAGCTACGGCATGATCCTGCTTCAACTGCTGACTCTGAAACAACCTACAAACGAAGATGTATCAGGAGACCTGCCGGGATGGATAAGATATAAAGTTACTGATAGATACGCAGAAATTTTGGATCCTGCCATTGTCACAGCGGCAACAGAATCCAGAAAAAAGAAGATTAAGAGAGTTTTGGGGCTTGCGTTAATGTGCACTCGGCATGATCCACAGAATAGACCATCCATGAAGAATGTTTTGGAAATGCTTAATCAAATGAAAAGTTTTAGAAGTGTTGGTTAATTGCTGTTGACTCCAGTTCTACAGCAGCTTCAGCAAAATAATCATGCAATTTCTTTAAAGGTTGGAGATAATTTTAGTTTATATTTGATGTAAATTGTTATGCACATAAATTTAGAATATTTTTATTTATTAATTAGAAATATATGTTTGGGTGTAATTTGGTCAATACATTGTAATTGCTCTTTATTATTATGAAGAATGATTCTAATAATTTGAAGAAATATTTTTCTTTTTGACTATTTTATATTTTTTCCGTTATGAATATTGTATATATTTAATTGTGAGTTTACGATTTCTTTCCGAGTAGTGGTTTATTTTTCTATATTTAAAAATCTTCAATTGATATCAGAGTGAGGTTTTTGGGTGGATGTTTTTTGTTTTAGATCTTTCTAACAATTGATCATGTTAAATTCTATTAGTCTTCTTATTCTAGAATTTAGTGGTAATAATTATGATTATTGGAGCATCAAGATGATGACTCTTTTTACAAGAAAATAATTATGGGAGATTGTAGAAACTAGTTATCATGAACCAGCGGATTGGGCCACTATTCCAGCTAATGATAGGCAAGCCAAAAAGGAAGTTAAGAAGAACTCACAAGTTTTATTTCATATTCAAACAACACTAGACAAGAGCCTATTTTCAAGAATTGCAAGAGCAAAGAAAGCCAATGATGTGTGAAGACTCTACAAGAAGCTTACCAAGGCAGTGAGTGAGTCAAAGTTGTTAGATTGGAAACACTGAAGAGAGAATTTGTGAATTTGAAGATACAAGAAGCTAAAAATCTTATTGATGTATATGTAAGAGTAAAAGATGCAGCTAGCAAAATGACTACACTTGAAGAAATGTTGAATAAAGAGGTTGATGTAAAAAAGGTGTTAAGGTCTCTAACACCAAGGTGAAATCATATTGTCATAATTATTGAAGAAAATAAAGATTTGACTAATATTGAGTTTGATCCCCTGGTTGGATCTCTTATGTCCCATGAAGAAAGACTAAGAGACACATTAAATGAAAGTGATCAGAAGGCGTTTGCCTCAAAATTAAAGATCACAAAGAATAAAGGTACTAGCACTAGCAATAAGAATAGCCATGTACAAGGCAAAGACAATTTCAAAATCAATCAAGGAAAAGGTAAAGACATGAATTATATTTATTCAAGAGAATACAATTATTCAAGAGGATACAGAGGAAGAAGAGGTGGTTCAGCGGGAAGAGATAAAGGTAGAGGTAGATTTGATATAAGAAATATTCAATGTTATTGTTGTCACAAGTATGGTCACTTTGATTGAAAATATAGATTAAAAGTAGGAAATAAAAATAAAAGGGCTAATTATTCTACTGAGGATGGTGATGCATCATGCAATTTATTCATTTTATATGACAAAGTTGAAAATAGTCATAATGAGGTTTGGTATTTAGATTCAGGTTATTTTGATCACATGTCAATGAATAATGTGTTGTTTTCTACAATGGATAGAAATTTCAAAACCAATATCAAAAATGATGATGATAAATCTTTGGATGTTTCATCAAAAGGAACTATGAAAGTGAATACTACAAAACGTATGAAAAGTATTAATGATATTTTTTACTCCCCAAATTTGAGACATAATTTACTGAGTGTTGGACAACTATGTGAAAAGAACTATAAGGTGGTTTTTAACGATAACCATTTCATGATCTATTATAAGAATCAAGGAAATAAGGTTGTTATAATAGTACCTATCTCTAAGAATAGGATGTTCCCATTGAAGTTTGGAGAGCATATTAACAGACTTGCAAATATGGCATACGAAGATAAAAGTTGGTTATGGCATCTCAAGTATGGACACTTGAATTTTCAAAGTTTGAAGTTACTAACATCAAAAAAATTAGTTTATGGTTTGCCAAAGCTTGAAGAGCATAAAGAAGTTTGTGAAGGTTGTGTTAAAGGCAAACATGCAAGAGAAAAGTTTCCAAAAGGTAGTGCATGGATGGCTTATCATGCACTTCAATTGGTTCACTCCAATATTTGTGGTCCTATATAAACAAAAATTTGGGTAAGTCATCATATTTTATTACATTTATTGATCATTATTCAAGAAAGTGTTGGGTTTATTTTTTGAAGAAAAAGGTGAAGCATTTGATAAATTTAAGAGATTTAAATCTCTTGTAGAAAATTAAAGTGGCTACAAAATAAAGTGCTTAAGGACTGACCATGCAGGTGAATTCTGTTCAAATGATTTTATGAATTATTGTGATTTAAATGGCATCAAAAGGCAACTCACAACAACCTACATGCCTCAACAAAATGGTGTGGTTGAAAGGAAAACCATACAATAGTTGAAATGGCAAAGAACATGTTACAAACAAAGAGATTGAACAACACTTTTTGGGGTGATGTAGTTGCTACAATAGTATATATTCTCAATCTAAGTCCCACTAGTGTACTTGAAAAGATGACTCCGTATGAATCATGGTATGGAAAGAAACCTAATGTCAAATATTTCAAATTTTTTGCTTGTTTATCTTAAGTTCATGTAGCTAATCAAAAAAGAAAGAAATTAGATCCAAATAGTGAGTCTTATATTTTTGTTGCATATAGTGAACAAACCAAACCCTATGGGGTTTATAATCTTATCACTAATAGTGTACTTATGTCAATATATGTTATTGGTCATAAAGGGGGACTGTATGGTCATGATAAAGATAAAGGCAATATTGAGAAGTCTAAATATATTTTTATTGATGGTAACTATGATGATATTACTAATGAGAAGCCCACAAGTAATTCAATGCCAAGTGGTACAAGTCCATTAAATATCCCCTCATCTAGTACATGTATTCCAAGTACAACTCCTACTTCAAGTCCTACTTCTTCAAAAAAGGTCAAAAACTTGAGTGAGATTTATCAACGTACAAGAAGCCAATCACATGAAGGTTGTCTAAGAGGTGAGTCAATAAATTATTTTTTAATTACATAAGCTAATTTTGAATCATTGTGTTTTTAAGATGCATGTACTAATGATGTTTGGGTGCAAGCAATGTAAGATGAGATATATTCTATTTATAGAAATGATACTTGGAGCTTACAAAGCTTCTACATGATAAGAAAAAGATTGGTACTAAATGGGTCTACAAGACTAAGTACAATAATGATGGAAGTGTTGAAAGACACAAGGAAAGGTTAGTTGCTAAGTGTTTCACACAAATTTATGACATCAATTATGAAGAGACATTTGTACCAGTAGCAAGACAAGAGACTATCAGAATGATGTTTTCACTAGTAGCTCAAAAGAAATTGAAAGTACATCACATGGATGTGAAAAGTGTCTTCTTGATTGGGTACTTAGTAGAAGAAGTCTATGTATAACATCCACAAGGTTTTGAAGTGCAAGTTAAATAATGTCAAGTCTACAAGTTGAAGAAGGCTTTATATGGCCTCAAACAAGCACCTAGAGCATGGTATGCAAGGATTGATGGATATTTTTAGCTGAATGGATTTAAAAGAAACAAAATTGATCATACTCTTTACTACATGTAAGAAGGTAATGATATCCTTATTATAGGTTTGTATGTTTATGATTTGTTATATATGGGCAGCAATTCTAAGATGAAGGATGCATTTAAAATTGCATTGACGAATGAATTTGAAATGAAATATTTAGGTTTTATAAAATACTTTTTAGGGATGGAGGTTCATCAAATTAAAGATGACATATTTATTTGTTAAACAAAGTATGCGAATGATATTTTGAATAAATTCAATATAGTTGACTGTAAACTAGTCTCTACTCTAACTGCTCATGGAGTTATGCAATGTAGAGAAGATACTGTTGAAAGAGTTAATGAGACAATTTATATAAGTAATGTTGGAAGCTTAATGTTTCCAACTTACACAAGACCAGATATTATTTATTCAGTTTCTCTTATATTAAGATATATGTCTGAGCCATCTAAAATTCATATGAAAGTAGCTAAGTGAATTTTGAAGTATGTGAAAGGTACTATTGGATTTAGTATTCATTATAATACTTCTAAAAAGTTTGAACTTTTTGGTTTTAGTGATTATGCTTGGGGTGGTAGTTTGGATGACCGAAAGTCAACATCTAGAATTTTTTTTTCACTTGGTTCTAGTTTTGTTGCATGGAGTTCAAAGAAGCAAAGCTCAGTTACTCTTTCATCTATAGAAACAATATATATTGCAATCACTTCATCAAGTACATAAGCATTATGGCTCTCAAAAATTTTAGAAAAAATTGGAGAGAAACAAATTCAGCCTAGAGTAATTTTTTTGTTATAATATAAGTGCATTAAAATTAACCAAGAATTCATTGCATCACAATAGGTCAAAGCATTTTGATTTGAATTACCATTTTATTTGAGATTTGGTTCAGAATAAAGATGTAGAATTGAAGTACATAAACACACAGGAACATGTTGCAAATATTTTCACTAAAGCTATGGCAAAAGTTCAATTTTTGAAACTGTGAGATCAAATTAATAGTTCACTCAACATCAAGGGGGATAATGTTGGTTAATTTTTGTTGACTCCATTCCTACAATAGATTCAATCATGAAAAATAATCATGTAATTTATTTAATAATTAGTTAATATATTTTTTGGAAAAATAATGCCTTTAAAAGGATGGAGATAACTTTAGTTTATATTTCATGCAAATTATTTAGATAATTTTAGAATATTTTTATTTATTAATTAGAAATACATTTTCACATGCAATTCTATTAATAAATTGTAATTGATCTTTATTATTACAGAGAATGATTCGAATAATTTGAAGAAATATTTTTTATTTGGCTATTCTATATTTCTTCTGGTTATGAATATTGCATATACTTGGCTATGAGTTTATGATTTCTTCCTCGATAGTAGTTTATTTTTATATATTTAAAAATATTCAATAATGAAGTGCAACCTAGTGGTAGCACCTCCTATTAACATTGAAGAAGTATAATTATGTATAGGGACATGCCCTATCAAAGACAATTACAAAAGGATGAAAATATGATGACAAAGATTTTTATTTTTAATTTAAATGTTAGTAAATTTCTGTACATATTCATCTCCTTTACTATGTAATTACTAGTAGCTTGTTTACTATGGGTGATTTGGTTGAAGATTAATGTAGGGCTTTGTATAAATATGATAAGTAGTAATTTAAAAATGCAGCTTAATGTTTCAAATTGTGTGTGTGTTTTATTTTTTAAATTTATTTATTAATTTAAATAAAATATAGTTATATTATTTTTATAAAAAAATAAATTTCATTGTATATTTTCACGTCCCAATATTTATAACTAGCAGTTGCCCCAAAAGTACAGGGAATGCCAGAGGGGATATATTTTTTTTTTCAGAATTTGATATTTTGGTCTCTTTTGTTATGTAATTTGTCATGTGGACTTTGGTTGTTTAATCATTTTTCTACTCTCTTTCTTTCTGGGGAAGTCTTTTGACACATATCCTTGTATTGGGCCAATTTGTCTTTTCTTTCTTGTTTGACAATTAGAGACACACTTTTGTCAATCAAATCTATGGCTTCCACTAAAGCATTTCAATTACCCAATAAATGACTAAAGTAGGTGTCATCTCAATGGATATAGATGTCAAATAAAAAATAGAACCTCTTACAATGTAGATAATATACCACATGCCAATTTAGATGGCTCTACAACTAATTAGATAAAAAATGTGAAATACTTGTTCAATGAAATATGTCTAGATTATACAAGCTAATCATATGTAGGATTCCATATGCAAATAGATACATATACAAATATTTCCAAGATTTTCCCATTCTAATTCATAGTAACACTAATAGAATCTAGTATATTCATAAAAATAGTGTAAACTTCTCTTTATTTGATGATTGGAAGAAATGTATACCAACAGGACCATAAGCATTGCCATTTTTTGTAGTTTTTTATCCTTAGGATTAAATCCCCACCAGTGTTTGTTGATACAGTTCGCACGAAGGTTTGGAATTGGAATGTTGATGATTGTTGGCATAGATCATGCCTAAATATATTATGGAAATGATTTTTCATCGACCACATCACACCATGTTTGATCACCCCAATGGATGGTTAGAAAAAAATAATCATAAATGGTCAAATAATTTACAACTTCAATCTTGATATTGATTTTATGTAGCCATGTCCACTTTAAATTTTTATCCACATCCCAAACTCAAGATTCCTAATTTCTTTTTCTTGCTTCTAATATTTTTAGCATCATTGTAATGAAAATTTTCCTCTATTCTAATCACCAAGACAAAACCTGATCACCCATAGTTGACCCAACTCCAACATGTTGGGCTCTTCAACTAACCAATTTAGGTGTCCCCTAATCAAAACCAACTCTATATCTTTCCATGAAGGATGCAAGCCATCCTAGATTAAATTATTGTAAAGTGATTTAAATCCCAATTAGTTCTCCCCTAAAATTGGTTTACACAAACTTATTTTAACATCTAAATACATTCTTACAGAATAAGAAAGCAGTGAAATATTTCAAGGTGAGCTGCGCGATGATGGTGAGAAGCAATGGCATGTTATTATAATATTATATATATTAAATGTCAGTTATTATATAAATATTATATAATATTATATTTTACATATTATAATGTTTTTTTTTTTGGATGAAAATATATTGGAAACTGTAGAGTAGGAATCCAAATTGAGATAGATCATGCATTAGTCAAGAAACTCAAAATAAGCATAAAGAACATAACTCATAAAGACAACTCCTTCATAGGGTTTTACAAATGAAAACTAAGAGCTCTTGAAAGAAGGAATACAACATCAAACCTTCCTAAGAGCATCCTTCCTCCAAGTGTAGCTCAAAAATATGATTGTCCCCTGATTTGGTGCTCCAAGTCTTTAGCAATGATGAGTGGCTTGCTCCTTCATCATCTCTCAATGCACCAATAAACTAGGCTCATGAAATTGATCAAATGTGTGCCAATAGTTGAAGCTATCCTATTTAAAATTAAGCATAATAAAACTACATAAAAATAACTTGTAAAGATAATTCTGCATAATAAGTTTACATAAAAATAGCTTGAAGGAATGAGTGAGGACCCTTGTATTTATATTTTTTTTAGAAATGAACAAAATCAACCATGACTATCCATCTTGAGATCAAGATGTGTGGCCATAAATTAACTCAATTTTGGAGGCTCAATCCATAAATGTCCCGAGTAATATTTGGAAGAAAGAGGCACTAATGAGGTATGGGAGGGATTCAACCAAATATTTCTTCCATTTATGGCTTATGGATGCCACCCTACTAATGATGTCACTAGATGATGCAGATATTAGAAATGAATTTATAATTAATAGATATTCAATAACTTCCATCAATTTTTCACTTAAGCTCTTAATTTGTTGTAAATTGCTTAAGTGAGGTTAATTAAAATTTTATGCAATTCTTTAGAAACTAGTTGTCCACTTAATTAATCTAGTTGAAATGTCAAGTTACTGAGTCATAATTTGACTAGAGTATAATTAGAATAATTTTTTAGTTGCGTATGGAGAAATAACCTAATTAGAGCATTGTTGACATGAAATAACACATACATGTGTTGTGTGCTTCCTAATTGGAAGAATTCAGTGGTTCAAAGCATGAAATTGCATTTTATCATTTTGACTCAAAATGATTTGATAAAATTTAATAATAAAATAAAATGCATTGCTCCATTTAGGGATACATTTTCCTAGATTGGCACTTGTGTATGACAAGCTCGAACCATTTAGCATGTTTTAGTGATTTTGGACCAAATTGTACATTTTTACAAAATTTTGAATAAGATTGACAATTTCAAAACAACAGTGATAGGAATTAGATGTCTATAGAAACATGGATTAATGGAAGCAACAAGTTAGACTTTGGGACTCACTGTCTTGTCCCCACATTAGCAACATTGCATCATTGATTTCAACTATGTATATTCTCCTTGAAACATAAAACATTTAGAAAATATGCATTGCTTTATTGGGTGGTGTGTTGGGTCATTCATATGGTGAAAATATTTAATCTCCCACCTATTGATGGTTTCACTCTTCTTAATATCCATTTGTTAAACTACAATTCCCTTTGCAATGAGTAAAGGCCATTTAATTCCAAATGATGTCATGTATCTAGGTCTCATGTTCTATATGGGCCCCTCAGAGTACACTATCTTTAGAAAACATTATCATCACTCATCATCATTACTTATCTTACCATGGAATCTTTCACCATTTTTCATGTTTTGCATGGCTTTTCCCTTTCTTCCTAGGGTTTACATATGGAGTTTATATATGTTATTGAGCATGATGTAGTTGGTCTTGGTGTAAATATATCACTTTCATGGATTGATTAAATCTACAAGATAGACTATGGGATCTAAATGTCTTGTCTAAGGATCACAACAATACATCATTCATTTGAGCTGCACATGCAACATACAACCCCACAACAATCATCAACTCTCGCCATAACCTCGTCTACCATCAACAATAACAAATGCCGAATATGTTTGGTATGGCCTTAGATTTTCTTCTAGGAGTTTGATCATTGTTTTTACATATGTTCTTAAAGTGTTGTAACTACTATAGGTGTTAATATATTAAAATAATAAATTAATGGAAACTACAAGATCAACTTTAGGACTTTAAGATTTTATATTATAACCTTTCCTACCCAAAATGTTGGTCTAAAAAGACCAAAGTTTTGATGCAATAAAAGGTCATGCAATAAATATATCTCACCCTCTAACCTTTAAAATATATTAAATTAAACAAATATTATTTAAAAATGAAACATTTATCTTATCTAGAAATCTAACCAAAGAGAACTACTAGGTTAGATGGTATAAAACCCACCTGAGTATTTGGATGAGTCGATCTAATTTAGTTAACTATGTAAACACAACTATTTGAAAAAGTTTATTATTTTACTAAAAATTGAAAAGAAATTTAAGATTATAGGATAATTAGAGCAACTAAATGTGAAAAGGAGAAAGATTGTCGATAAATTGGTGAAAAGAACAAACTAATTAGGGTAATTTAGGTACCTTGTACATTTTTAGTTGTAGGTACGATGATGCCAGTGTCATCACCAAATTCAAAATCAACAATTCACATTTGACGGACTTGTGTGTCGAAGTGACCCTTCTTTAGAACTAGCTTTACACTTATCACCTTCAACACCAAATTGTGCCCTGACATCCCCACAATATATCAATAAAAGTGTGCTTGTACATGGCAAAGGCTTCATATTTATTTAAGGCATTGTGAGCTTTCATTATATATTTCTCTGAAACTTAGAAAAGATCAATTGAATAGTTAGTTACATGGTTTTCTCAATAAATTAACAATCTTACATTAGAACAACTTAATTTTTCAAGTTAGTTACTTCTTTTTAAATACATGTACTTTTGTGTATAGATGCATCAATGTTGGAGATAATAGTAATGTCCACTGATGACCTACAAAATGTAAGAAATATGGGAATAAGAATGCACACCTATGTTATTGCATACACCGACGACGATGTTAACTCTAATAAATATACACACATTGACATAGATGGACGTACCAATCTATCTAGAATGATAATTAGCATTTTTGCCTTAGCAAGGGATTGGTCCATACCAAGGGATATGCCATCAAAATAAAAATATATTGCAAATCAAACTTTGGAGAGAAGGATATGACATGGGTTAAATTTCCCTTCTCATACATTATAGATGGATCTAGTGCCCGATAGTTTACATTGGATATGCTATCATTTGAAGATAATCAACGAGAAGCCTCATGGTACCATTGATCTTTATATGTGTGTTATTGTCTAACATGTTTTGTGGGGATATAAAGATCATTGGAGAGCTAAATGGCCTTGATGTTATTGTTGCTCTTATAGGTTTCATTGCATTTCATGTTCTCATATAGAGAAAACTGCAACAAAAAATCATTAAGTGGCCTCTCCAGGGCATTATGTTGTCCTTACTTTTGCATCTCAACGAGCTCTATGATTATATTTTTGATGCCTTTATACATATTAAAATACAGAAGACATAAAACATAGAAGACATGGCAGATATGCTAGTCACTAATATGATAGTAACATATACGATAGGAATGGCACTGATAGCTATTTACAATGACATGAACGACATCATTTTAGAATTTTGGATGAATCTAAATTGGATTCATGCCAATAGAAATGCCTCCGGCATAACAATAAGTCTAGAGGTTTAAAAAAGAACCAAAAGACCTTAACAAATATGTAGTTAGAATGATAAATTATAAGTTCAACAACTATTATAATATGAAGAAATTAAGAAGTCAAAGCAAAGAGCCTAATAATAGGCAGAGGATTTCAAACATCAAGGTTTTCCCAAACCAACATTTGGCAGGACATCACTTTAAAGTAAGATCTCCCGACTAGTGTTTGTATTATTATTTTTATTCACTACATCGATGTTAGCCTTGAGCATTGCATACATTCCATCTAGAGAGGTCATGTGAAGAGAGATGGTGAACACCAAGGTTAGGAATTTATCATGATAGGGAAGAGGAGCCCAACTACCACCTTATGATAAAGGAAACATATACATTTGATCTGGGACTCAGTGACATGACTATAGTAATTTTGGTGAGATCAGTTTCACCGTTGACCCTGTCCCCTCCCGATCCCCACGTAATTTCAATCTTTAGAAACAAAAAAAGAGGACCACAAATAAAAATGAAGGCAGCATTACTCCAATCATCTAATAAAGTCTAAATATAAGCCTTTGTCTAACACCACCTCGCTGCTCTTTATTTGAATATATAAAAACACATTTACAATTACTATAAATTTATTATATGTAAAAAATCACTTGTCAACATTAAAATTAACAAAATAGTAACATTTCTTTCTTTCTAAATAAGAAAAATAATTTCCACTCAAAATATGCCAAATCTATCTAAAATTTGTAGGAATATAATTTCCACTCAAAGTATGCCAAATCTATCTAAAATTTGTAGGAATAATATGCCAATCTCCAAAGAGAATAATCTCCTAAATGAAAGATCCGTGTTCAAGCCAAGAGTTTTACTATAACATTAAAACAAACAATTAACAATTTTTACTTGAATACATAAATGACAATTGGAATGAGGAATGTCTAATTATAAAAGGAGACACCCAACGGTAATCCATAGTAAATAAAACACGAAATAAAATAAATAATAACTAAGGAACATTAATTATCTCGATTATTAGACTGCAGCCAACAACTAGTCCCCTTCCCCTACTTCACATACTTCTAGAGAACGAATGCTTCATGTTTTCCGTCATGGAGTTTTTGAGCTATATACTTTTTTTTCCTTTTTTCTCAGACGCGACAGCTTGTTTTGCAGACTTTTCTGTCAGAATCAAATATCAATCGTACGAACTGTTGTTACGCACAATGAAATCAAATCACAAAGTAGGCATGTGCCCTTGTCAAATAATATCTTCAATATTTTAAAATTGTTCGAATGGCGTGTAGTATATGATTAAAAATAATACGTCTACGTTGATCTTGAATTTGGACCCCTATTTCAAATATGCTAGCTGACCGGTCTTCTCCATAAAAAGGGCCCATCATTAGAAGCTTCGGTGCAATCAAATCCATTACCAAAATAAGAGAGAGAGACATCCTAACTTCGTATCCATATGGCACTTCAATGGTATTATATTAGTATTTAAATTTTATACCCATACTTAGTATAGTGTCAATTATTTAATTCTAATGTTTTTGAGATGATGTACCAATACAATATTAGTATATTGATTACCTTGTAAAGTATCATTATAGTCTTTTTAAAATTTAAAATGATAGGTGATAAGTTATATTTATTTTTTTTAAAATTATAAAGATTAAATATAAGACATTTAAACTTTAGTTAATAGTGTTTCATTTATATTATGCATGTATTTTATTCGAGGTGAAAAAATAATAACACTTCATTATCTTATATAACATTTTGTTTTGGGTATTGAACGAGGCCATACTTGCACTAAATCACCCTTAACTAGTTTTGATTTCTACAAATTCATATCTATGTAGAATCACACCAATTTGCTTTTGCATTTTTGTTAAAGGGAAAGAGCCTATACTTTATATACATCCAAAAAATTTCAGAAATCCTTCGCCTATAAAGCCCACTAGGCAAGAGCATTTATGTTATTTTGTTGTTATCAGATATTGATAACATATTACATTCTTATAACAATGACATGTACCATTCAACCACCATGCGAGATCAATGTTGTTCATCGTATAGTTGATGAACCCATTCTTTTTCCCTTTATATATAATGTTGTTCAACATGTCTTTGCATCTTGATTTGTGTAGGATATTCCACAGCAACCACTTCGACTTCATGATTGTCACACGCAAAATTTCACAAATCCACTTTGCGGCTATTTTCTCTACAATTTCGCATCTCTAATACATTATTAATGGTGAAGTTATAGTGCCATTGTTTGAAATTTGAGCCTGCTAAAAACATATTCAGACTTGTGCGAATGAATTGTTATTTGAAATTTGATAAATTATCTAATTCTTAATAGCATTGGATTCTTTTGTTTTTCTTAAAATCACTCCAGAGATAAATGATAAATCCACAACCTTATACCCCTTCAAGTATACCTGCCCATTTAGGAAACAATCCTTATCCAATCTGTATATACAATCAATCCTAAAGCCAAAAGAATATCTCATTGTTGTTTTCCCACAGCTTATATTCAAATCGCTTTGTGCATTGTTCAAAACGCTAATAAAAATTATTTCAAATCCTTGAAAAACATCCCAGAACTATAATTTCTGCATCATACTTCATTATTTGAATGGTCAAAACTTTCTATGGAATATATAGATCATGCATATTAAATCCCCTTGCGCATCTTTCCTTCTCGATGGCATTAGATGTATCGTTAATGAAAACTCATATAAATGTCATTCCAGTTAGTTATAAATAAATTGGGCATGATGAGCAACCCTATAGCAGGTTAAACAAGTCTCTTTGCAGCTTAACTTGGCACATGTTGAAGTTAGTTCAACTATAATTTTGTTTATTTATTTGGGTTTTTTTGCACCCGTGCTCTGACATCTGCCAGTCTCAGGAGGATGTCCTTTGCAAAGATGAATGGCATGACGGACTAACTGACCGGGTGTGGCGATCACATAGAGATCTTGTAGCATTGTTGGTCCTTCAAACTGTTATAAGGTCTGAGTCTAAGACCAAGACGAAGACAAAAGATATAGATTGGTGGCTTTGGTTTTCGTCACTTGCAAGAACTAAAACAATGAGGAGAATTATATGAGTTAGTAGTGAGAGAGATCATGGGGAGGAATTCGGAAAAATTCCCTTCCATTGTCCCATGCTTTTGGACCATTATCCTTTGTCTTGTTTGTTTGCTCTTGCTTTATTTGGCTGCTTCCGAAACGAGTTTTAATGTTATAGGTGAATTCTCAGTTATCAAATTGAAGAGAATAGGAAAACATCTTAAGAGATTCAATAAACGTGCTGTAAAAACTATACATAGATGTACAGAAGATATCTCAAGAAATTTAATCGTACTGTAAAAATTATATATGGATATCGATATGTACATGTGATTTTATTGTTTTGTTGTAACATAATTTTGGCTTCAGATTTGGTTTTCTTAATGATGAAATCTTTTAACACCTGTTAAATTAAGCAAAAGAAGTGGTGCAGCTTAATGGTTTTGATTTAAGATTTCATTTACTAATTATAAATACAATTCTTAGACGTAATTTAATTATTCAATCAGTAATTTTAAAGGAAGTGTTTGTTATGCGGTCAAATGGATACATAACAAGAGCTCCATTGAATAAGTTTCAGCTATGTCATCATAATGGGGAGTGCCTCGAAGGCAGAGTTCTAATTAGAAGAACCATCGAAAAAGATTTAATGACAGTTGGCTCCATAAAAATATTCAGACACGAGTCCAATCGCCATCCCCCCGTCTGGGATCTTAAACACCAAGATTTTGTATACTCCTGTGGACATGAGGTTATTTAGTAGCTCAATTAGCTCTAATTACACATGTAATAAATTGTCACTAATTAATTTAAATTATATTACAGTAAACTTCGAATTACTTGATAGATGTATTACGACATGTTATTGGATATGTGATGGGAGACCAGTACCCTGTCAGCATATTTGCATTGGTAATTCTATACATAATTAATTTGTTAATTTTTTGGATTAGTAGAGGTCTCTTATTGTTCATTTTTCGATCACTGTTATTAATGGATTTAAAGGTGAGGCTTTCAAAATCTTACTAAGGACTTGAGTTATAGTGTTTTATGATATATTTTTTTATTTGGGTCAAAGCATAATACTATGTCTCACTAATCAGTCAGAAAAAAATTAAAAAAAAAAATTTGAAAAATATTTAATGATTTTTTTATAAATGGGAAAATCACTACATATTTGTATATATAGTCTAAAACATATTTTTTACTTAATTTCAATGACCTAAAATTTAGATATTTTGAGGAGAAGATGAAAGTGTATATAACTTCTTTACACTAAAAATTAAGACACATTATTATGCTTTGACCCATTTTTTATATTTTACAAATCTTTAATATTTATTTGAAATTATTTTTTTTAATTTAATTAAATATGATTAATATTGTAAGGAAAATTAATATGAAATTCATATATATATATATATATATATATATATATATATATATATAAATATATAAATATAATTCATACAAATATCTTATTGATAATAAGAATGATATTTTGGGGATGAAATAGCCTATGCATACACTCCATCACTTTAAACTTGTTGATAAAGTCATTAAATCTTTGTTTCAATTCAATAAAACAAAATTATGCCAATTCCATAGATGAGTTTTCTTATTAGATTTCAATGGTCTTAGACTTTAAAATAATTAAAATCTTTGGCTTTTTTTTTCTGCAAACTCTTAATACTAGGAAAACTCACTAAATCTGTCTGTCTATATTTTAGAGTGGTAAATACCAATCAAAACAACTAATGGTGGTGGATACTTGTTTTCTTATTAGAAAATTATGAGCATTATTGGATTTCTTCAATTATCGATGGCCTCCCTAAAATTTTAATCATAATTATCGAATGATAAGATACACACTATGAATAATTATATAAGAAAAAATTAATTTAGTTTTTGTACTGAGTGGAGTAGGTGGAGTGACTTGAGGAATTGAAGCTAGATTAATTTTTTGGATACTTTAGAGGATAGTTTAATTTTCTAGAAAATTTAGGGTTACTACTCTTTTATGGGCATGATAGAGTGTAGATATAGGATTCTTTAATGCCCAAAATATCCTTTTAAATGGCAGTGGGTGAGGCAATATGGTTGGAGTACTTTGAAAAAGGTTGAAGAGTCCATAAAGAAGGATTTCATAAGTCTCTACTAAAATCTATTATTTATTCACCTTGGTGGTGTAAATATTGTTGTTTTGTCTAGAATGACTCTACCACACACCAAAACATCTTTCTAACATAAGTGTTGTGTTTAATACACTATATCTACTCTTCCCCTTCAACACAAATAAAAATGTAGAAGAGCTTTGTAATTTATAAAATATTTCATTCTAATTTAAATAAGATATATATGATGATGATGATGACGATGACGACGACAATGGTGAGGAAGATGATGATGACGATGACGACAACGACGACGACGACGATGACGATGACGACGACGACGACGATGATGATGATGATGATGATGATGATGATGATGATGATGATGATGATGATGATGATGATAGTTCTTTACCTAATGTTATGTATAAAAAAAATTGCTTGAATTATAACACAATTCTATTTCTTTGTTGCTTTGGAGTTTTATTTCATTTTTTATTTTTGTCAAAATATAAGATATCAATTTTAGCTCATACAAATGCCTCATGCCCATGTAAAATATCAATTTTAATATCATTTCCTTTTCTGATATCATCTTTTTTATTGTTGCTCATAGTTTTATGCTTACATTTCACTTCCATACAATTTGGAGTGGCGTTTTGATAAATTATTTTCTTCTTGGTCAATTTATTTTTACTTGTAGATATTGTTGTAATGATTTGTAAATTTAATTACATAATTGATTAGGTGGGTGTTCCTAAAAATAGAATTGAAAAGACCAATCAAAAGTGTAGTGAGTGGTATTATCTTGTGCAGATCTTCAACCACACAATAGTTTTTTTAATATATTTTTCAAGCTCACTAAATTAGTTTGAATTTTCTTTAAGTACAAGGTTGGGAGGATGAGACATGTTGAAACTACAAGGTATTATGTAAACATCACTAAGTTTAATAAGTTATTCCTCATTACCATACCAACATATTATTTTTATTATGGTATCATAATAGCCTATTTTTCTTTCATTATGTTTATATGTATTAAAGTGTTGTAAAGTTTTATTTCTGTAATAAATTTATTATTATACTAATATTACTTTTATATGAAATACTTATACAATAAAAATGAATAAAATTATGGAGGAATATATCATAACTAAAAATCTTTACTAATGAACAATGTTTTAATTAACAATTTGTATTACTATTGTGTTCACAAAGACAAATTAACGTAGGGTTACAACCAAGATATTACCTTCAGTCATTGCTACAATATATGTGCCTCATATTATAGAAAAATCAATATATTTGAATATAACTATTAATTTTTTTTCACCATTCTTATATTTAAAATAATAATAATTAGCATGTCATTTAAACTAAAATGTTCAAACTACATGACATTATGCTTACCACAGATATGTTGTTAATTTTTTTGGGGAAATATATTTCAAAATTATAAAATCTAATCAAATATGCTTAAATTTTTTTTTTAAGTAGCATTAGAAGTTATGCATTAAAAAAATAATTTAATTTTATAAATAATAGTATGCTTTGTAATTTTACAATTTAAAATTATATTCTATAATTTTTTAATCCTACTAATTTGAAAAACATATTCTATATTTCATTATTTGCTCATTCGTAAATGTAAAGATTATGACCTTCTAAAATGTTAAATCGATATTATGCTAAACAGGATTTCAAATTTAACAATACAATTTATTGTTGGTAACCAACGTATATAATAAATGCGTTAATTTGGAATGCTCCCACAAATAAGGTACGCACTTCTGGACCTGATAATAATGCACGAACTCCTGCAAAGGTTGAGAAGGAAGAAGGCAATGACAAACGAGTAATAGAAAAGGAGAAGGCTATGCAAATAATGGGTATAGTTTTTATTTTTTCGATCAACACGCAACTTGCATTCAACCGAGGTTAACAATTAATTTTTCTTAACCGCTGGCGTTTGGATTAAAGATTGTCGTTTACCTTAACAGTTGTCATTTACCGTAACTGTTGTCGTTTGCCTTAACTCCATTTTAACAGATTTTAACCAAGCCGTGAGCGAAGAAAGTTGACCACTTTCGTGGCCCCGCAGACACATCAGTCGGAAACGCGAATGTACCTGCTGGTTAAGGCACTCCCTGATCATGCATCCAGCTCTTCAGGTTCCTGAATTTCCGTGAGAATCACCATCAAAATTTAGTTTAAATAAACCAAATATGGGCGGGATACAAACTGAGTCCAGCATACAAAGATCAGACTTTTGGGAATCATAAGACTTGGGACGACCAGCCTGAGAGGGAGAAAGAAGAGACCAAGTGTTCATCAATGCAATATCCCACGAACAAACCACCGACGAAGAATTATCAATGTTGGTCATTACCACCTCCGAAATTAGAAACTCTTTTCTAAGGAGGACTTCAGCCTGGAACTTGGGCTCGTTTCTGAAGATACGTTTGTTCCCGTCCCACCAGACCATCCATAGAATTATGATGGACTGCAGTGTCAGATAAAATGGAATAAAGCAGAAGGGTACAGGATCAGCCATGCTTGGAATAATTTGCGTAGGGAAGTAGGAGGGACCCAATGAAAATTCAACTTCCCACAAAGCGAATGCTAGCACTTTTTAGCAAAAGGACAATGAATAGATAGTCAATAGATTCCTCGTGCCCGTAGTAGAGCAGACACATGATCAGACCAATTTCACCCATAATTTGACGTCTCTCTTGAGTGAGAAAACTACCTGAGCATGCCATCCATGCCAAGGAACCAGCCTTTGGAAGGCATTCTTTTGCCCAACAGTTTTTGCCTGCTTGAATCAGCAGTGAGCACAGACCGTAACCTAGGTTTATATCTAGTCCTCCTAGAACATATGCCTGACTTGGAGGCCATCTACCGAAGAGAATCAAGTTTGAAAAAAATAGTATACAACCCAAGGTGTCAAAAGTAACTTGCAGATCCCAATAGTTCGCAACTGTTGTGCCCCAGGAATTAGATAAGGTGAGACGAACATCCTAGGAGGGAGACCATTCCATGTTTCCATCCAAAAATATGCCTTGCATCGATCTTTTTTTTCCCATGAGATATATTTTAAAACAATAGAACGACATCGGAGCATGAAGTTACACAACCAAGAGCCTTGAGGAATGTCAAGATAAGATATCAGTATCGAAGGTTTAACAGCCCCAATCTATTTATGATGCAGTAATCGATTCTAGCTCACTTGAGGATTATAAATCATGTGACATATGAGTTGTTGGAAGTAGGTGGAAGGGCGGCTGGCAGGGGGCGAGGCGCCCAAGAACACATCACTACAGTGCTAAAAACAAAAACAAAGACTGCCCTAATTTCCAGAATCAGAAAATAACACAGAACATGAATTCAGAACAACAGGTACAAAAATTTGCCAAAACAGGGAGGCAGAGATATGTTGAAACACAATCAAAAGATTATGTTAATTTGATTTTAAAACTATTACAAACTGATTTTAACTCAGATAAATTAAAGCTACAGCTGTTGTAATCTTACTCATTCAAAACTTCTAAAAGCTATTTTTTTTCCCCTCCTACTTTGCTTGCTATTCGTCGTTGTGTATGCTACTGTTTTTCTCCTTGGGAATATTCTGTGTTGTGACTGATGTCACACAAACATTCTTTCATGCTCCCTACTTCTTCTTCTTTATCTATTGGCTGCTGCCCTATTTTTCTCTTCTATTTCAATCGTCTACAACTCGTAAAAACTCGCTAAAGGCTGCTGCTATGTTTGTGTATATGGCATGCTCTACTCTTGTCTCATTTTGTTTTGTCTTATATGCTTGTCATAGCTTTCTGTTCGCACGAATCAGATTACAAGCAAACCAAAAAAAATATTTGTCCTTACATGCTTGTCATACACTCACTCAGCGCAATCAGATAACAAGGGAGAAACTCAGAAAATCCGATTTTTGTGCATTTAATATGGTTGGATGGATATGGCTATTTGTTGTAGAACATCTCTGGAGCTAGTAAGCATTGATATGCAGCGTGAGGTCAATATTAACAATTTCAACACTCCCTTTTAATCTCTACTGCACTCTTTTAATCTTTTAAAACATCTCTATAATTTCTCTTTATTTTGTCCATTTATATTTGGACTTATTTTGTGCATCTTCAGAGCTGCCTTGATAGACTATGGAGCTTCGTTGTTGAACTTCGAACTATCAAACTCCAGAGCTTCACTGTCAAATTTCAGAGATTCATTGTTAGCCTCAAGAACTTCGCTGTGAGACTCTAGAGCTTGCATGTAGGACTTTGGAGCTTGGTTGATGTGCTTCAGAGCTTTGCTAATATATTCTGAAGCTTGGCTAATGTACTCCGGAGCTTCGCTATTGAACTCCAGAGCTTGGTTGTGAGACTCCGGAGCTTGCATTAAACCAATTAGACCTAGTGCGGCTACACTTATGACTCTTAACTTTTCTCTCAAATGCAAAAAACTATCTTTTGACAATGGCTTAGTAAAACTATCAACTAGTTATTGCTTTTACTTAAAAAATTTAAGCTTCATCTTAGATTCTACAACTAACTCTCTAATAAAATGACACCTAATTGCTATATGTTTGATTCTATCATAAAAGATGAGATTCTTTGACAATGCAATGGAGAATATGTTGTCATAATAGATTTTTGATGCTCTTTGTTGCTTTTCATGCAAATTTGATAACATTCTTCTCAACCATATGGCTTGGCATGCTACTGCATCTAATGCTATGTACTCTGCTTCAGTAGTAGAAAGAAAAATTATGGGTTGTTTCTTTGAATCCCAAGATATGGATCCTGACCCAATATGAAATACATACCCCAAAGTGCTCTTTCGGTTATCAAGTCTACCAACCCAATCATTATTGTGTAAGTAACTTGTGGAAACTCATCTACTACTAAATATAAAATTCTATGGCTTCTTGTGTCATTCACATACTTCAAAATTCATTTGCTTGCTTGCCAATGTGTTTCCTTCATTGTCTCCATGAACCTAAAAATCAGGCTGACTATAAACATAATATCTGGTCTACTTGCAGTTAAAAACATAAGACTTCCCACCAAACTCTTTACTGTGTGGGATCTACATTACTACTACAGTCTTCCTTATGCAATTTTAGATTTGTTTCAACATGAGTAAATACTGGTTTATTGTCTAATATCCTAAACCTCTTCAATACTTCCTTTGCATTATTGCCTTGTGATATGAACATTCCTTCATTCATTTACTCAACTTCTATTCTAAGAAAATACTTCAACAAACCTAAATTAGTCATTTCAAACTCCTTTTTCATGGCTTATTTGAATACTTCAATAGACTAATTTACGTTTCTATTAAATATTTGATCATCTACATACAAAAAAATAATTAAAATACCTTCTTTTTATGCTTTGATGAAGATTGTGGGAATACTACCATTTTTGTTAAATATGTTGCTCAACAAGTATGAATCTATCTAGCTGTATCATGCCCTTAGTGTTTGCTTGGGCCGATACAATCCCTTTTTCAACATATACACCTTTTTATCATGTTTGAGAATCTCATATTTGTGTGGCTATCCCACATCTACCTCTTCTTCTAACACTCCATTCAAAATTTCCAACTTGACATCCATTTGATGCACCTTCCATTTGTGTTTAGTAGCTATAACTATGATTGTTCTCACCATTTCTAGCCTTGTTATAGGTCCAAATGTCTCGTTGTACTCACATTCAGGTCTTTTCTTGTAGCCTTTCACCACTAGTCATGTTTTATGCCTCTCTATCTTGCCTTGAGGAGTAGTTTTGGTCTTGTAAACCCTATTCACATCTATGACCTCTTTTTCTATTGGAAGGTCTACTAATTCCAAAGTTTGATTTTTTTCAATGTTATACATTTATTCATTCATTGCTTCACACCACTTGATATCCTTTATTGCTTATTCAAAATAGATATGCTCAATAGATAAAAAGAGATCATAATTCATTGTTTCATCTTGAATTTATTCATACCTTAATTACTCATAAACTTCTTACAAACTCCCTATCTTTTCTAGGCATTAGCTTGAGTTGGAGGAGGATGAAGTTAACTCATAAGCTGGTCCTTAAACATCCTTATTAGCTATTTTCACTAGATGAATAATCCCTTTGTGAATTAAGGCTCCAACTTGTTGTATGGGTGGCTTCACCACGTGTTTTTTAATTTTATCCCTTGTTTTCACTTGCTCTTCTTCTTATTTATCTTCCCATGCTGCATCCTTAATGAACTAAACATCTTGAGTGATTATGAATTCCTTGGTGACTATATTATAGAGTCTATAAGCCTTTGATTTCTCACTATAACCAATGAAAATATATTTCTCACATTTGTCATCTCACTTTGTTCTTCTTTGCTTGGGCATGTGTGCATATGGAACACATCGAAACACTCTAAGATGTTCAAGGTTTCTCCATGTTTCTTGAGGGATCATATCCTTAAAACTTTTAGTTGGACAAATATTTAGCAAATATATGGCTATTACTATAAGCTCAACCCAAAATAATTAGACAATATTTTTGCCTTAAGCATGGTCCTTGCCATCTCTTAGATGGTTCGGTTCTTCTTCTCAACACACTATTTTTTCGTGGTGTATACCTAGCTATAAATTATTTCTTGATGCCATTATACTTACAAAAAATATATGAACTCATTTCAGATATACTCTCCCCCTCTATCTGTCCTCAAAATATTTATGTAAAGGCCACTTTGTCTTTCAACCAAACCCTTGAACTATTTAAATGTCTCAAATGCTTCTGATTTGATCTTCCAAAAGTAGACCCATGTCTTCTAGTTGAAGTCATCTATGAATTTCATGGAATATAAATTCTTGGATAAGGAGAGAGTATTCATAGGACCACACAAATCTAAGTGTATTATCTCTAAATGAGTGTTATCTCTCCATGCTTTACCCATGGGAAATGCACTAATATGTTGTTTCCCCAATATGCATCTTTCACATACGTTGTTTGGTTATTCTATGAGTGGAAACCCTCTCACCATTTGATTTTTGTGAATAAGGTTCAACCCTCCAAAATTCAAATGCTCATGCCTTAGGTGCTGAAGCATAGACTCATCTACTACCAAGGTTTTGAATGTTTCTACAAGTTCACTTTGTATCCTTAGAGGGAAACATTCTATTAGTTATCATATTGAGTGCTATTATTTGTTTATTACAACCACTCCTATCATAAATGATACATCTCCATTGTCAAACCTTGCCTTATACCTCTTTTGGACAAGCTTCTTAATCCTAATTAGGTTGTGCTTCAACTTGAGGACATAGTATAGATTGTGAATTTGTATTTTGTCATCTTATTTGGTGCAAATAGAAACACTACCTTTGCCCATGACTATGACCTTATCATTATTTCCCATCTCCACCTCCGATTTGATTGACTCATCTATGCTATTGAACATTTCTTTGTTCCCACTCATGTGGTTGATACAAAGACAATCCAAGTACCATATCTCTCTACTACTTTTCTCAACTATAATGAATGTTATGAACAAATTTCCACTCTTCTCATTCCTATCAGGTTTAGCCTTAGGTAAATTTAGTTTTACCTAATCATTTCATACTCTTTCTTCATAATTTCACTAGCATAATGTCAAATACTTCTTGTAATAATAAAATTGTACATTAGACTTATCATAACTTTGTGTAGAACCTCTTTTAGAAGTGTTGTTGCTCATCCCTCTTCCTTTTGCATGAGACTCTTGATGGTTATGTCTTTCATCTTTTTTATGGTTGTAGGTTCTTCATCTACCTCTATTGTGTGCTCACATAAGGTAAGTAAAGAGAAAAGGACAATAGAGAATATATGAAGTAGATAAGGAGATCCCAATAATAGACTATGGAGGATAAAGAAGGCAAAATAGAAGAATAAGAACATCACTAAGTAGAGCAAGAGAATGTTTTCATAAAAATAGTTAGACCATATGTATATTGGCACAATATAAGTAAGAAAATAGAAGATATACAATAATATATAGTTCAACCAATAGGAATACAAAAAGAGATCAAAATAGAAGTTTTTGTGAGTCTTCTGAAAATAGTTGTAGCTATGTAAGTATAGGGATTTAAATTAGTTTGTAATAGAGTTTTAAAATCAAATTAATATATGCATTTTGTGTAGTTTTATGCTGGTAATATTCCTCCCCTATTCTATCATTTTATCATGTGTTATAGTGCATCTACAACACTATTCTGATTAGTTATGGACTATCTCCAAAGTTTTAGTTCTTATTTTATTTTTTGTTGTTGGTTGCTCCACACCTAGGCTTACACATTTTATTTTTCTACCAATTATAACTGGCATAAGATCCCTTAATTTTTAATCCCATTTATACAATGTATTAGGTAGGTCTTGGTCATGGTAGCAACCCCTACATTTGATGGAAATAACTATGATGTGTAGAGCATCAAAATGAAGACTATATTTAACTCTAAAGAGTTATAAGAGTTGGTTAAAGGTGGATATAATGAGTTTGTATAACTGGAAGCCTTTAATGCATTGAACCAAGAGTAAATGAATGCATCAAAAGAGAATAAGAGAAAGGATGTGAAGGCACTTAACTACATACAAATGGCACTATCTGATTTAATCTTTCCTAGGATAGGAACAATAGTCCACTCTAAACAAGCATGGGATATTCTTCTAAATGTCTATCAAGAGAGTGACAAGGTGAAACTTGTCAAATTACAACTCTCAAGAAGGCACTTTGAGACCCTAAAAATGAAGGATAATGAGTCTATCAATGACTTCTTCACAAGGATAATGAATATTTTCAATCAAATGAAGACATGTGGTGATACCTTGTAAGATCATAGAATGATAGAGAATGTTTTGAGGAGCCTTCGAATTAGATTTCACTCTATAGTGCTTACAATTGAAGAGTCAAAGGAGTTGAGACAAATTATTATAGATGAGCTAATGGGTTACTTGCAAACCCATGAATAAAGGATGAATAGGTTAGCCATCTCCTCCCATGAGAAAGCATTCAAGACCAATATGAATGTGAGTGGAAGGGGGAGAGGATCAAACTGTAGTCATATGAAATGTCTAAATTGGTAGTTTGAATGTGGTTTGTGACACCCCATTCATAGGTCATTTTTGCATGCTTTTGTGACCCTTCTAGACACTTTTTTTCTCATTTACAGTCATCCAAAACCTTCTAAATGGTCATTCCACCTCAGCTAGATATTATTCCCCATGCTAATCCTATTACCGCTTGTTTCAAGCCTGTAGGATAGGATCACCCCATAGAGAAGTGTCCCACTTTTATCAGTCTTGTCCATTTGTACTTTGAGCCCCAATAATCAATTTCATTTGGTCCTTATCCTTAATTAGGTCTACCTAACATGAATACATTTGACTCATAACCAATTGTTCCTTATAAAATCCCACTCAAAACTCATTTACAAAGGAGGTGACCAAACTTACAAAGTAGGCAAGAATACAAACAAAAAACTAATGTAAACTTACCTATTCTTTGCACACATTCACCCAACACAGTTGCAAACCTACTCAAATCCTCATACTAGTCCATACCCACCTCAAACACTATCAATTTGGAATTTGCATTTGCAATACACTATTTTACAAAGCACACTAGGTGGGATAACTACATTTGACTTGATCCCTCTTTAGAGTATTGGTATTTAAGTAGCGTGCCCACACAAGGGGTGTGGATTACATGTTCAGTACATCTTTCACACTAAGCCCATACTTTCTCAAGTGATTCAAATGTTGTTTTATCAAGTATGATGCAAGGTTAGGGTTTGAAGACTAAATCAGCTCTAAAGTGAGTTCTGTTGATAACCAATGCTCGATTTTTAATAGTCATGCTCACAGAAGCACAACTCAACTACTTATAAAGTTTTAGGTCTCTATGACTAGTTTGGACAATAGTGGTAGGAATGAAGAACAATGCTAGACACAAAAGCATCCACTTTTCGGTCCTTCTTTCTATCACCCAATGAAAGCTAGAATTATGTTTATGACACCTTCTCAATCTTTCACAAATTTTTTCAACCTTTTTATTAGCTGTCTCAGTCTATTTTTTAGTGAAGTTATATTTCTTCTTATTTATTGTTATTTTTAGAAATGATGAAAAAGACAAATAGTTTCATAAATCAAGACTATATTTATTTCTATATTCAGTACAGATTTATTAATCTATACCCTTAACTAAATTAAGAATAAAAACTCATTATTTCCAAACAATTTAAATCATTTGGTGAACCTGACTTACTTCAAACAAATCTCAAACCCTAGGAATCCCTAGGGTTTTCCTTCATATTTTTGTGCAAAAATTCAATTTCAAAATTTTGATTTTTGTATAAAATTTTATGCATTTGTTTTATTCAAATTTATTTTAGAATTATAATTATTTAAATAATCTCAAAATTCTAGAACTCCAACCCAAAACCCTAGATTTCTAAACTATGTCCTCAAACCCCAAGCCTTCATCCCTTACAATTTTTAGATAAAAATTTTGGATTTTTTGAAAATTGTTTGGAGTGTAGAAAATACTTTTAAAATCCCTATGTTAGTAGTCATTCTTGCATTTATTTGCTTAATAGTATTTTTACATAATCTCTTTGGTGAAAGCAATAAAATGGCCACTAAGGCCCTTCTTCCCTCTCATCTTATAGATAATTTTTTATTTTTTTCTCGTAATTATGTTAATGAATGGACAAATTTCCAAAATGACACATTAGCCAAAAATGAGGAAAATGATTTTATTTATAATGAAGACAATTAATATTATTGTAATGAGGAATATGATGATGCATATGAAAGTGATAGTGAAGAAAAAGTAGATGCATCTTTTTCTCTCAAATCTATCTCTTTTCTTCCCTCTTCCAAAGAAAATAATTTTGATAACTGGGAAATTTAATTTTCACCTCATTCTCCTATGCACAATACATCAAATGTACAAATTAGTCATACAATTCCAAGTGAACCTCTGATTGGTAATAATTTGCTTGTATTTGAACCTAGTTTCTCCCTCTCTTTTGTTACTTCTATGTTAAAATTACAACAATATAAATGAAATAAAATCAAATTTACAATGTATAGTTTTGATGATCAATATCATGTTTCTAACTCTACTTTGTCATCTCAAATAATGAAAAAAAAATGTCTAAATGATAACTTTCTTACTATTACTTCTCATATTACAAATGAAAATAATGCATACACTCCATTCAAGGATAACATAGATGCACATAGTATTCCAATTTAACATGATAATTTATTGCATATTAGAAAATAATTAACATCTTATCTTACCCATCTTCCTACTGATAATGGAAGTGATAATGAGTATGATAGTGAACATGCAAATGAATATGACAATGAGAGTGAATATGAAAGTGTTACTTCTACTTCTCCTCTTTTAAATGAACAAAATTTCAGTTGTGATAATGCATGGAATAATGATGACCATCATGCATATAGTGAAGAAAAAAATGCATCTCATCTTTCTAACTCTTCTATCACTCCTTCTCTCAAACATAATGCATTACAAAATGGTGCTCTAATTCTATGCATGATTCTATTTCAAATGATGCACATGTCAATGATAACATCACATCTTCTATTCAATTAGAATGTGATTCACTAAATACTAATTATACCAATGAATCTCCCAAGTCACCCCTACTACAGTAGCACCTATTTCTCACTCTCCACCCAAAGATAATGGTATCCCACATCCCTCTACTAAGGTCCAAGTTACCATTCCTACAAAGGTTCAAGTGAGTACACCCCCTCTCTATGATCTAATTTCTAAATGTAGCATTCCCATGGCTAAAATAAATGATCAAATTCAACGTTTAAATGAACCACTTTAAGATACTAATATACCATCCCAAGAGATTATTTCTTTGATGCATGAATTTGGTGAATCATAACACCAAGTACATCTCCTTACTTTGGAAAACAAGGATTAGAAGTCTTGGATGGATGCTAATGACTTGCATGGTAACCCTCTTCTGAATATATTTTTCAAAGCTTCATTACATAAGCACTTATAGATACCATCATTTCCTCAATTTGATGGAATTGGAAATCCACTCGTATACCTTAAAGCCTTTTGGAAGGCTTTGACATCTAATGTTAGTCCTTTCATTCTACTTAAGTTAATCTAGCAGACATTAGTGGGTAATGCATAGAATTGGTTATTTCATCTACTCCTTGTTGGTTCCTTGTATAAAATGATGACTTATGGGAGGCATTTCTCAAATATTACATAGCAAACATGGACCCTCATATTACATATGAGAAACTTGTCACATTGCATCAAAATCCTTCATAGTCAGTTAGTGATTATATCTTACGATTTAAGACTTGCATGCTATGCTTGATTTATAAACCAATAGATTTATTGGTTTAATATATATTTATTAAGGGGATTTTCCAACCCCTCCTAGAGCATATATTATATCAAATAGATTCCTCTTTTAGGCACTTATGTTATATATTTTTAGCCTTGGAGAAGAAATTGGGATTGATTGAGTTAGATTCAGTTGATTGGCTTACTCTAGATTTCATAGCATTACCTCCATCTATAGCTCCTAGTACCTAGCATCCACCATGCCCTAAACAAGATAGGAGACCATAGCGAAAATAAATAAATAGATAATAATAGAGAGCTAGTTTCCATAACATTACCTATAGTATACACTATAGAGAATAATAGTAGGGCATCATTATAGTTTGATTCAGAGTAGGAGAGCCCATATGTCATATTATTAGTACTACTAGATATGAAGTTAATCAAATTTCATTCAAATCATCATTGAGATCCACATATCTTACACAGATAGCCACATCACCCCTTTTATGAATATCATCGTATCTATGGAAATAGAGATAATAATTGTTATGGACTTAGGGATTGGATTAATATATGTGTTGATAATGAAATCATAACATTCATACCAAGGGTACTGAGATCTCCTCCATCATAGATCCATAAACCTCATTCCTCCATGATGAAGCCATCCCAGGACATTCCTTCACAAGAATCATTGGTTATTCATCATGAAATTAATGCAGTTTCTAGGGCAGAGCCTCTTAGGAGATCTCTTAACCCACCTACTTAGAGTGTTTGGAGACTAGTACAATGAGAGAAAAATACATATAGAAGTGTAGTCCATGGAGTACATAGTTCAGTTCCATATACATATCTAGGCTAGTCACCAATACTGCAATAGAGTTTTTAGGGTCCTATCTAATGTAGCAACCCACTATAGTTAAGATTAGATGAACCCAAATCAAAAAGTAATACTCTAGATAGATATTCACTATAGCCAAGTGTTCAGTGACCTATTTCATGTAACAACCCATTATGATTGATATTAGATGAGCCTCCATCATAGGTTACAGTTCCATCTTGATTTATTGCTTAGTCATATGCATCACAATAGAGACCACATGGTGTTATTTCATGTAGAAATCCACTACAATTTTAGATAGATGAGCCTCATTCACAACATATAATTTAAATTACACATCTATTGAGGTTTCATCTTATAGAGTCTCCATGCACAACTATAATTTGTCATGTCCCCTTTTTCGCGGACATTGACAGGCTTGATGATTAGCCTATTATGCGACCTTCGTAGGATGATTGGATGGATAGAGGGTCATGATGGAGATTGGCTTGGCTTTGATTTACAAAATTTCTATAGTTGGCTCTCATTCAGGTTATTTCAGACACATTGGGCCTGAGCTCCTATTATTTAGGGATATTTGACATAAAGCAGAGCACCCTTATTTTGACATGGTCATGTGCAGAATCACTCCCTGGTTCACCAGCTTCAGACGGTTCGAGGATCCGACATGTATTGAGGGAGATATTAATATTTGATTGATTTAATCAAATATTAATTATTTGGTCTAATTTTAAATTAGATATTAATTAATTAATTATTATTAACTAATTGGTCTAATTTTAAGACCCAAGTTCTAATTTGAGGAATTCTAATTTTAGAACCCCAAGTTCTAATTTGAGGAAATCTAATTTTAGCAAGCACACCTTTGGAAGGGTATAAGAGTTTCTCATGGGAGAGAGTTGGAAGGCATGATTATTTTTGATATTGATTCTTGTTAAGAAATTCTTCTGTGAAGACTGAGCCAAGGGTTCTAGGATTCCAATTGCATTAAAGAACATCAAACTCTTCATTGTGTGCGATTCAGAGGTTGTGAAAGATCAGCCGATCTATTGCCAAATTGAGAGATAACTTCAACCAGAAGTTATCATAGTATTACAAGTATTTGAGAGATAAATTCACTCAGAAGCTATCACAAGGGTTTACAGGTATTTTCATTATTTTTGGGTTTTGATTCAAGAATTATCCAGATATAGATCTTTTGTATTAGCCCATAATTCTACAGATCAGGATCAAGCATACAGGTTGTGCTATATTAGCAACCGTACAAATTCTGTACAGATCCATGAAAATCCGTACGCATCAACAAAAAGTTTAGGTACCGACATCGGCAAACAGATACTTACAGAGACTGGAATCGATTGATATATAGCCGACATTGGTGAGATAACGACTACAGATCGATCGACGACGGCAGTATAACCGAGGTCGGTGACTGTGTTTTTTACACAGCAGGTCGAGACGAACCAGATTCAGAATTCTTTCCCAGTTTGCAGAATATTCAGGTGATTCAGGCCGTACTTTTCAATATTCTTTGTATACTTGATAGAGGATCTCTATTGTAAGCTTATGAGCAAATAAATAAGAGTTTATACTGTGATTTATTTATCTATTTGAAGATATTTTGCAAAAATTCAGATAAGCAATTCAGAGCTTTGTTTTGATATTCGAAGGGATATTACAGTGGTATCAAAGCTTTTTATTGCTATATATCAGAGTTGTGTAGAGACAAAAGGAACCCCTAAGTAAGGGACATCACAGTGGTATCAGAGCCAAATTCCTGCCATCCTGTTGGGTAGTTTGGGTAGATTGAATCAGCAAAGTATCATAATGACTTCATATACTCAGAGGCAGTGGGACAATAATATGAAGAAGTTGGAACTAAGTTTGAAGAGGTTGAATGAATCTCTTTCATATCCTACATCCAAAGACAAACCCACACGGTATATGACAACAAAGGATGAGTGAAAGTTATTAACTCCACGAGCTTAGGGGAGGTTGTATTTTGATCACTATGTTAAGCTGAGAAGAGACCACTACAGATCACTTAGACAAGAGTGCAGCATGTCCCATGATTATTATGATTATTATGAGATAGAGGATAGTGAAGATGAGGATGAGTCTGATGCTTGCACTCAGAGTGTAGAGGTGTGTTCAGATGTTAGTACACTGAGGGTTGATGATCTCTTAGTTATGACAGAGATTGTAGAAGAGTCCCAGGATCTGATTATTGTAGATGATACTCAGGAAGATGCAGTGGATAGTTTTGAGGACTTAGTTTCACCAGCCATTTCTCTCGGTATGGAGGAGTTAGACAGTGATGCTACAGTTGTTGATACTTCGTATGTTGATATGAGCTATGGAGTTGATTCACAGAGTATGGATGGTAGTACTCCAAAGATCAGTGATTTTGAGTCTACTCTTTGGGACCATGCATCAGAGGAGGATTGTAGGAGACAATCTAGCCAGTGCCACCATGTGTCTAGTTAGCTGAGAGTTAGTGAGCGAGACATTGCTACCGCTTGCAAGCATTTCGATGATGCTCATTAGTTGTTAGCAATTTATGGATGGGGTTCTCCTACTAGCATCGAGCAGGGAGGTAGTTATCTATCCTTGACAGAGATCCACTCGTTATGGGAGGCTATCCAGTTTCTGAGACAGGACTATATGCAGTTGGTCACCGATAGAGATTATCTTATAGAGTGGGGCAGCACAGCGTATGATGCATTATTGGCCAAGGAAGATAAGGTGAGTGAGCTTACTTAGTAGCTTGAGGTGACTTCTAAGATTCTTGAGAGTACGCAGTTAGCTTATGAGGAGTCACAATTTCATTTGGCTGAGATGACCATGGAGTTAGAGCATTTGTGGTCTTCACCAGCCCCGAACTCAGAGGTTAGTACATTGATTGTTGTTGGTGAGTATGCTCCTATAGTTGTAGCTAAGGAACATGTTGTTGACGTTGACACACCGGTTCAAGATTTGGGAGTACCTAGTTCTGATGAGTTTGAGATACCAGTGGAGTCGAGTCTCCATATTGATTCTTCTCACACATATGACAGTGTGGTATCGTTCGCTGTGCCACCCTTACAAAGGGATCAGTTATGGGATGGATTGGCACCATCTCTTGCAGATGGAATTGGCAGTTTGAGTTGTCCATTCTACTTGGGTTATGATGTTTTGAGAGTTTGTTTCTCATGTGTTCTCGACTATGGCAGTTGGGCTCTTAGAGTTTGGTTGAGTTGCATTCACCAATTTGATTATGGGTTTCTCTTTGTTCTACTTCTGATGATATTCTAGGTACTTGCATTGATTTACAGCAGTGCAGAGCATAATTACATTTGGGATCCAGGTGGATCGAGTGGTTCATTGTTCCGAGATTGCTTGGGGACAAGCAATTTTTGGAGGGGCGGATTGTCATGTCCCCTTTTTCGTGGACATTGACAGGCTTGATGATTAGCCTATTATGCGACCTTCGTAGGCTGATTGGATGGATAGAGGGTCATGATGGAGATTAGCTTGGCTTTGATTTATAGAATTTCTATAGATGGCTCTCATTCAGGTTATTTCAGACACATTGGGCCTGAGCTCCTATTATTTAGGGATATTTGACATACAGCGGAGCACCCTTGTTTTGATATGGTCATGTGCAGAATCACTCCCTGGTTCACCAGCTTTAGACGGTTCGAGGATCCGACATGTATTGAGGGAGATATTAATATTTGATTGATTTAATCAAATTTTAATTATTTGGTCTAATTTTAAATTAGATATTAATTAATTAATTATTATTAATTAATTGGTCTAATTTTAAGACCCAAGTTCTAATTTGAGGAATTTTAATTTTAGAACCCCAAGTTCTAATTCGAGGAAATCTAATTTTAGCAAGCACACCTTTGGAAGGGTATAAGAGTTTCTCATGGGAGAGAGTTGGAAGGCATGATTATTTTTGATATTGATTCTTGTTAAGAAATTCTTCTATGAAGACTGAGCCAAGGGTTCCAGGATTCCAATTGCATTGAAGAACGTCAACTCTTCATTGTGTGCGATTCAGAGGTTGTGAAAGATCAGCCGATCTATTGGCAAATTGAGAGATAACTTCAACCAGAAGTTATCATAGTATTACAAGTATTTGAGAGATAACTTCACTCAGAAGCTATCACAAGGGTTTACAGGTATTTTCATTATTTTTGGGTTTTGATTCAAGAATTATCCAGATATAGATCTTTTGTATTGGCCCATAATTCTACAGATCAGGATCAAGCATATAGGTTGTGCTATATCAGTGGCCGTATGAATTCTGTACAGATCCGTGAAAATTCATACGCATCAACAGAAAGTTTAGGTACCAACATCGGCGAACAGATACTTACAGAGACCGGCATCGGTCGACATACAACCGACATCGGTGCGATAACGACTACAGATCGACCGACGACGGCAGTATAACCGACGTCGGCGACTATGTTTTTTACACAGTAGGCCGAGACGAACCAGATTTAGAATTCTTTCCCAATTTGCAGAATATTCAGGCGATTCAGGCCGTACTTTTCAATATTCTTTGTATACTTGACAGAGGATCTCTATTGTAATCTTATGAGCAAATAAATAAGAGTTTATACTGTGATTTATTTATCTATTTGAAGATATTTTGCAAAAATTCAGATAAGCAATTCAGAGCTTTGTTTTGATATTCGAAGGGATATTACATAATTCGTATACCACAGACAACATTAGATACAAGACATGTTCCTATAAAACATGAGTAGTATGGCCACTTGTTTAGTTGGCCATTAGGGTTCAGATAGTGATATAATAGCCATGGAGATGATATGCATATAGTGATATATTACATCCCCTTCTACTAACAACTAACATTCCTAGTTCCAAATAACCATCACTAGCGAAACAAAATTATCCAAATCTTGATCTTACCAATATAATATTTTACCAATCTTAAACCAATTCACTTTATCAAATCAATTTACCAATTATAAAATAATAAAGTTTTTATACAGTTGGAGTTTTGTATGAGTGACCACTCCCCACATCAGAGCCATCTCTTACTCTATAATCACCAATTTTAGCTCCTCCACTAATTACAATTCTTCCTCTAGTTGAGATTCAGACACAATCAAGGCCTTATTCGTCAGCACAAAGAGTTGATACACTTATATGAAGGCCTCTCTTAGACCAACCACTACATCAATGATAGTTTTAGGACTCTAGATAGTTTCTATCTATGATATCCATACCTAGGGTAGTGTAATTTAGGTCTCATGCCTCTACACATAGAGCACATTTTTATAGAGATTATTTTACTACCAGATGGGTCCCTAAGATCCCCATAGTTGTATCCAATTCTCATAGTTATAGGGGGACCCCATAGTTTCCACTATAGATATTTTAGAGCACTTACAACATACACATCTTTCAGAATCAAAGTCTTATCCCTTCCATCATTTTTCATGATCATGCATGATCCCTCTCCTTGATACATGACACCATGATAGGGAGTCTCTTATGAGACTCATTTGTTAATATCATTTCTTCTCAGTCTATCTTGTACATAGCTTATTAACTTACTTGTACATAGTTTCTTTTCACTTTCTTATACATAATTTCCTTATGATTTCTTATACATAGTTTATTTCAAAATACCAAACACAGTATAATATTTAAAAATACAAAAAATTTCAAATAACTCAAAACAACAGAAAAAATTCAACTATATGTGTTATCCAGGCTTTACATTTATATTACCATGCCAGACTTACATTTTGTCATTCTATTCTATTGTTTGTTGATTTATCTACATTGCCATGCTTCACTTGATCTTCTTTGAGTGTGTGCAGTGACATCTAGATTATTGATTGCTTCACTCTACCCATTAACGAGGCATCCTAATTTTACATTTGAGACCTACATCGACATATGTACCCACTAGGGACATCTTCTATATGACTATACCATCCAAGTTACATCATTCTTATACCAATCACTCTAGTTATCATGTTAATGTACATTATTTACTAGCTTACATAGATTATTATATCGACAGTCACTAGCATATAACACTTGTGTATTTCTTAGCATCTACCTAGTCTTTTAATACATGTTTTGCATACTTTCACTTCTTGCTTTGATCAGTTAGATGTGATAGTATTTACAACATTTACATCCCTTCCTTTCTTGATTTGAGTAGCTAGATGTGATTGCATTTATTAGTTCTTATTTTGTTACTTATGTGTGCCTTAGGACATTTGCCAATGCAATTTGCATATACTCTTTTATGTGATTGTGGCCCTCATGCCAAACTTTCTTGTTTGTAATTATTGGGTATGTGGATTTTGAACATGCCTTGTATGCTTGATTTTCCTAGATTGAGTGACATGTGCCTATGTCCCTTCTTTGCTTGGCCCCTCAGCCTCTTTTGTATGATTCTTACTTCTTGCCTTGCATGCTTATTTACTTCTTAGTTGTTTGGAATTCCATGTTACACATCATGAATTATATTTCCTTCTTGGATTCCATGATGGACATCATGCTCCATCCCTCCTTGACAATTAACCAAATTTATAGTTTTAGTTTAGCATACTATGCATGATATTACATTGTTACATCTATCTACGCATACCCCTATTAATCTAACAATCTCCAATATAAAATATGATATATCTTGAGACACCTTTTTGATCATCATTGATATATCATGTATTTTTTTATCATAACACACTTATAGGGCTCCTTCTTCTAAGGGCAGTAATTATAAAGTCTTCATTCCTACCCTCATAATAACGGGAAACAAATAGGGTTTTTTTCATAGAGATCAAAGCCCTCTATTGATCAAAATTAGTTTTTAGAACACTTAGAACACTAATCAAAATTTAAAACATGCAAAAAAAACCAAAAAAAATATGGACAAACACAGAACAATCATCAAAAATAGTAAAGGATAAGAGTGACCCATTCAAACTATAATGCCCTACAACAAAGTGTCCACTTTTTGGTGCTCCTATCAAAACAACCAAAAACCCATACTTTTTAGAAATAGATAGAAAGGTAACGTTAATTAAAGTTTTATCAACTATAGTCTAGTATAGATTGGGTGGTTTTAGTACAATTTTACTTAGGTTATCCAGATATAGGAGGCACGATGCATGACATGATGACTCTCACTTCCATTTCAGATTAGGTAGTTGGTATAACTTATAGATCATAATCTATGTTACATACACCAATGATTGGGGGCAATGTGCATGGCACATTTTACTTCTTTGCTTTCTAGTTCATTAAATTACCTAGATATTCTCAATAGTTGTGTGCTTTATTCCATTTATAGGTAGTTGGAATCATTTCAGAGTGGCTTTTACATAAGCCTAGTTCTCAGTTTTAGAGTGGATTTCATACATGACTAATCTCCACCTTTTGAAGTGGCTAAGATTGGCCTAGTTTTCAATACAAATTTTGCTATATATACCATATTGCTAGATTATAAAGCATTTGTGGGATTCATGAGCCATCTCATATTACATACATTCATACTAATATTAGTTCATAGTTTAGACTTAGTGGGTAATGATGGAAACAAAGGAATAACTACCCTTTATATTCTTGAGCCACCTACTCATAGGAATTTGACACATAGTCAAAACATTGATTAACACATGCATGATCACATAAATTCACTACATAGTGTGTGATGATGGAGCCAAAGGGCCAACCTTTGTATTCTTGAACAACACTTGAGGAATTAAGCACTCAGCTCTATTCTTGATATTATTATTGGTACAACACATACCCAAGATCACTCATCATCACTTGACATGACTCAACATCATAATATATGTATGTTTCATGTTGTGATTTTTCTACACACACTCAACATCACACATATTCATGGGATTCACCTTTGAAGGTAAGTTCAAGTATGATTTCTATTTTTCTTTTATCCTAGTATTTCACTTTCCTGCATCACTAGAATAAAGGGAGGGAAAATGTAGTCATATAAAAAATCCAAATTAGTAGTTTGAGTGTCGCTCACAACACCACATCCATAGGTCCCTTTTGCATGCTCTTGTGACCCTTCTAGACACCATTTTTCTTATTAACAATCATTCCACCTCAGATAGATAGTATTCTCCATGTCAATCCTATTTCCATAGGTTCCAAGCCTGTAGGATAGGAGTGCCCCATTTGGACTATAGTGCCCCATTTTAAGTGGTCCTATCCATTTGTAATTTGATCCCCAATGGTCATTTTCATCTAGTCTTTATCCTTAATTAGGTTATCCTCACATGAATACATCTGACCTATGTTCAATTATTCCCTATAGAATCCCACTCAAATCTCATTTACAAAGGAGGTGACCAAACATACAAAGCAAGCAAGAATATAAACAAATAAATAAGTCAAACTTTTCTATTCTTTACACATAATCACCCAACATGACTGCAAACCTACTCAAATCATCATACCATTCCCTAGCCACCTCAAAAACTATCAATTTGGCATTTTCATCTGCATCACACTATTTCATAAAGAACTCTAGGTGGGATAACTACATATAACTTGATCCCTTTTTAGAGTATTGGTATATATGCAGTGTGCCCAAAAAAGGTGTGTGGATTGTAAGTTCATTACATCTTTCACACTAACCCCCCTCCTTCTTGAGTGACTCAAATGTCATTATATCAAGCATGATAGAGGGTTAGGGTTTGAAGACAAAATTAGCTCCATAATGAGTTCTGTAGACAACCAATACTTGATTTTTCATAGGCACATCACAACTACCTAGAATATTTTAGGTCTCTATGATTGGTTTTTATAATAATGTGAAGAATGGACAATAGTATTAGACATCAAATAATCCACTTTTTAGTGCTCCTATCCTTTTGCCCAAAGAAAGATAGATGTAAGTTTACAACACCTTCCTATTCTTGTATAGCCATTTTTAACCTCTATATCAACCATCTTAGTCTATTTTATAGCTAATTTATATTTCTTCTTATATATTTATATTTTTTAGAAATGTTGAAAAAGACAAACATTTGCATGAATTAGGACTATATTTATTTATATATTTTGTACTAATTTATTAATCCATAACCTTAAATAAAATAGGAATAAAACTCCATTATTCCCAAATAAGTTAAATCACAAATAATAGAGGAAGAGGAAGAAATTGTAATAGTCAATAAGGTGGAAGGCATAGCCATCAAGAGTCACATAGAAGATGAAGAAGAAGGAACAAGCAACACTTCTAGAGGAGGATCTACATAAAGGTGTGATAAGTCTAATTTCCAATGTTGTTATTGTAAAAAGTATAGACACTATGCTAGTGAGTGTAGAAAGAAGGTGTATGATATGAATAGGTAGAATTCAAATCTATCTAAAATGTAAGACGTTGAAACTAATAAGGATGATAAAGGTGGAAACTTGTTCATAACATGCAACATTTTAGAGCAAAGTGGTAAAGAGTCATGGTACTTGGATAGTGGTTATAAAAATCACTTGATTAGGAACAAAGATATGTTCAAAACTATTGACAAGTCAACAAAATTAGAGGTAAATATGGGAAATAATGAGAAGGTTCCAATCATGGTCAAAGGAAACATATCTATTCACACCAAACAAGATGATAAAGTAAAAATTGAAGATGTCTACTATGTGTTTGGGTTGAAGCACAACCTAGTCAACATTAGGCAGTTTGTCCAAAAGGGATGCAAGGTTAGATTTGAGAATGGTGAATGCATAATATTTTATAGGAGTGGATTTAATAGGTATATTTAAATATTTAAGATGACAAGCAATCAAATGTTTCCATTGAGAATGTAAAGTGAGCTTGCAACAACATTCAAAATAGTGATAGTAGATAAGTTTACTCTTTGGCACCTTAGATATGGGCATCAATCTTTATTGGGATAAATCTCCCTAAAAATAATCAAATTGTGAGAGGGCTACCCCTAATATAACAACCAAACAAAGTGTGTGAATAATTCATAATTAGAAAGAAACATAGGAGTGCATTTCTCAGGGGTAAGCATGGAGAGGTAAGGATTCTTTAGAGCTGATTCATTTAGACTTGTGTGGTCTAATGAAGACTCATTCCCTATCCAAGAATGTCTATTTCATGAAATTAGTATATAACTTAAGTTGAAAGATATTGGTGTTTTTCTTGAAGAATAAATTGGATGCATTTGAGACTTTCAAGCAATTCAAGGTCATGGTGGAGAAAAAATATGGCCACTACATCAAGATTTTGAGAATGGATAGAGGGGGAGAGTATGTATCTAATAAGTTCATGAAATTTTTCAAGGATCATGGAATCAAAAATTAATTTATAGATATATAACATTGCAAAAAAATGGTATGGATGAGAGGAAGAATAGGACCATCTAAGAGATGGCAATGAACATGTTAATGACAAAGGGTTTGCCTAATGATTTTTGGATTGAGGCTATAGAAACAAACATATACTTGTTTAATATTTATCTAATGGAGAGAATTAAGGATATGATCCCTCAATAATTATGGATTAACTAGAATCCAAGTGTTGAACACCTTAGAGTGTTCATATGTGTTGCATATGCACATGTGCCCAAGTAAAGAAGGATAAAATGAGTTGCCAAAGGTGAGAATTGCATTTTCATAGGGTATTTTGATCAATCAAAGGATTATTGGTTTTTCCATCCCATCATCAAATAACTCATAATCAACTAGGATGTTTTATTCATTGAAAATGTAACTTGGGAGCAGATACTAGAAGATCTTGTATAAACAAGGGATAGTGAACCCACTACTGAACCTAAAACAATAGGTGGTATAGCCAACCATGCACCAACTTGGACCCTTATTTCATAAAGGTATGATTAATCTAGTGGAAGCATCCATCAAGGATGTCAAAGAGTTGTTCATGAATCAACATCCTCCTCCTTCAACTCAAGTCAATTCCTATCAAGGACAATAATCTTGCAAGAAGTCTATGAGTAGTAAAAGTATGAGAAAAATGAAGATGAAACTATGAATTATGATCTATTCTTATCAGTTGATCCTATCTACTTTGAATAAGTTGTCAAGAATAAAAATTGGTGTGATGAAATGGAGGAATAAATGCATATAATAGAGATAAATCATAATTGGGAGTTAGTTGACCTACCAAAAGGAAAAGAGGTCATAGGAGTTAAGTGGGTGTACAAGATAAAAACCAATCTTGAAGGAAAGATAGAGAGGCATAAGGAAAGAATAGTGGTGAAAGGATACAAGCAAAGGCCTAAACATGACTACAATGAGATGTTTTCACCTGTAGTAATGCTAGAAATGGTAAGGACAATCAGATTCATAAAATGGATATCAAGTCATCCTTCTTGAATGAAGTGTTAGAATAAGAGGTTTCGGTGGGAAAACCACATGGATATGAGATTCTTTGTCATGAGAAAAAGGTATATATGATGAAAAAGGCATTGTATGGGCTCAAGTAAACCCCAAGAGCATGGTATAGCCACATAAACTCATACTTATTAGGAAATGGCTTTATAAAAAGTTATAGTGGGCCCACACTCTACATAAAATCAAGAAAAGGTGATATTTAGATTGTAGTTTTGTATGTAGATGATCTGATATTCATTGGAAATGTAAGTGAGTTAATTGAAGAGTTTAAAATAGCCATGAAGGAGTTTTAAATGACTAAGTTAGGCTTATTGAAATACTTTTTTGGGATAAAAGTCAAAAAAATGGATGATGGCATATTCATATGCCAATCTAAGTATGCAAAAGATATTTTGGAGAGGTTTAAGATGTTGGACAGCAAGCCATTATCCAAACTAGTTGAGACAAGTCTTGAATTACATAAGGATGATTAAAATAGTAGTGTATACCCCACATGGTATAATATCTTAGTGAAAAGGTTAATGTATTTGACTACAACTAGGCCATACATCATGTATGTAGTCAACCTCATATCTATATTTATGTAAATTCCAAAGGAGACACATTGGCAAGTGAGAAAGAGCATATTAAGGTACATGAATGGAACAATAAATTATGGAGTTTTGTATGCAACATTAGATGAGTTTCAGCTAGTGAGTTACATGGATAGTGATTAGGCCGGTATCCTTGATGACCAAAATAGCCCTTTGAGGTATGTATTTAATATTGGGTCAAGAGCCATATCTTGGACTTCAAATAAGAAACCTATAGTTTCACTTTCTATAGCTAAAGCGAAGTACATAATAGCCAATACAATAGCATGCCAAGCTATATGGTTAAGAATGATACTTTTAGATTTACATGAGGAAAATCAAAGGGATTCTATGGTTTATTGTGACAATATATCCTCTATATCTTTTTAAAAATCTTGCATATTTCATGGTAGCATCAAGCACATTGCAATCGGTTATCACTTCATTCAAGAGTTAGTTGAGAAATATGTGATAGAGACTAGTTTTTGCAAATCAAATCAACAGTTCACTAATATTTTTACTAAGACATTGTCAAAATACATTTTCATGCACTTAAGAGGTAGGCTAGAAGTCATTAATGCAGCAATATTGGGCCTAAAAGTTTTTTTGTTTGCTTCAAACTCCTTTAGTCTACCTCTAGACTCCTATAGTCTAGTTTTGAACTCTTACAATCTAGCTCTAGACTCATATAGTCTAGATCTAGCCTCCTACATCCATCTTTAGACTCTTATAGGCCAACCGTAGACTCTTACAAGCTAGATTTAGATTCTTATAGGCTAGCTTCAGACTCCTATAGGCTAACTCTAGACTCTAATAGGCCAACTCTAGACTCCTACAAGACAACTCTTGACTCTAACATGTCATCTTTGGACTCTAATTGGCTAGCTCTATACTCTAACAATAGAGATACGGACTCTAACAATCTAGTTCCAGACTTGTATAACAAAGATACAAACTTTAGCAGTAAAGTTTTAGACTTGAACATAAGAGATGCAGAAGCATATAGACATGTAAAGAGAAGTTATAAGGATGTTTTAGTGTTTGAAAGAGGTTCATCATATCATTCTAAGAAGGTCAATGATAATGGGGAGTGTTAAAATATGATATCATTACCCCTATTTTCACCTACCCTATCAATTATCAACTTCCACAATAAGACCATTTGAATGAATTAAATGCACACAAGTTCAAATTTAAATTTTGAGAGTTATTTGGAGTTTTGGGTGGAATGTTGGTGGTAGGTGAGAATTCCAACAAGGGGAAAAGAGATTAAAAAAAAAGAAAATACAAGTTAGATTTTCTACATAGAAGCAATAGTTAGAAAAAATAGAGAAGCTTGGAGAAGAAAGAGTAGTAGTTAGTGAAGGAGAGAAAATTAACCCAACAACAACAATCTACAGAAAACATGGGAAGTAAAGAGAAAAATACAATAAAGAATATACGCAATAGAGAAGAATAATCCATCAATATACTTTGGAGGACAAAGGAGGTGAAATAGAGTGAGAACATCAGTAAACAGAGCAAGAGAATGTTTTACTGGCATCAGTTAGACCATAGGCAGATTGGGATAATATAACAAAGAAAATAGAGCATCTACAACAATTTATAGCTCAACTAATAGGAAGAAAAAAGGAGATCAAACTAGAAGTTTTTATACATATTTTGTAAATAGTCATAGCTATGTAAGTATAGGGATTTAAATCAGTTTGTAATAGAGTTTTAGAATTAAATTAATATATGAAATTTATGTGGTTTTATTATAGTAATCTGCCTCCCCTATTCTATCATTTTTGTATGCATTTTAGTGCATCTACAACACTTTTATGATTAGTTATAGACTATCTTCAAAGTTTTAGTTCTTATTTTATTTTTTGTTGTTGGTTGCTGCCCACCCAAGCCTAAACATTCTATTTTCTTGCTATCAAAAGGATCAAAGTTGGCTAGGATACTCTTAAAAAAGATTATGGATTCCTTTATAATCTAAACTAGGTCATTGAGAACTCATTCATTAGAAGAGAAAATATAAGAAATATTATTTTAATTTATTCTACCTTTTACAAAATTTTAGAAAAAATATTATGTTGTGGTTGCCATTATTGAGCCTCCCTCAATTTCTATTTCCAATAAATTTCTTCACGTACTAAAAAATCTATAAGCGTAGCCAATAAGTTTTTCTCTTTATAACATTTATTTTAGTACATTTGAGATTGAAAAAATAGTTTCATTCAAAGATTTTATATCCCCTTAAATGTATGTTTTCCATTAAATGTTTTCTAAAGTGATTTTTAGTCTAGGATCTAAGGTTGGACTTAACATGAGAGATTTTTTTTCTCAAAATGAACATCTTCAAACTTTTAAATGAGGAAGTATTTAATTAGATGTTAAATTTATTTGTAAGTATGGGTGAAGCCACAACAACTCATGTGAGCTTAAAAAATATTCATAAATTGATGGGGTCTATAGTCTTCACAAATCACAAAATTCATATAAAAAAGTGTTAAATATTTAAAAAATTATGATTAATTGTCAAACTAAAATCAAGGAGTTTTTGAGTACTAGATAAACTTGCGATAAAATCAAACTTAAAATGGAAATAACTATAGGCAAAATGATTCAAAATTGTGAAAATATAAGAGGGAAGTGGTTTTATTCAAAAGATAGAAGGATTTTGTATTCCATTAGCCCATCCTCAAATGACCATTATAGGTTAACCAAGAACCTATCAAGTCTTTATAAAATGTTGTAGAAGTTAGGGCACCTATTTATCCAAGTAAACCATCCTTTCTTTGGTTCCAAATATACTAAGCCATGATAAATTGCAAAATTTAGAAAATCTATGTGAGATAGGTTTACAAATGAGCCACCTTTCATTTTATCCTTCATTGGGAGGACTGCATTGAATGACAAAAATTACAACTTTTTAATTTTTCAAACTAATCATATGAACTATGAGCTTAGACCATAAATTATTATTTAAAAGAGGATTGTTGGGGGCATAAGTATTAATCAAGAATAATTTTATTTTAGACACAGAATTTATGACAATTATTGTCGATTTGTATTCTAAATGATGATTTTCATAGAGTTTTTATGAGTGTTCCATATGACTCCCAAACTGCCAAGGCCCCATCGAAATCGATAAAGATTCCACTCTAGCCTTGCCATTATTTTTTATAGATTTTTATAACCTCACTAACCTTACTATGTTAGCTTGTTGAATAGAGATGCAATGCCTTAGAATTCATTATTTGTTAGGGGCATTGAGGATGCTAACATTCTAGATGATGTAAATCATGATGAGGGAAATATCGTCCCCCATTCTTTAGATAGATAAAAATTATTTATGGTACCTTTGGTTCCTTATTTGACCTCAATATGATATTTTTTAGATTTAAACTTACCTAGCTTAGATTTTTTCCCATAGTTGACCACCTTCAATAAAATTTTAGTCAGGTTTGTAGACACTCTAATTCCACCACCTTAAATTTTTTCCATCCAATCCATTATTAGTTAATCAACTCTAGCTTCGTAATAGAACCATATTAATGTCACCACAATTATAACATGACCCTATCCAACATTACCATATTAATCAAATTATCTCTTATAATCTCATTAGAATCACCCCATGAATAATTAATTAAATGAATAAATATTAATTAGTTAATTGACTCCTTATTAATTCCATGAACACACACATTTAATAGAAATAAATAAATATATCATGTTATATCAACCAACTTATTAAACAAAGAAAACAACACATTAAACCAATAAACCAACTCTCTCAACACATTAAACCAATCTGACCAATTAACCAATTTCCTTAACTCCCTCAACTAAGTCATTAATCAACCAACTCCTACAACTTCCTCATTGAATGAAAACTAAATCTAATTTATGTAAAAGATTAATATATAAATAAATATTGATTAATTCTAACCATCTATTCTCCCATTCAAGAATATTGATTAATTCTAACCATCTATTAATGTAAAAGAGCTATTAACAATTCTTAAATCTTATTAAATCTCTTAAATATCTTGAGATTGGAAAAAATATGGAGAAATATTTATCATATTGGTTGTTACTCATTTTAGGTACATGCTACTAAAATTATAGCACTAGTCTATTGAAACAACCACAATCATTCAACTCAACATATGAGAAAATCCATTGAATAAAGGAGGTTCTTCACTCTATAGGTGAAGTTAAATTGGTTTTCTCTTTTAATTACTCAATAATAGGTCTATGTTTGGGTTTATATTAGAATACATCATGTTTTTATTGTTTCTTTCTTTCATAGCTCTGATTTAGCATGCAAATTTATAGCATGCCTAGTTGGACACCTATTTGGCTATTGTGCTTGTTGCTTGATTTGAGGTGTCTTTATATCATGGTGTTGTTTAGATGGTATCTACATATTCCTAGGATATTGGAGCCTTATTGGTTTCAAATTATGATATTTTTTGTCAATTTTAGGATTTTGTCTTCATTTTTAGAGATTTAACATTTATGTCCTATATTTTGCCATTTTCACTCTCAAGAAAAATGTTTATGCATTAGGGTTTGTTTTTTTATGTAATGTATGCAAGTCCCAAATAGTAAGTGGCATTTGTTTAACACTTGGTGGTGTCTTGTAGACTAAGTGGTGTTTCTCTATACCGACTAACATTCATACACACATAATGGTGTTCCTACATACCTAGTAGTGTTTATGCATAATCAATGGCATTTCTATAAATTAGTGTTGTTTTTGCACTAATAGTATTAGTTTTTCATTGATTTTTGCCATTTTGCATTAATTTTTGGAATTTTGTTATAATATTTATTGTTGACTTATGAAATTTATTTTCTATTACAAACTTTTTTTTTTGATTAAAATATTTATTTATCTATTTTTAGTGTTTTTAGCCTCTATTTTTTAACTTTCAAGAAACATGTGATGAAGACCTGAACTCCAAAAAATATTAATTTATGTTATGCAACTACATTACAAGAAGATATTAAATTAGACATATTAAGAATTAAATTATAAACCAAGGTATCAAATCTATTTGTTTATTCCTATTTTTGTTTTGTGTTTTCTTGATTGAAATAAGCATATGTTCTTCTCTTATGCTAAAAGAAAATATTGAGAATCATAAACAATTTAGTTACTTGTCTCCCCCTAAGCCTAATTTTGTGTATGCTCTTTCCTCTTATCGAAAAGGTATCTTGGAAATTAAAAATGGTAAGATTTTTATGTTTCATCTTATCAAGTGTTTAATTAATTATATTTCATCATCAATCACTAGCTAACATCTTTGTTATGAGGGATTATAATATTCCTTGGAGTTGTGTTAGTCACTATCTAAGTTAAAATTTAGTTTTACCTAATTTTTGTGAAGTGAGATGGTTTACCAGCAATATCTATGTCCTAAACAACACCCTTGTTTGATATATTTAGACCTCACATATCATAAGTTATATTAAGGAATCCCTTAGTGATAATAAGAAAATTTAGTTTATAATCCTTTGAACCATAGTAACGTAGTGGTATTGGGAGATAAACATTCACCAAGAATACCCACAACATTCCTTCAAGCTAAATATGTGGGACATTATTTGATTATACTCATACTTTACTAGCATATGATGTCTTTGTGTTTTATTCTTGTTTTTACCCTTTGTGAAAAACCATTAAAAAACCAAAATAAGTCCCAAAACAAATATAAAATAAAATAATAGAACCAACAACTAGATATCAAGCCAAATCAAATCAAAACATTAATATGGAAAACCCTTTTTAGAATCCATTCCATTTTGAAGAAACCTTTCATCAAGATTTTATTGATGATGATAATAATGTTAATCTTTAAAACCAAATTTATTATAAAAATTATGACTAAAATTATGTGTTTAAACTTGAACATGGTTGTACCCAAGTAGAATAGTTCCTCTATGAAACAAGGATGAAATTATTAGGCAACGTTGACTATTTTGACCATAAGTCAAAATAGGTCAACCCTCTATAGTTTAAAGCTTATATACGGGTATAATAGGATGTAATATGGTGTTTCATGGTCCCATTTGATGTAATTTAATGATCTATTGATCTTGGTCATAGTCAAATATAGTCCTAAGTCATTTCATGTCACTTAAGGGTCATATTTAAGTCATTAATAGAAGTTGTAAGGTTTATCTTGGTATAATAGTATTAAAATATATATTAAAATATTTAATATTTTATATCTTATAAGTCATATTGGTACTAACTAAAAAAATTGTAGGTTCTTAAGTAAAATCAAGAAAATAGTTGAAAAAGAGAGGATTTTAGCAGTTGTATGGCCTATAGAGGAGTATGGCACATGTGGAAATATCATGTAGTGACCGTTAAGATTACCTAAGTTCACTTACATTTTTTATCTACTTTATAATTCTCAAAAAATACTGAAACCCATTTCACTTCTCCATCACTCCATTAGGCATGCAGAATTGGTCAACATGTTTTCTCTTGGTATGACCAATAAGAGAGGTTTCAAGTCAAATGATCTTATGTGGTGTTATGCCACTTGGTATAATTAAATTTCATGATAGGATCCCAAATATTTGTTTCCTATTCTTTATTAACCATGTTTAATAAGTTAACTACTCTTTTTTATATGCTAATCCCCATACCCTATAGGTTTCATTATTTTATGAGCTTGTTTGTATAAACCACTTGTTGGAATTATTTCTAGAGGATTTGAACATACTCCATTCATGGCTTCCATCTTTGTTTTCATTTTTTTAGGTGAGTGAAGTATCCAAACATCTCTAGTTGTAGGTTGAGATCACCATTACTAAGTTAGAAGCATATTTCACCAAGTGCAAAGGCCCTTGATCTTATAATGGTTTCCAAGGAATGTGATATGTTTCATTTCATGTTTTTTATGACATGTTAATTTCCATCCTTAAAAATCTTAGCCTCAATAGTTATCATTCATGGAGTTGCAGTTAAATGACATAGCACACAATCATTTCTTGCAAGTATCCATCTATAGTCAGATGAATGGAGGATCTAAGCACAATCATGGAGAGTAAATGAATATTCTCAAGAGGTTAGGCACATTATTTGAAAATTAACAATAAATTCAATCTATTTAAATGATAGATGATAGCCTGTGAAAACCAATTCAAGCTTTATACACATCCCTGCACCATTGATGTGCACTTATAGGTGTCCTATAGGATAATATCATGTTGGAATGGAAGTATTGAAGCTTGTTTTAAATCATTAAAGGTTAGAAGGATCAAACTAAATATTTATAGGAGGTCTAATTTTGATTATAAGGACATTCAAATTATGCATATTTCTCATATCTCTTTTCACTACCTTGCATTCTATAATTGCACCAACAAGTGGCTCTCACAAAGGCTTGAACTTGTTACATAGAAGAGTTTTAGCATATTGGAAACCTTACATATTATGAGAATTTTCAATAGGTCATAGTAATAAATGGTGAATCTATAGATTAGTAGGCAGGATTGTAATGTCATATTTAAGTTGAGAAGGTGAATTTAGAGATCCATTACCTTAAAAACTTTGAAATAGAGCCTTGTTCACTTTTGATGCTGGCATATGATAAGGAGACATGGATTATAGTGCCTCTATCATGAATTAATATCATAGGAGAGATCATTTGACCAAATAAAGGGGATTTTTTACTCTAATTAGTTAGAGAAGTATCCTAATTCAGACATTCTTACACTACATAATGTCAATTTTCTTTGCATAATCTTGAACTTCAAATGGTATTATAGTTCAAGGTAGTAAGATATGAGCACATATCCATGAAAAATGATCCTATTGAGGTAATAAGAACACTAATGGTTTAAATTAAATCAATAAGAGTTGAATTTTAAGGTATTAACCTACTTTATCACCTACATGTGTACCCTTGCCTTCAAAAGGTTCACTTATAATCTAATTGTAGGCACTTGCAATTTCATAGTGTGAAATAAGAGATAAAACCCTAAAAACATGAAAAAACTATAGATTAAAGTTGTTTCCAAGAATTTAAAGAGATACTATAGGGTTTAACATAGTTTTCAAAGGTTGTAGATCAACCTACATGACCTCTTTTGCTCCAAGAGTGGTCACCTAAAATCAATTGTAGGGTGACAGTGCACTAACATGATAATTTGGCCTCATCACATGGTATTTGAGCATGAAGTAAATTAAAATGAAGTTTAAAGTGACATGGATAGTTTAAAAGGGATCATGTAACATGATACAAGTCCTAAATATGCAATATCCACCTATAAGTATACTATCCTCTTGAGCAAACAACACTGTCACATAACTTGCAGTCTAAACCTGTCAAAGCAAAAGCTATGCATTAAATGATTTAGACGAAGATTTGATAATGAACCTAATTTGAGTGATTTTATAGCTATATTAACCATTTACTTAGACTCTCATATAATTTAATCATGGTAAATTAATATTCTAGGATGATAACCTATAGTTGGTACACAAAACCTTGCACAGTCAGCAAGTTCCATAGAGGTCTGTCTTGGGTTTTGTGAGGTTTGAATGGGATATTAATGTGATAAAATCATTAAAAATGGTAAAAATTGTCCCCATGAATTTAAAAATCCCCTCATCTCATCATTTTGGATAGGATAATAGGGGAAGTGCCATTTGTTTTGTGTCAGATAGAGGCCACTCCCTAAAAGCTAGATTTTGTAGGTTTATCATAAGGAAAGTAATAAGGTGAGTTAGAAGTTGTTGAAAACATAAAATAAAGTTTTATAATGTTTAATTAAACATTAATTAACATGATAAAGACCTCATATGTGATAGGGAAAAGACATGGTGGCCTAAATCCCTAGGTATATAATCTAAACCTACTAGGTCTTGACTAGGCCTAGTACCTAAAGAGGACCCAACATCACTTATAATTCTAAATGAGAATTATAAAACATTGGAAATTTGTCATGTGGATTTATAAGGTATGTAAAGACATTTATTATATAGATAAGGTCATAGGAAATCCATCTCTTATCTTAGAAATATGATAGGGTATAAAAAATACGAAGGAGAGCTCGAGGAGTCATCTTAAGAAGTTCATATATTTATGGATAACTAGCATGGATTATAAGGAGATAGGATATATTGAAGATGGTCCTGAAAAATGATTTAGTGGATTTTTTTAAAGATTGGATGTCATAATTTTATGAACTATCCTTAAGAGGATAAATCATTCAAAACCCTCTAAAACCCTTAGTAATGACCTGATTGGGAAGAAGTTGAAGGAAGGGAATCAAGATAAGTTAGTATGAGTAGGAAAGTGATTTTGGACTATATAAAACTCGCTAGGTCTCCCTCCCATTAGATTGAGTTATACCCTATTTGTATGGACATGGTATAAAACTAAATTTCTTGATAGATATATGTGTTGTGTAAGTACATAAGAGTTTCAAAATATAAGGATCACTTTAGGAGAGAGACTGATACCTACCCTAAACCTACATCTTCATTTATTTCTTCATCAAATCTCATAAGTATCTTTGTTAACACCTTCACTTCAGCCAGTCTAGAATGGAATAGTGAATAGAGAGTGATCATCAGGTGAGAAGGTGATAACTCTAATTAGGAGGAATTTTAAGGTCTATTTGATGAATATAAGGGTATGATTACTCTTTAAAAGTTTCACATCACCCCTTGTATGGATTTATTTGAGAAACTAAAGACCACCTTGGTTCCAAGTGTGAGGGGTGAGTAAAAAAAGGGTGATTATGATTACAGGTAGTGAGAACACTTGGCCAAAAGAATATTGATGATTAGGGACACATCCAATACATGTTGGATCATATTTTTAACCCCTTACCCCTAAAATTTCAATTATTTCATCTGTCCCTAGTATGTTTTGGAACATTCAAGGAAGGCCAAATGATGAAGGTAATTTCCAAACATGTAGTTGAAGAGTCCTACACTAGAAATGAGGAGTTTCATGCCTTCTATGGGAATTTATACATAGAGACCTTGCATGGCATATATCATATTCCATTATCCTAAAAATATAACTCTCTCTTTTAGCTTTACATGTGGCTTTATGACTCTTAGACTTCATTCTTCTCTCTTCTCTCTCACATTTTATAAGTACTAGACATTTTACCTCTTGTCTATTAATACCACACTAGTTATGATGAAGACCTATTGGTTTTATGTTTTAGTTTGAATTTTAATAATATATTAAATATATTTTTGAGTTCACAAACATATTTTCCAAGTGTGCAAAGTGATGAATTGTGAGGTTCAGTGATTGTATCCTTACTTCTCCTTATCCTTTTATGTCTAGTGCAAGAAGTTCTCATTATAATAGGTCATATAGAGTGTATCTCATATTTTTTGATCCGTTAAAGTGTGAAAGTGTACTTAGATTCTGAAATATGACCTCCAATCCACATTCCTTAAGTTGTCTCATGCATATGACCTCTGTATTGAAATACTAATGTTAGAACATCTTAAGACTTTAATAGTTAGTTTTTAGGTCTTATTTCTTAGATAAATAAGTATAATAACATTATATAAATCCTTATGGTGTATCAATCCCTTATAATAGTTTATTTTATGCATATTTATACCCATTCTTCCATAAAAAAATAGTTAGATTAGGTGATAAGCACTTCAAGATCAATTCAGCAAGCTAGCCTTTAAACCTAGAGGTCTACTTATACTATAGGTAACCCACATACCTATAAGTATTCCATTATTTACCAAATCTTAGATTATAATTGAACAACCTAATCTAGGTTTAAATATTTGGTGATAATATTTCTAGCATAGTTTATGGGACCATTATCCTAAAGACAACTTGTCAAGGTGAATGTTAGTCTTGAAAACATCAACTACATATTAATGTGCTACTTAGCATTTGGAAACTCCATTCATGGTTAAATTTGGTTGTAGAGATTTTTTTTCATATATTAATTATCATAATTCATGGTCCTTACTACATAATGTTATAGGATATTTTTTCAATCCTATCAATCCATCTCTTTATCTTTAACTTCCTCTTGAATTTCAACACCCTCATCCTATTCATCACTTTGAAGAGAAAGAGGGATTTGATATCCAAGTGGATCAATATAATGAGGATTAATTTTAAGAAATCAATTCTAGGTGGCATGCCTTCACAACATTTAACACTAAAAATCTAATTCATCTTAATGCCTATAATGGCATTCCCCTAATTATACAAAGAGTGTGCCTACATTCAATGGTGAAGGTCATGTCACTCCTAGTGAGCACATTAGGGATATCTCAAATTTCTATAGTATTTACAATTTCACTAAGGTCAATATTTCCATTAGACTCCTTTCCATGTCCCTTAGATGGAAATAACTTGATTGGTATAGGACTTTTCCTAATGGATGCATTATAACATGGGATGAATTTGGAGTGTTGCTAAATTCAGTATTTCAAGATAAGAGTGACCATACATCACTCATACATCAGATAAATGTGATCCAATGATCCACTAGGGAGATAATGCATGATTTCAATGAGAGTTTCTAAAAGACTTGGTATAGGTTTCCTCCTCCCATGAGACCACCTGCTAGCTTTGTATTTTCTACATACTTGAGGGCCATTGGTCTTGATATTTCCATCATTATACAATCCATGGGTGTTTTCACTCTTATTGAAGCATATTATGTTGCCATTAAAGTTTATAATTTCCTCATTTAATCAATAAAATTGCCTCCAAAATGATCTATGCCTCTGCTACCTAACATTCCTACTAGTACCCCAAGTGTTGCCCAAGTTCCTAATGTTAATGCTAAGCCAAAAAATTCTCTTAATAAGGTAGATGATGCCATGGATAAAGTTTCAAAAATTCAAATTTTAAGAGCTCAACTTAGGCAATAAATAATTAAAAAGGGTGTGAATCAAATCCCTATCCTTATTATCATAAATATGATCAACACTATGGGAAAAGGAGAGGTCAAGGGAAGATTATTGTCAATAGGCTTACCAATGCATATAATCCTAATTCAAACTTGAAAGCAAGAGTAATTTTAATGGTCCATAATGACTTGGCACAAGGGTAAGATTGGAATAAGATCAATTCATGGATGCAAATGAAGGTGGAAATCAATCTCTAGTTTCTCAAGGAGGAGTCACTCCTCAGCTATCAATAGATGATGAAGTCCTCATGCAAATAAATTAAAGTTGGAAACCTTGAGGAAAAGGCTTCACTAACTTATTAGTTTAAGACACTTTTATACCTAATCAGGGGAATTCAGTTGAAGAAAAATAATAGAGATAAAAGGAAGGATTTAGGAGATGATAATGCTGTGACTACAGGTTTATATAATCCTCCTACAAGGCAACAAATCATGATTGCAAACATGACAATCCATACAAATCCTACACTTCCTTCAAGTCAAAATGTTGGAAAGTTTTTTTAAGGTAATTTAATCCCTCAAGATCTAAGCACTCCCTTTCCTCCAAAATCTTAATAAAAAGTAGATATTTCTACACTAAACATTTTAGACTCATTGAATAATACCAAGACATCTATTTCTCTTTAAGATATCCTTCATATGCCTAGCAAAAAAAAAAGATTTAAAAAAATTAGCTATCCACTATCCATGTTAGTTATCCATCACCAAGTCATGGTCATAGAAATGTTTCTCTTACAAATTATCCTAATAATATTATGGATCCATTTACCAAAGTTGATAAGCCTCCACCTTTCTACCTCACTCTTATTATGGGTGATAAACTAGTTCATAACTGCATAATTGATAGTGGAGCCTCTACATCAATGATGCCCAAAGTTATAGCTAATAATTTGGGCTTAAAATATGAACCACATAGCAAAGGAGTGATTCAATTAGATGGTACACCTTCTAAGTAAATTGGATTGATCAAAGCGTTGAAGGTTTTCTTGCATGACTGTCCTAGTTGCCCATCCTCCAAGACTTTGTTATTGTTGACTTACCTACCCATTTTGCATTCTATCTTTTAAGAGATTTTATAGCTAATATAGGAGGATAAATCTCATCTAATTGGTCATTCTTAGCCTTTAGGACAAGGTATGAAGAAAAGGTAATAATTATGACTCAACCACTTGCTAAATTTTATATTGAACCTTATGTTGAAGCAAGTGTCAATCTGAATTATGTTATCAATGATAAAGAGGAGCCTATTGAAGATGATTGTGCTTCTTCCAAAATCGAAGGCATTTCTAATTTATTTTTTGATGAGTATAGTAATAAAACCTATGATCATGACACTTATGCTTCCCTGGAGGAAGTTTATTTAAAAGTGTATTACCTACATGAGGAAGGAATGCCAACACCCCTACTTGCCAAAGAGGAATGTGAGAATGATGGAATGTGGAAAATGTTTTTTGATTACTCAAGAAGTAAGATTCATGTAGGAGATAGAGTTATGTTGGTTTCCCCATATAAAATATATTACTATGCTTCATAGAGGTTCCATTTGAGTTTCACTTATAATGTGACTGAGTATGAAGGTTTGATTCATGGCCTTCAATGGGCAAGGAGAAAAGGAATCGAGGATTTATAAGTATGTGGAGATAGTAAATTGATTGTGCATCAAGTTAATAATGTGGTTGATACTAATTATTAAGTCATATAAGTATAGGGTATGGGATTTAATTGAATACTTTAATGCATTTAACATATAACCAGTCCCAAGGGAGTAGAATAATCATGCTAATAGACTAGCTACCATAGGAGCATAATTTAATACACCTACTACCATAAAAAAAGAAGGAAATCAACATTACATAAATAAAATTGTCAAACCTTCCATCCATTATAATTAGGAATCTTGGCAAGTTTTTTATAGTGACAAACACATTACACACATCTTGTAAAATGAAGTTGAGTTTTCCTTAAGAAATCAAAAGAGACTCTAAGAATATTTTGATAATTAGATTATGTAGCTAAGAACAAGAAAGATACCTAAGGGTTCGGTAGCCTTAGAGAGTATATTTAATAAATATGAACAAAGGAATAAGGAAAAGGTAAGTATGTATATGAATCAAGATAATTATGAAAGGGTCTTGATCTTCAAAGATAAACTCCTTACACTAGGCAAGGTATGTTCTACATTAGAGAAGCAAACATTCATTGAATTGTTTAGAGAATTTCATGACATCTTTGCTTGGGAATATAAGGACCTAAAAGAGTTTGATACTATCTTAAAACATCATAACATTGAATTGGAAGCTGGAGCTAAATCAATTAGGTAAAAACAAAGGCCCATCAACCGCAAGGTGAAACAACTCATGAAGTTACAACTTACCAAACTCTTTGAGTCTGTAATAATCTTTCCTCTCAAGAATTCAACATGGTTAGGTAACCTTTTGCTTGTTATAAATAATAATGGGAAGAGAAGAATTTGTGTGTATTTTAGAGATATTAATAGAGTGTCACTCAAAGATCCCTATATTTTACCCTTAATGGAGAAAATTATGTAAATTGTTTCAAGTTCTCAACATTCTCTCTCTTAGATGGATATTCTAGTTATAATCAAATTTTAGTGAATGAAGATGATCATTTAAAGATAGTATTCACTATAAAATGGGGGCCTTTAGCTTATAGTAAGATTTCCTTTGGTTTGTAAAATGCCAGTTCAAAGAGAAATGAACATGAATTGCAAAGGTCTAATCAATTATTTATTATTGGTATATATAGATGGCATAACAATTTTCTCTAAGGATGATAATGAGAATATGAAACACCTAAGGAAAGTGTTTAAATGGTGTAGGTAGTATGGAGTATCTCTCAACCCCAAAAAATGTAACTTTTTTGTTCATGAATGTAAGCTACTATGACATGTTGTTTAAAAATATGGTCTAACTATTGATCCAAAAAGGATAGAGGCTATTCTAGGCCTATCATTTCCCTTGTATAAGAAAGGATTCCAAAGCTTATTAAGCAATATAAAGTTTTTAAGAAGGTTCATACCTACATCTTTGGTGAAACCTATCACAATTATGGTCAAGAAGAACCAAGTTTTCTCTTAGACTAAGGAAGGTAAGAGTATCTTTGAAGCCATCAAGAAATCAATTCCACAAGCTCCCACTCTTGTGAACCCTAATTTTTCTAAATAATTCATGTTGTATTCATTTTCTAACCTTGATACTATCTCAGCTATGCTAATACAAAATAGTGATGAAGGTTTGGAGGATTATGAATACAAGTACACATTTATGGATAAATGAGTCCTTGATATTATAAGAAGAATAAATAAGTTTAGTCATATGGTTTAAAATAATAGGATTCATATTATGGTCTCTCATTCTAATACCAAAGATTTTGTTTTGGGCAAGGACCTTAGTGAAAAGAGGGTAGGGTGGATTACTAAGGTAATGGAATGTGATGTTGATATTAAAGTGAAAAATATGATAAGGGGTAAAGGTATTTGTAAACACCTAGCTTCAAGCCTCCATGAGTTAGAATAAGAGGCTTTAGTCAACCATGATTTCTCCCAACCATTTGATTCCTTGCCTCTACCAAGTTGGACATAAGATGTCATCAAATTTTTTCAAAGTGGCGAGTATCCTAATGGTTTGAGTAGATCCAAAAGGATGTACTTTTGATTTCAAACTATCGATTATTGTCTTATGAATGGTGTTATTTAGTATAAAATGTACTTATGGTATGTTATTGAGATGAATTGACAATGACCAGTTTGGAGTGTTGCTTGAAATGTTTCATGATGGAATAGCAGGAGGTCATTTCTCCCCAAAAACCATAAATACCAATATCATGAGGGCAGGATATTATTGGGCTAACCTCTTTAAATATTTTTATGCTTAGGTGAGAAGGTGTGTATAATGTGTGTTATTTATAGGAAAATAGAATCTTTTAGCTCTTCATTTGTGGCCTATTCAAGTAGATCAACCATTCATGTAATGGGGTCTTGACTTCATTGGAATGATAAATCCCCCATCAAGTATTGGTCACAAATGGATACTCATAGCCATTGAATACTTCACAAGGTGGTTTAAGGCAATGAAATTGAAGGAAGAAAATGAAAATTCTATCTTGGAGTTATATGAAAGTATCATAATAAGGTTTGGAACCCATTCCACTAACATTTTAGATAATGCACTTACTTTCATGGATGTTAAAATATTTGATTTGGAAAAAATCAATGGCGTATAATTTAATAAAACATAAAACTATTACCCTCAAGGTAATGGGTTGGCTGAATATACTAACAATAATCTGATTAGAATCATCAAGAAAACTTTAGAGGATAATCAAAGGGATCGATGCACTAAATTGAAGACATCCCTATAGGATGATAAAATAACTCCCAAGAGGTCAATAAGAAATTATCCTTTTGTTATTATTTATGGAAGAGAGGCTAGGATATCTATATCCCAAGAGCTACCTACCTTGGAGTTGGTACATCAACTAGAGTTTCTTGAGAACATTGCAATGGAGGTGAGGTTGTCAGAGTTAATGGAGCTAAAAAAGACTAGAGATAAGGCTCATAAATCTATGGAACATCACCAAAGGCTATTGAAGATGTATTTTGATAAGGTAAATCTAATAACATTCCAAGAAGGTGAAATAGTGTTTAAATGAGATGAAGATAGAATAAATCCAAGGACTCATACCAAAGTGGATACTTTATGAAGTGGACCATATGTCATAATCAAGTGAAAACAAATCAATTATTTCCAATTAGTAAGGATGAGTGGATAGGAGTTGCTTATCCATATTAATGAGATCCATTTAAATCCATACTATATATGAAATTAAGGTTAGTATTTTAAATACCATGTTAGGTGTGTGTTTTGGATTTTGTTGAATGTGTGTTCCCTAAATGTTCTTGAGGACACATATTTGTTTCTATTGGTGTGTCTTGTTTTGTGTGTATTTCCTTTGTGTTTAGTGTGGTTTAAAAGTCAATTGAGTGTAAAATGTGTCCATATATGACTCCATGGTCTAATGAATATGATTAGGCTAGTAATATTGACATAACAAGCATACCACCCCTAGGAAATCACAAAGAATGTTGATTATTTTGACCACAAGTCAAAATGGGTCAACCCAATATGGTCCAAAACTTGCATATATATATATGTATGTATATATATGTATATATATATATATGTATATATATGTATATATATATATATATATGTATATATATATATATATATATATGTATATATATATATAAATATATATGTATATATATATATATATATATATGTATATATATATATATGTATATATATATATATGTATATATATATATATGTATATATATATATATATGTATGTATGTAATATGGTGTGTCATGGTCCCATTTGATGTCAATTAATGAGCTATTAATCTTGGTCATAGTCAAATCTAGTCCTAAGTCATTTAAGGTTACTTAAGGATCATATTTGAGTTATTAATGGAAGTTATATAGTTTTCATTGTTATAAATATTTTAAAAACTATCTTCCAATGTCAAATAAGTCATATCATATCATTAATTTTAGTACTAACTAAAAAAACTATAGGTTCCTAACTAAAATCAAGAAAACAAGTTGAAAAAGAGAGGATTTTGGCAATTGCACATCCTATTAAGGAGTGCGGCATATGTGGAAAGATAATGTAGTGACCATATAGATTATATTAGTTCAATTCCACATTTTATTTACTTTGAAAGTATATAAAATAACTGAAAACCTTTTCACTTCTCCATCGCTCCACTAGGCATGCATAATTGGTCAACATGTTTTCTCTTGGTATAGCCAATAGGAAAGGTATTAGGTCAAATCCTATTATGTGGTATTATTAAAAAATTAATAATTAAAATTTATGGTATGATTCTATATATTTGTTTCATATGATTTATGAACCATGCTTAATAAGTTAACTACTCTTTTCTATATGCTAATACCCAAACACTATAATTTTTATCCTTGTATGATCTCATCTGTACAAACCACTTATTAGACTTATTTTAAGAGGATGAAAATGTCCTATTTTCATGGTTTCCATATTTTGTTACATACTTTGAGGTTATTCAAGGAGCAAAACATCTCAAGTTATAGTTTGAGATCACCGTTGCTAAGTTGCATGCATATTTCACCAAGTGTAGAGGCCCTTGCTCTTATAATGGTTTCCAAAGAATGTGATATTTTTTATTTAATGTTTTTTTATTAAATTTTAATTTCACTCCTTGAAAATCTCATCCTCAGTAGTTAGTATCCATGGAGTTATAGTAAAAGAACATAACACATAGTTAGTTCTTGTAAGTATCCATCTACAGTCAGATGAATGGAGGCTCTGAGCACAGTCATGGAGAGTAAATGAATATTATAAATAGGTTGGACACATTATTATAAAATTAAAAATAAATCCAAGATATTCAAATGATAGATGATAGACTATGAAAACTAGTTCAAGCTTTATACACAGTCCTGAACCATTGATGTGCACTTACAGGTGCCCTAAAGGAGAATATCATGTTGGAATAGAAGTATTGAAACCTTTTTGAAATAATTAAAGGTTATAAGGATCATATTTAATATTTATATTAGGTCTAATGTTTATTTTAAGGCCATTCAAATTGTGCATATTTCTCATATCTCTTTTCACTACCTTGCATTCTACAATTACACCAACAAGTGGCTTTCAAAAAGGCCTAAAGGTGTTGTATAGAGGATTTTGAGCATATTGGAAACCTTGTAGAGTTTTATAATGTTTAAGATGTCATATAAATCTATGGTGAATCTATAGAGTATTAGGTAGGCTTGTAATGTCATATTTAAGTTGTGAAGGTGAGTTTAAAGATCCATCACCTTAAAAACTCCAAAATAGATCCTTATTCACTTTTGGTTTTGGCATATAATAATGAGACATGGATTTTAGATGAAGTTAAATGCCTATATAATGAATTCATATCATAGGAGAGATGCTTTGACCAAATAAAGTGGATTTTTGACTCTAGTGAGTTATTTATAGAGGGATTTCAATTGAGACATTATTACACTATAGAATGTCAATGTTCTCTATAGTATCTTCAACTTCAAATGATCTTATAGTCCAAGGTGGTAGGATATGAGCACATCTCCATGAAAAATGATACCATTGAGGTAAGAATAATATTAGTGGCTCAAAAGACATTAATAAGAGTTGAATTTCAAGGTATTTACCTACTTGATCACCTACAAGTATACCCTTACCTTCAAAAGGTTCACCTATAGTCTAACTATAGGTACTTGCAATTACATAGTGTGAGCTAAGAGATGAAGCCCTAGAAACATGAAACACCTGTAGATTTGATTTGGTTCTAAGACTCAAAAGAGATACTATAGAGTGTAATTTTTTTTTCAAATATTGTAGATAAACCTACAGGACCTCTTTTGCTCCAAGTGTGGTCACTTATAGTCAACTATAGGGTGATAGTGCAGTAACATTATAGTTTGGCCTCATCACATAGTCTTTGAGCATGTAGTGAATTAAAATGAAGTTGAAATTGAAATATAACTTGTGCTATCCTTATAAGGTGTGTGAGGTATTTTAATTTTTATAGAAGGTCACAAAGAAGCCATCTCTTGGCTTATAAATATGATAGGGTATGCAGAATGTGAAGGAGAGATTGAAGAGTCATCTTAAGAAGCTCATATATGTATGGATACCTAGCATGGGAGTCAAAGGATCTAGGATATTTGAAGAGGGTTATTAAAAAGGATTTACTATTATTTTTCTTAATATTGGATGTCATAATTTTAAGAACTATCCTTAAGAGGATAAACCACTCAAAAACCTCTAAGACCCTTTTTAATGACCCGATTAGGAAGAAGTTGATGGAAAAGCATCCAGATGGCTTAGTTTAAGAAGGAAAGTGATTTGGGATTATAGATAATGTTTTCACTTATATTTTAACCCTTTGAGGACATGCAAATCTCTACTCATCTAAGTGATTCAATGGAATCATCTCTAGGCTTGTGGGCAACCTAAGGTATGAGGTGAATCTCTAGATAGGGTTAGCTCCTTTCATGTACCATTTTATCTTAACATTACACTTAAATTGGGGGGTTAAAAAGGGAGAGAGATAAATAAAATAAAAAATTTTAAGGGAGGTGATACACCAAATAATATGATGACATCCAACCATATGCATGTTACACTTAAAATCAAAGGATAAAATGATCATATAATTCTCCAATCTTCATCTTCTCACATCAATGTTACATTATGAGGTTATGGATGAATGTGAAAAGTTATGAGGACTAGAAAAGAATAATATGAGGGCAATAATGTATATAATAACTCACTAAATCTTTTACATATCCTAGAACACTTCACATGCCCTGCAAGAAGAAGTTTTCCAACTATAAATAGGATGAAAGAATGACAAAACATGCCAAGGAATCCATAGTCTTCACTTATGAAAAATCAAAAATTCTAAATAAAAACACTAAGAATAGTAATAGAAGAGGTAAAAATAATTTTTCTTATTGATTAAAAGGTATACATTTGAGCAGGGCTTCAACATACTCAAGTGAAGCATCCCATACAATGGCCAAAATGGCTAGTTATTATAGAACTTGAGAGAGAGATGATAAAAGAGAAGTCCAAGGGTCAAAAGGACACTTTTAAAGCTGAAATTAGTAGTTAATTATGCATGAGATGAGGATATGGGATGAAAAATGAAAGTTTTGGTAGCATAAGTATCAATTCAAGGCGTAAACTTCATGTAAAGTGGTAATAATTTCTCATTCTGGCCCAAAAAAATGCCTTCATGATTTGGACCTATTTGAACATCCCATAACTAATTAGGAGTAGGTCCAATGATTTTAATGGAAGGAAATGCTATCATATATGCCTCTCCATGTATTGGTTGCATGCCTGATCCTCTAAAATCCTCTTAAAGTGAACCATCATCATCTTTTGTCTAGAAAACTCATCTTTCCTGCACCCCACACACTTAGCTTCCAAAAAGAGATCAATTTCTCATGAAAATACATAAAATATATTTAATTACATGTTTTAATTCCCTCAATGGACTTATAATCATCAAGGAAACCTTAAAATCGCTCTCCCTTAGAGTTTGACACCTTAAAATCACTCGCCCTTAGAGTTTTCACACTTCTCACTAGCTTGTCCAATAGGCCAATTTTGACTGGTTGAGTTGAAGCACCTAGTTTGGAAACTTAGGAGATATTTAAAGGAATAATACTTATATGGGGAGTTATCTTAATTTTTAATATTTCCATCCATATGATTTAAATCTCTTGAAACTTCCTACAACCTAGAAAACACATAAAATAGTGAAAAAACCCATGTTTTCCCCCATCCATATAAGTCTATAAAAAAAAAAAGCATGTGAGGCATAATAATGGATTCCTATTAAATTTAAAATATCTATTATTCTCAACTTGTTCCATTAGATTGCATATCCAACTCCATTTTCCCAATCAGGTATCTAGCAAGAGTTTTCAATGTTTTTCGACCTATTTTGGTCTTAAGTATTGTTCATAAAATTTAGACATTAAAATTTAAACTAATTACATAAATTATTTGGTATTTACCTCCTATAAATCCTCTAAAACTCTCTAGTCTCCATGAAAATCATCATGAAATGTGTGAGCATTCAAAGTCCTCCTATCAAGTTTGTTTTCTTCCTTCTTGTAAGTCTGAATGGGTTTTGAGCTCAAAAATGACCTTTTCATGGCGTCGTTTACATATATCATCTTGAATAAATCTATAAATATCCTAAAAACATATCAAAATACAATTTAATTCTTTCCAAAATCTAGAATTGAAAATGGCTTCCTCTTTTAGTCCTAGGCCTCACCATGCCTAATAGTCTAGCTGCACTTTAAAACCCAAAATGACCCTTTTCATGTTTTCCCTATATCAAAAAGGATAAAAAATATCTAAAGATGTCTCATATAAATGTTACAACTTGTTATATATCCTAGCTAATGATATAAATTTTAAAGGCTCTCAATTTGGCTACTAGGCCTTAATTCTGCTTGTTGACCAAATTTGACTTTTAGGTCAAATTGGGGTACCTATAGCTAAAAACATGAATTTTTAGGTCTATATATGGTGTATTATGAGTTTAATATGATATATTATAGTTAATTTAATGTTATATAATCCTTTTTTATCATAAGTCATGGTCGCATGGGGTTATTTATCATTTTGAGTCATTAAATGTGCTTTTAGGGGTCATAAATACAAGTGGCACAATTACCAAGGTGTGTAGGTCTCCTATTTTCATTTAAAATTTCCAATAAGTCATATAATATGTCATATATGGAAGTTAACTTGTAATATTGCATGTTTTCTAATTGAAATTATAGAAACCAACTGAAAAAGGGAGAAAATGGAACTTGTATGACACATAGGGAAGTGTGACACATGGAAAAGGATCTTGGGAGGAATATTAATATTAATAAAAATAATTTACATGATTTATTTTATTTTTTAGTGTCAAAATTGGGCCAAAACCATTTTTTACTTTTTCACTTTTCTTGGCAGACTAAAGTGACACTTGAGTTTTTTCTTGGTATGAACATCACAAGTAGTTTAAGGACAAAATATTTTCGGAAGAGGTAGTGAAATTAGGGATATTAATTTTAATATAAGTAATTTTGATAATTATCAAATTTTATTTATGAACCATTAATTATAAGTTGATTTTGTAAATCTACCTATCAATCTGTGCACCCTCTAGGTTTTTCTCTTATTTGAGCAATTCCATATAAACCAAATGTTCAGGTAGATCCTAGAGAATGTTGAATATGTTATCTTATGTATCCAATTATTTTTTTAATGTGATAAGGTGTTTTTATGAGAAAATCACTTCATGTTTGGAAATTGATCTTATTCTGTGTTGTTGATAGATTTCTACTAGTGGCAATATCTTCATGCTTTTTTAATGGATATAGGGTTGTAATATGTCATTTTAAATTTTTCATGTGATCTTGTCTCACTTTTAATTCTTAATCCCTTTATCTAATTATGATCTCAATAAGGATGCAGTCATAGCTTGTATACATCTAGTTTACTATGTGATTATCATATTAATCAACTAGATGCCTTCAAGGGGTTTCAATGTTGGAAATAAAGTGTAAAATTGGTATTTATATTTGAAATAACTTTATGTTTCATTTGAGCATAAAATAAAAATAAATAACTCACTATGTTGACAAATTACTTAGATACATGAACTTTCTCTTCATGGCCTACCTACAAGTAGCTTAGTGAGCATATACAAGTGCTCTTATGGAAATTTATTTATGAGAAGGGTATTTATAAAAAAGAATGGTTTGATTGAATAATAATATTTTTAGAGGTTTTGAGATGATAACACAACTGATGAAGGGTCAAATCAATATAAACTATCCAATCTCATACCTTACTACCTAGATTTGCAAATAGTCACCCACAAGTGGTTGAATAGAGACTGAGATATGTTGAAATGTAATTTTAGGAGTTACTTGAATCTTTATTAAGGTATATAGAAGATGAAAAGTAAATTTAGGGTTTATATATGGATATATAATTCATAAGAGGTCAAAATAATGGTCATTGCTAATCCTCATCTTCTCTTGCAGATATGAAATAACCACCTACAGGTGGTGTTGGTAGAGAATTAAAAGTATTTGATAAAGAAATTGGACAATTTAGAACTTTCTTTGGAGTCTTAGAGATTGAATAGATGATGATGCATATGATTTAATCCGTGAAGTGGAGAAACTAGAATGAGAAACCATGATCATGGGATGACTATAGATTTAGGGTTATTTGTCCCTAAAAGTGCAAAATAGAGGTCTAAGAGGGTTTTAGAGAAAACATGAAACATGTTTATAAAGACTTTCAAATCTTTCCAATGACTTAATCTAGCTGTCCATACATAGGACATGAACCTTAAAAAATTAAAATGGAATATGTTAAATGGAGAATGATGTTTTAAGGGTTCCAATATACACTTCTATACACTGAGAGTAGACAATGATAGCTACAGTTTGAACCTTCAAAGTGACTCTAACATCCCAAAACTATAAACAAAACAAATATTTATAGTTGACATTGTCTTGTTGGTGAAATGGTATACCAGTGAATGTTCATGGAACCAAAATCATCAAGGGAAAATGATAAATTGTTGTTATGCCTCCCATGTGCTTTCATAGTATGTACACTATGAAAGCACACACCTATAATAAGATAAGAAGGCAATAATCTAGTTTGATGGATTTGATGGTGTTTTTAGCCCTTAAAAATAGATACATGTATAAGGTTAATTATTTTTTTACAAAAAAAAATTCATTGGAATCCTTTAAGCACTATAACCCAAATTTTAATAACCTAATGACACTTACAGGAGTCACTAAAGCAACATCTCAGTCAATATACAGTGACCTAGAGGGTTAATGCTAAGGGAGTGTCTCAAGATTTGTAAAAGAGAATACTAGTGAAAAGTATACACATGATCACCTATAAAGGTTAGGTTAATATATCTTCACATCATATTTTATCTTAGTTGAAACCTAATTACACCATAGGTAACACCCTAAAGCACAAAATTTAGTCAAGGAAGTTACAGTCAATCTGTTTAGGCAGTGAGCAGGTTTAAAGTTCAATTTCATGAGGAAGAACTAAGTAAAGTGGAAAAATTAATTCAAGGAGACATATATAGGTATATTTACTTTTTTAAAAATCTTATAACATAAAGGAAACACACAAGAGGCATCCTTAAGGGAAAAAATGTAGAACAGAATTGATCATACAAAAATAGTCTTAAGGATTCATGTATGAAGGAAGCATATTAGGAGGTTGGAGTGTTTTTTAAAACTAAAAGCACACTATTAATTAAATAAATTATCTAAAAACACTATCATATGTGGATGTCCATTAAATTAACAACCCTAACCATGCATCATATAGTCCACCAAGGAACCCTCTATACAACCTATCTTTTCCATAGATCTGTCTCAATATTTGAAGTATTTGAGTGATAAAATAATAAAATAAATGGATAAATTTTTTATAGATCATTATTATTTGTTGTGGAGGATCATAAAATATATATTTGGTTTTAGATAATAGGGTAAGTACCCCCTATTTTGTCTTAGATAGTGGGTACTTCCTTTTGAACACAAAGTGGTAATTTTGTTGAATGAGGCAGAAAGATAAACTTGGAGATAATGGGAACTTAGTTGAAATGTATGAAAATATGTATGAAACCTAGAAAAACATGATAAAAAAATAAGAGGGATTTAAACTCAATGGATTACTCTAAACTAAAAGGTTTGCAATCATGTAGAGTAGGCAAACTTAAGGCCTAGAGGCCAAATGAAAGTTTACTTTCAGTTCTGGCATGAGAAAGACATTAAAACTCACTGAATCATGTTTTTGAGGTGAATTTAGATGTGTGGGATATTTTTGGAAGTATGTTAATCATCAATAAACCATTTTGAACCTTAAGGTATAGCTAATCCTACTAGGTAAAGATGACGCCTAATGAGCAAAGAAGAAGCCTTCCATACTTTTGGCATTGAACATGATTTAGAAAATATTGGAATATGTTCATGGAGCCAATACAGAGGTGTTTCATCTTCCATAATCTAAGGAAATCCAAAGGAATCCATTTTGGCTCAAAAAACACACTCAGACCTATGTAAAGTGTAAGGAAGATCTCGAATAGGTGACTTCAAGTGTTCATATCTCACCTAAGGTTTTGGATCAGAATCAAAGGAATTTGGATATGTTATCAGGGTCCTTGAGCACTAATTTTGTGGAATTTTTTGGTAGGTTGGATGCCCAAACTTTATGAACCAACCTTAAGATAAAAAATAGGTCTAAAACCCTACTAAACCCTTCCTAGTGACTAGTTTGGGAAAATGGAGCTAGATATGAACTCTAATGGACTATTTTGTCCATAATTATTATTTGAGGTTGTAAATTACTCCTTTATGATACTTAAAACGAAGATGAGTTTTATTAAATTATATGGATGGGTGTAAAAACATGTTTTTGATCACTATTTTATGTGTTGTGTAGGATACAAGAGGATTTAAGAGATGAAATTTTTTTTGAAGAGAATATTTAGATTTTTAATAACTATTAATATTAATTTAATTCTCAAAAATAACATCTAAGTACCCTAACAAGGTGATTCAACTCAGCCAGTCAAATCTGGCATATTGGGAAAGCTAGTGAAGAAGATGGAAAAGTTTAAGTGAGATCATTTTAAGGTGTCCCTGATGATTATAGATTGATGGAGAGTATTTATAGGTTTCACTCACTCCCTCCCATGTATTTTCATGGACAAATAATTCCCATTTTTTGGCCAAGTGTGAAAGGTGCATGAAAGAGTAGTTTTCTAGATAGTAGATGATGATAGCTCAATTTGGGATGACTTTAGAGAACCAAGCATAAAAATAATGGATGAAAAGGTATATATGAGATCTTTCCATTTCATTACAATAATTATAATTTATCCTCATTAGTTATTGGACGTTCAAATAGGCCCAATCATGAAGGCAATTTTTTTGTACAGAAAAAAGAGTTTTGTGCCACTTTGCATAACTTTGATGACTTGTATGGACACTTGGACTTCCAAAAATTTCATGGTTAATACCATATACTATCCACATGTACAATTAAATCCTTTTATCAGTTTGACAAGTGTCCTTTTGACCCTTATAACTCTCTCTCTCTCTCTCTCTCTCTCTCTCTCTCTCTCTCTCTCTCTCTCTCTCTCTCTCTCTCTCTCTCTCTCTCTCACTCTCTCAAGTTCTATAAGAACTAGCCATTTTGGCCATTCTCTTATGTGATCCACCTGAGTATGGTGAATCCCTACTAATTTGTATAACTTTTGATCAATAAAATAATTAAGTGTTACCTATTCCATGATTTTTCATAGTGTACTTTAGTTGAATGTTGAATTTTCTTAGTGAAGACTATGGATTCCTTAGCAAGTTGTCACATTCTCTCACCTATTTGCAGCTTCTTATTATAAGGCATGTGAAGTGTTTTAGGATATTTTCATGGCATAAGTGAGTTATCCTATTCATTATTGCCCTCATATTCCTTTTTTCTAGTCCTCCTAGCCTAAGACATTCTTCCATAACCTCATAATGTAAAATTGATGCAAGAAGACATAGATTGAAAAAGTGTATGTTTTGGTTAGCTTCTTGGTTTCAAGTGTAGCATACATATGATTGAAATTCATCAATAAATTTGGTTTATCACCTTCCTTAGATGATTTTTATTTTAGTTATGCTTCTTCCTTTTCACCCCCCAAAGTCAGTCGTAGTTGCAATCCTGAGTGGTACATCAAGGGAGCTATCCCTATCTAGAGAATCACCTCATTCCTTAGGCTGCCCACAATCCTAGAGGTGATTCCATTATGCCACTTGGATGAGGAGAGATTTTCATCTCCTCAAAGGGTGCAAATACAAGTAACAACACTACCTATTAGGTTTGACAACAACTCTTGTAGTTTAGAGCACTCCATTTGGTTTCCTCCTTCTAAATAAGGTTTTTTATGTTTGATTAGATGTGTTCCCACTTTCCATAATTTTTTGAATGGTATACTTAGCTTTTGGTTCACCCATTTGTCCTCATTCTTCAAGGTTGTAGGTTCAAGCATGGGGGAAGTAACCTCTATTTGAGATAAAATAGAGGCTACTTCCCCTATTTTTATAATAAAATTTATTCTTTCTACAAAATAATTCTTATTGCTACATGATCATTCTTGTTGCCACAGGAACCATTTCTCTCATTGCAAGATGAATTTTTATCACTTCATCATACATTATGTTCCTAAATATCATCTCAAATGTTACATAAAGCAATCTCACTTCCAACTAATGGCTAATGCATGCCTAGTAAACCCTACATCTGCCACTTTGACTCATCACTCATGCATTAATAGAAAGGTACCCCTAAGTACTAAGGTAACTATTTGTATTGATTTCATTATATAAGGTTTAATTATTCTCTAGATTATGGTTCTTAATTCTATTAAGAAACTTATGTATAACCACTTGATTGCACCATCTCAATAAAATATTCTTACTCACCTAATTAAAAATACCATTAAATGTTGTCACCACTACATCTTATTATTTACATAGGTCTTTAGTGTGTGTCATCTACGTCCTTTGAGGACAAGTGACCAATTTTAGTAGGGGGATTTTACATTATCCAAGCTAATTATCTCTTTTCTAAAAATCAATTACAATCTTAAACATTTCTTCCAAAGCTACCGAACCCTTTCTATAAGAATGAAAAATTTTCAACCAAAATACTATCCTACAATATAAGAGAAGACCTACTCAAGCATGAACCACTTGAAATATTTCCTCTAATTAGTGACTTAGAAATTATGATCCTACTTCAAAATGTAGGTTGGGATTGATAATTTGAAAGGTTAAATGTTCTTGACCAAGGGGTTGTAAAGGATTTTGTTAGATTATTGTACAAAAATTTGGCAACAATCAAAGGAATGGAGATAAAATTAGCCAAAACTATCATCAATAAGATAACTAGATTACCCAGATAGGAGAATTATGGTAGAAAAAGTTTGATATAGAAGTGAAAAGGTAAAAATTTAGTAGATGGAATGAAATATTGAATACTTCAAAGTAAATAACTGCATGTCTATCACTACCATGAATATAGGCAAGAGTAATTATATTCATCTTCAAATACTTTACTTGTGAAGGAAGATACTCCATGCTACATGGAGTTTATTTCAAATTTATTAGCCACCTATGGCCTGGTATTGAAATAAACATTCCCAATTTCCTACTTAATATGCTTACAATAATGGTAAATACATTCCAAAAAGGTAAGCCCAATCCCTCTCATTACTGCTTAATTCAATTAATTGTACAAGACTACCTACACAGAATTAGGCCCAATGTGAATTGGGAAGATTTTCTTCAATTGCCTAGAAATGCAAAAAGTGATAATGATGAGGATGAAGAAGAGGTAGAGGTAAAAAGAGAAATTGAGGTAGAGGAAAAATATACATAGAAAATCCTCCTACATCTAAATAAAAACCTATAAAAGAGGACTCTCCTATAGCTACACAAGAACCAATAAAAGAGGAACTTCCTTTAGCCACACAAGAACCTACAGAAGAGGACCCTCATATAGTCACATGTGGAGACCATGTAGTAAAGATGAGCCTTATGGAGGAAGCTTTAATAAGTAAGGAGACCAAAAGAAGGAAGAGGAAATTGATCTGCCAATCTAAATTTGAGGCATCTGAAGAAGAGCTTCCACCTTTAACTAAGGCCCCTAAAAATTCCAAGGTTACATCTAGTCCTTGAAGGTCCCATAGATAGAGAGGAAAGTTGAGAGGAAGGCAAAGAACCAAGATTTATTTTATTAAGAAATCAATGAATAATCAAAAGAAGAAAAAGCTAATGTCTTGGCTAATAGTAGTGATGAGTCACCTGAATTGTCCATTTTCAATAAAATGGATACTGATAAAGAAGAAGAATATCTCTAAGAAGAAGAGTATTCTAAAGAAGGCAATGTACTTAGTTGTGAGGAAATATAGAAAGTAAGACAAAACCCTAAATTTTTGTAATAAGAACAAGTTTAGATCCATATAAATTTAGAACAATTGAAGCACACCTCTATGCCAATACAAGAAGAATTTCCTACTTGGGGACAAGATCTATAAGAAATTGAATGATTAAGGAAAAAGCTATAGGACCAATCAGGGAATGGATTGGATGCACTTTCCATAGTAGGTTATTATATGTATCGTCCAATAGATATCCATCCTACATATTATATTTCATAGCCTCCTATAGAAGGAAAACAATAGGTAGAGCCCATAATTGACCAAATAATCAGGTATAGTTTTTCAAATACTATGTCTTATGGAATGATGAAATGGATAGATAATTTGTCTAAAAGATTTATAGAATCGACAAGAGAAAAGAAGAGATTAAAATAAGAAGTCAGAGCCAAAGAAGAAATGATCTCCATTTTAAATCACAAAATTGAATATTTTGATAATCTTGCTCAAGCAATCCTTCACTGTAGGCCTCTCATAAGGGTGTATTTAGTTTACCTTGAATAAAAGTGGTATAAATTTAAAATTATATGAATTTATTGTGATTCCATGTGAAGTATTATACTCTCTCTCTCTTTTTTTCAATTATACAATGCAAACTCACAATAGGAGCAAACACAACTGTGTGAATTCTATCTAAATAACTATGTTGTGCCATATGATAGAGAATGGAATCCCAAATTTTATGTTGGAAATGTCCTTATAAAGGCATTCTTAAGATATCTTTTGAATGAACATATGAAATTTCATGAGATTGTAGAATACATGATAAAGGAAAGAGAAAGTTAATTGATTATTAGAGGAGAATCAAGAACACCTGAAGTTGTGCTATTAGAATGTGATAACATTATGCTGAGAAAAGAAGTAAGGGCTTGGTTTGATAAAAATAGTGATGAATCTTAGGATTTTTATTTAGGATTAAGAACTTATGTTGGGAAATGAAAATGAGAATCCTTTTTAGAGAAATTAAATGAGCTCACTCTTGAGCTGAAGAGGAAGGATCCATACTCTCCTTTTAATTTAAAAGTAACATTTGATAGAATAATAAGGTACATTCTTATTGTAGGGGAACTAGAAGCACAATTATTGAGTATAAGTCTAGCTTCCATTATTTTTGTACCCCATACTAGATTATTGGGACAAGAATATATTAGATGTAGCCAAGGAAGTGAGAAACTGGTAGCTTTATGAACAAATGTGTTGATTTTATGCTCATATATCTAGTGGTGTCATTGATCTTGTAGATTTCAAATTTATCTGTGAGTTTGAGATGAGCAATTTTGTTACTTGAGGATGAGTAAAGTCTTAAGGTTGGGGGGGGGGGGTGTGGGTGTGATGAGCCCCATAATTGTCATGCTTTTTTTACCCATTTTCCATATTCACCTTTTTGCTTACCATGTTTTTGAACCATTTCCCATTAGTTTTTATCATAAGACAACCATGTTTTACAAATAACATTATGTTATAATGTATATTTTAATAGTTAGAATTTTTTAATTGAAAGGAAAGTAGATAATATTTATAGTTTACTATAGGATGCTTTTATTTATAATGTGTTTGAAAGGTGTTTTGAAGCAATACATGTATTCAAAGGAACATTTCAAGTTCTATCCTATAACATAGTATATTTATCATGAGAAAACATCCTACATCCACTACATGACCAAAGTTTTGAGTAAAAAAAAATTGATTCCAAAATTAACTGACTCATATAAGTTGTAACAACATTCATAGGGCATATTCAAGGAATTTGATTAAGTTTGAACAACTTGGATTATCCTGAAGCAACATTCTAGGTTCTATATGAACAATAGCCTTGGCAGAAGGAAATGATTTCTATTATCCTACAACTAAATGTTGCTTATTTTAAAATGTATTTTATTTTGTATAATATAGTCGCCCCTATTGTGTATGTATATATATTTATATAGAAATAGGGTGTAGAATTGGTAGAGATAAATTAGAGGAATAGAGGAAAAGCATATTTTATAAGACAATTATTATTGTGATTTCTATATATCAATTCCTTACTACACTTGATTAATATGAGAAACTATTTCTAAGTCAATTCTATTGTTTTAAGAGGAAGGATTGAAGCTCGAGTCATAAGGAGGAAAGACTACCTTTAGAAGTCTTGAAATAATAATCCAATGTTTTAATTAGGTAAGCAAGTTATTTATTTTTATGGCATAACCATTTAATTTACATTTGTGTGATTTTTAGCTTTGCATGTTATTTTTTTAAGGAGTCTTCCAAACACAAAGTAGTGTAATCATTTGATTAATTATTTTGTATGAGTGTTCAATTCAACATTTCATTCCTTGTATAATATCCAACATCCTAGATTACAATCAACAAAATGTCAAATTAGAGAACTAAGTGTGCACACACAATGATGTCATCCTATCAATTTAATGTCCTTGGGTTAACATTTAAATAAACTATAAGATACAAGTCTATGGTAACTCTCCTTATTCATTAGATAGTAAGATAAGTATATTAGATTGTGAATATGTTGTTATTCAAAGCCATTAGTGGATATAACACCAACTGAAATGATCTAGCTTTGGATCCACACAAGCACTCCAAATAATTTGGAAGCATCTCCCCCAATTAGTAAATGAGGAATGTATACTCCAATTATAATTGGACTTGTCCACCATAGGCAAATGAGGAGACAATCATTCATAACCAATCTAAGCAGTGTAGTTATGGAAATGTGTGTTCACATATCACTTTTTATCTTTCTACCAAGGATAAGAGGATTTGAATGTGATTTTGTATAAGATATTTATTATAATAACTACCATAATTTCCTCAAAACACTCTTTATCAATAGACTAAATTTTATATTTCAATTTGAATTCATCCCAAGGGAGAAAAGAATGAGTGGTTTTATAGAACAAATCGTGCACCATACGAATTCCCTTATGATAGAATTTAAGAGCATAGATCTAAGGAAGTTCAATGAGTGAAACCACATACATATTAATAATGGGGCAAAACCATACATAATTTTGTTTTATATAAAATCAATCCTTGAAACTAGTCCCATTCCATAGTAACCATGTTTTGACTTTTTCCCATGATGATCCATATACTCTTGATAACAAAAGACCCTACAATTCTAACTAGAGTTATACAAGTAAGGATATTAGAAAAAACTAAACCTTTCCAAGTTGATCACCTATAAGGAAATCCTTTGGTAATACAATTACATATGATAACCTTTAGGATTCATTTCCTTCAATGACATAGACAATCCATTTCACATAAATCAGTGATCCTTATCGGGATAAATCAATAAGGTCCATCCAATATGCTTCTTGAGAGAGAGGCAATGGTCGTCTCAGGCCACTTGACAAAATATTTTACTAATTTTGGAGTTATCCCAAATAAAATAATGGAGAATATTATCAAGCTTATGGATAGACTTCTTAGAAGGCACCTAATGAGAAAATTAATACACATATATGGTTTTAAGAACTTTGGAACAAATATATAATTTACCAACCAATGAAAGGGACATAGTTATCCAATAAAGAATTTATTTTTCCACTCTATCCACCACATACTTCCAAATTCTAGAGGGTGAGGCCTATAAGGCAAAGGGGATTGATGAAAACATAGACTAGCTAAGATAAAAATTAATAGGCATAGACTGATAATTTGCATGGAAGTAAGAACTTTCCTGATTCTCATTGAATGAATATAATATTTACATAAGAGGATTTAAGTAAATATAGACTCAAAATTGGATTTGAAATGAATAACTAAAAAAATATAAATAAATATAAAGTTACCTAAAGAATCTAAAGCTGACTGACTCATGCAATTTTTTAAAAAATTATTATTTTTAATAACTTTTGACTTTTAGGAATTTTATTTTCAATTTCTATTTTTAGAAATTTTGTATGTAAGTTTAGATGGGACTAAAAATTTCTAATATTATAAACACTAAAATTAACCTAATGGATAAATTTTAACTGAATTCATGTTCGAGTACAAATATACACTAAAAATCTAAAATAGAAAAATCCCCCAAAAAATATTGAAATGCATTTTTGACCCTCATTTTTTCAGGTATGACCTCTGAAAAGTTTTGAAAATGTCCCAAAATAAATATATCAATTTATATATGGTTAAAATTTTTTAGGTTCTCATTTTTTCACAGACGAGAGCTCAAATAGAGTTATGGATAAAAAATTATGGCCTCCAAAAGTTTGGAGTATGCATCATTCTCCTCTAGATGAAAATGACTCATCTCTTACAAGTTTATCTGATCATACTCCTAAAATTTATTGTTGTCAATATTATTCGGATTCTATTCTTAAATCTAAGTGTTTTCTTCCTATTTTAATCCTTCCCACTATACAAATGCTATTATAACTTCCTTACCTTGTGTTCATTATCTTCTTATTCAAAACCTGCATTATCTTTTGTTCTTCTTTGGTACTTTTTTCTGCCAATATAATTATTCATATTATTCCCTCTCACCATATTCTCCATGTAAATAATATAAATTTGAAACATAAGTATTGAAGAGATAAAAAAATTCTATGGTAAACTCAACTCATATGCATTATCATTGATTTTATTCACAATTTTGCACAGACCAAGTCTATTGTACTTCAACTTTTTCTATGGGACTTTTGAAAATATTTATATACTCAAGTAGAAAATAACTAAATATAGTTATTCAGATATCTTTCCTCTTCTTTAGACATCTACTATAAATTTATACTTCTCATTATTTTCTTACAACTTTTTTTTGACTTCATCTTACAACTTTTGTATATGTTCTACAAATGCTCCTACATTGGTAAATGTACCAAATCTAAAACACACATAGGATTTATCCCATGAAAAATATGAAATGGTAATATTCCTATTGATCTATTCACTAAAATATGATATTCAAACTCATCCTATGGTAAATCCAAGTCCCATTACTTGGGCTTCTCTCCAACTATGCATCTAAACAAATTTCCCAAACTCCTTTTTACAAATTTTATTTTTCCACTATTTTTGGGAGGTATTCACTAATATAATATATATTAATTCCCATATTATTTCATAAATTCCTCTAAAATTACTTAGAATTTTTTTGTCCCTATCTAATGTAATGGTTTTTTGAACACCATGCGATCTCACAACATCCTTAAAAAATGTTTCTACAAATGTAGTGGAATTATTAGGTTACTTACATGAAATAAAATGAACCATCTTAGAAAACTTATCTACAACAATTTTTTTTAATCATTATCTCTTTATGTGTTTGGTAGTCCCAACATGAAATCCATATTAAAATTTGTCCATGGTCCTCTTGGAACTAGTAATGGCATGTACAACCCTAAATTATGTGCATGTCCTTTAGCCACTTCAGATATTATACATCTTAAAACATATATTTCCATATATCTCTTCAATTTTTTCCCAAAATACTTATCCTACACCAAAGACATTGTCTTATCCATATCAAAATGTCTAGCAAAACCACCACTATGCATTTATATTATAATATTTTTTCTTTGAGACCCAACTAGAATACATAATTATTTTACCTTGAAGAGATAACCATCATTTATAAGGTATTAATCATGAACAATAATTATCTCACATGATAATTTACTACTACTCTATTCAAAAATCTTTCCAAAATTTGGATCAATGTCCTATAATTCCTTAACAACTTCAAATCTAACTACATCACTCACCATAGTAGTTAATGTTGACCATTTTGACCAAAAGTCAAAATGGTCAACCCCCTATACTAAAAAACTTGATATAGGGGTCTATTATAATTTAATAGGGTGTGTCATGGTTCATTTGATGTGATTTAATGTGATTATAGCTTTTGTCATAGTTAATTTTAATCTTTATATCATTTTATGGCTTTTGGGGGTCATATATGGGTCACAAATGAAGTGGTACAATTTTCCTTGGTGTCCATGTGTTATATACTTCATTATAACTTCCAATATGTAAAATTACTTGTTAATAATATTAATACTAACTAAAACTTGTAGGTGTTAATTAAAAATTAAAAAACAAGTTATAAAGAGGGAATTTTAAAGGTTGTACAGACTATGGGAAAGAATGGAACATGGGAAAAGATAATGTAGTGAAACTTAATATTAAATTACTCCATTTACATGATTTATTTTCTTTGGAAGTTCCAAAATCAAACCAAAATTGATCAATCTCTCCATCACTCCATTATGCACATGAAATTGGTCAACAAGTCTTTGGATGGTATGGTCAGTAGGAGGATGTCCAGGTCAAATTATCTTCATGGTGGATATTAAACTTGGTTTTCCTAATTTTCATGTTTGGATTCAGAATAATGGTTTCTTTTACTTTATGAACCATTCTTAATAAGTTGGGTGTCTTGTTTTGATAGCTAATCCCCACACCTGTAGGATTTGATATTATTTGAGATTGTTTGTACAACTCAATTGATGAATGTGATTCCATAGGATTTATACTCCATTTTCTCATGTATTTAATCTTTTGTTTCATGTTTGGAAGTGACTTGGTGAGATAAACATCTTATATTTCAAGTTGATACCACTATTTATAGTTATAATCATATTTCATAATATATATAGGTCTTGGTTCTCAAAATAGTTACCTATGAATGTGATATGATATTTTAAATGTATTTAATTTAATATTAATAACTTTATTTTCAAGATAGGTCTATCAATATCATGCATTGATTAACCACACAATCAAAGATGTAACACACAGTTAGTTTCCTACATATAGTCAGCTGAATAATGGTGTGTGAAGTTTTGAGGATGTTCATGTAGGTGTTTGAAGATTCCAAAATATGTTGTATATATTATTAAACATTATCAATCAAACTAAACCCATATAAGTTATATATGACTGATTGTGATGACTATTTCTCACATATACATAGGCTTGCAACTCTAATCTACACCTACAAGTGCCTTAAAGGAAGATAACTATGTTGAGACAATGCATATAGCTTGTGGAAAACCTTTAAATGTGAATAGAAACAATTTGACATATTTTTATAAGGCTTGAGACTATTTATAGGATCTTTCATCATGCATACTATACACTTGTTATCCTCGCTACTTGTATAACTATATGCACATTTATAGGTGAACTTACACAAAGACATGAAACATGGTCATAGAAGGGTATGGAATTTTTTAAACCTTCACAAATATTAGGAAGTTATAAAAGACCATGATGCTCATGTTTAAGGTCACTCAGGAGTAGGCAGGCTCAAGAAACCATGTTCAAGATTGAAGAACTGAGTTTAGGGATAAGTTCCCTAAATGATCCAAAACAGAGCCCTCGCCACTTTTGATGTCAACAAATGGTGATGCAACACAAGTATACATGAGTCCAAATGCATCATATATTATATCTCAATACTAGGGGAAGAACATTAAAAAATATAATGGATATGTGACTAGAGGAACATAATATTTAGAGGCCTCCATCCTTGGAATTTGTTCACTGCAACTTTTTAGTGTCTTCTATAGGATTTAGTGTCATCATCACCCTAAGATAGAAATTTAAGATAATCTCCCTATGGGAAGTTAATCCATTATAGTAAGGGGTATATTAATGACTCAAAGTACTTGTAAGATAGATAAATTATAAGGTATTGACCCCCATAAACACATATAGGTATGAAATTGCTCAAAAAAGTCACCTAAATTTTGATTGTAGGTGACTCACAAACTCATGAAGTCAATCTTGGGGAATATAGGAATTTAGACATGATAATTGGCTAGTTTAGTTTGGTTCAAAGAACTCAAATTAATCATATGAGGCTCAACACAGTTTTCCAATATTTTTAATTCAACTATAAATCCCCTTGTTGCTCTAGTGGGTCAACTAATATTGACTATAGTTAACAATGTTCTAAAGTTAACTACCTTGGTGATTGGCTTGTCATTAACATGATATGAAGTGACCCTGAGAACTTAAAAATGATATTATATCAATATAAAAAAGTTAAATAGTTGAAACACACTTATAGAATCCCCTTTTTTCTTTGAAATAGTCAACTATAGTTGACTGTGACATGATAGTGAGCTAGAACAATGGATTTTGAGTATGTAATATCATGCACATGATGTGAATAGATCCAAATAGATGTAAAATGTCCAAGAACACTCTAATAAGGTATTTAAGAATTGTATTTAATGTCCCATCATGTAATTATATACCTTCAAGTGTCACTCCCTAAGTGAGACAACACAATCATAGTTGACTGTAATTGAGCATGTCAAGAAAAGGTGAAGGCACCTTGAGTGGGCAATAAAACATCAGTATTATTAATTTTTAGATATTCCTCATAAGATATTTTGAATTATGATTATTTTCATGACATGGAAATAAATCATAGAAGGGTTCTTAGAAATAACCTATAGCTTATACTTGCAAAACATGCACATAGTCAACATCTTAGAAGTTTGTTTTGGGTTTTATGAGATTTGAAGGGAAAATTGATGTGAACAGGCCATGAAAATTTATAAATAATATACACATAACTTGTTTAATCCACTCATTTTCTCCTTTTGCCTAGGATAATAGGGGAAGTTACATATGTTTTGTCTCATAAAGAGGGCACTCTTGAAGGATACAAATTTGTAGGTTTTGAGGAAAGAAGATGACAAGGTGAACATAGAGTGTTGAAACATTAAAAAAATATGTTGAGAGATATGATATAAATGGATAAATAGGAAAACAAATGCACAAGGGTTAGGATACAAATAAGGTGGTCCAAACCTATAAGTATGCAGGCAAACCTACTAGGTATAGTCCAAGCCTAAAACCCTTAAGGGGGTTTGCTACCACTTTTGACATTAGATGAACATTATAACTAATTGGAATATTTTTATTGGGAGATATAAGGTGTGTTTAAATATTTGGAATGCATAATAAACCACAAGAAATCCATTTATTGGCTCAAACCAACTCAAGCTTATACATAATGAAGAGGAGAAGCTCGAGAGGCTGACTTGAGATGCTCACACCTACATGGAAACTTTGCATGGGAGTATGAGGAGTTGTGAGATGTTGAAAGAGGCTTTGAAAAAATATTTTGTGGAATTTATTCACAAATTGGACATCAGACCTTTTTGAAAAAATGTTAAAGGTGAAAAATACTTTAAACCCTCAAAAACCCTTACTAAGGAAATGATTGGGAAGATGAAGTAAGAGAGGAATACATATGAAATATAATGGGTATTAAAGTTATCTATATTATATAGGACTCACTAGGGCTACTTCCCATCCATTTGAGTTGTAATATAATTCTACGGATAGGGTGCTAAATATATTTTCTTGACAATTTTGTGTGTTGTGTAGGTATGGAAAGGTTTAGAAGGATAAAATCCACTTTGGGAGATATCTTGGGAATTTAAATAACCTATCATGTATATTTAATTATTCATCTAAGCTCATAATTATTTCTAATAATACCTTCATCTCAGCTAGTCTAACTAACATAGTGAATAGGCAAGTGAGAAGGTGAAAAATCCAAGTAGGAGGCCTTTTAAGGTCTTATTGATTAATTTAAGGCCATGAGGGCTATTTTTAAGTATCACACACTCCATTATATGGATAATATTATAAAACTAAAGAAAAATTTGGTGCCAAGTGTGAGGGGTTAGTGGAAGAGGAGTTATTTGGACTACAAGCAGTGATAATTCATGTCTAAAAGAATCCTGATGATTAGAGACACTCCAATGCATGTTGGAGATTTTATATAACCCTGCCCTCTCATTTTAATCATCCCATATATCACTATTATATTATGGAACATTCTAAGGAGGTCAAATTATGAAGGTAGTTTATAGACATGTAAATGAGAAGTCCTACGCCACATTTCAAGAGTTTTATGCTTTGATGGACATTTTTACAAGTATAAATTGCATGGTATATTCCATATTTGTCTCTCCTACATTTTAACTCCTTTTAACATATTGACACATGTCTTGGTGACTTTTAGGATTCATTCTCTTCTCTTGTATCTCAAATTATATAAGTAATAGCCGTTTTAGCTCTTGTAGACTAATACCACATCTAGTATGGTAAAGCTCTACTAGTTTATGTCATATTTTAAATTTTAATAATATAACCAGATTACTTGTGATTATATCCTTGCTTTTCCTTATCCTTTCATGTCTTATGCAAGAAGTTCTCATTCTAACAGGTCATATAGAGTGTAGTTAGTGTATTAAGCTCCATTCAAATGTGAAAGTTTACTTAGATTCATCAATTTTACCTCTGGTATACTTACCTTGAGTGGTCTCATGCATATCACCTCTATATTGAAACACTTATGTTAGAACATTTTGGGACTTTGAGACTAATTTGTAGATATTGTTCTTAGATAGAAAAATTATGCTAACATAGTGGATATATTCATGGTGTATCACCCACATAGATTAAATTTATTTTATGCATACATATATCCATTTTCCCTCAATCAATCGGTAGTATATGTGACAAGCACTTCATGACAAATTTAGGGAGGTAGCCCTTAAACCTAGAGGGCTACTTCTCCAATAGGCAATCCCACATACGTATAAGTATTCCAATGTTGATCAAATATTAGAGTAGGATTTAACAACCTCTTCTAGTGTGCAAGATTTGGTGAAGATAGTTCTAGCATGCCCAGTGGGATAGATTATCCTCAGGATAACTTGTCAAGGTGAATGTTGGTCTTGAAAACATCAACTCCAAGTTGGTATGCTACTCAACATTTGTTGAGTACATTAAAGGTAAAATCTATTTCAAGGCCATTATTTTGTCATAAATTTTATATCATACTTCATATTCCTTACTAGTTCACCACCTAGTAGAGTTCTCAATCCTATCAATGCACCTATTCAACATGAACTTCCACTCAAAGTTCAATACCCTCATCTTAATCTACCTTTTGAAGAGAAAGAATATTTTGCTAGCTAAGAAAGTCAAGATATTGAATAAATTAAAGATATTGAAGAAAACAATGATAGGAAACATGCTTTTCTTAAATTTAAAACTAAAAATCCAATTCACCTTTAGGCCTATGATGGCATTCCTCCTAATACTACAAAGAGTGTGCCTACATTCAATGGTGAAAGTCATGTCACACCTAATGAACACTTTAGAGTTATATCCAATTTTTATAGTTTCCACAATGTTACTAAGGAGAATATTGACTTAGACTCTTTGTTATGTCCCTTAGAGGGAAAGAACTTTATTGGTATAGGACTTTGCCCAATGGATACATCACATCATGGGATGAATTTAGAGTGTTGATAACTTCAAGGCTCGAAAATTAAAGTGACAACACTTCTCTAATACATCATATTAATGTGATCAAAAGAGATCCCAAGGAAATAATGCATGACTTCAATGGGAGTTTTCAAAAGACTTGGTATAGATTGCCTCCTCCCATGAGACAACCTATTAGTTTTGTCTTCCCTACATACTTGAGAACCATTGGTACTGATATTGCTATTATGCTTCAATCCATGGGTGGTTTCACTCTTCCCAAAGCATATGAACTTACCATTAGAGCTGAGAATGGACTCATTCAAGCTAGAAAACTACCTCCTAAAGTTTCTATGCCTATGCTTCCTAATGTTACTACTTATACACCAAACATTTCTCAAATGTCTAATGTCAATGCCAAGTCAAATACTATTCCTAGGAAATTATAAGATTATGTTAATTGAAGGTCAAGATTTATAGCTTTAGAGGCCCAAACCATGCAAACCAATAAGAAACAAGGTTCATATCAAAATCCTTATCCATACCAAAAACAATATGGTCAAAAATATGGGAAAGGGAGAGTTCAAGGGCAGCCTTATTTTAAAAATATTTCTAATGTATAAAATCCTACTTCAACATCTAATACAGGAGCAATGGTGATGGTGCATAAAAACTCAGTACAAGGAGAATATTTGAAACAAGGATAATTCATGGATGTAAATTAGGGTTAAGAGAAATATCTAGTTTCTCAAGGAGGAGTAACTCCTCTTCTATCAGATGAAGATGAAGTAATGATGCAAAAAAGTGAACGTGGATAGCCTCAAGGAGAGATCTTCACCAACTTCTTAGTTGAGGACACTTTTGTGCTCAATCAAGGAAATTATATTGCAAAAAACACTAGATATAAGATAAAGGATTGAAGAGGTGATAATAATGTTCCTATAAGTTCATCTAATCCTTCCATAAGGAAACAAGGCATGGCTACAATCATGGTAGTATTAAATAATCCTACACATCCTCAAAATTAGAATAATGGAAGGACTATTAAAATCATTTCAAATCCTTAAGTTACAAGGAATTACTTTCCTCTAAGGTCCCAATAAAAACTAGGTATGTCTTCTCTAAATACTATGGACTCATTAAATAATACCAACACATCCATTTCCCTTTACGATGTTATTCATATACCTAGCCAAAAAGAGCTCCTAAAAGAATAGCTATCGACTATCCCTACTAGTCTTACACCTTCAATTAAATGTCATGGTCATGTTTCTCATAAAAATTCCCATAACCCCATTATTTTACCATCTAGAAAAGATGATAAGCCTCCACCTTTATAGCTCACTCTCATAGTGGGTGATAAACTAGTCTACAATTGCATAGTTGATAGTTGTGCTTCTACATCAGTCATGCCAAAGGTTGTAGATGATAAGTTGGGCCTAATATATGAAGCCCATAGAAAATGAGTGACTAAATTATATGGTAAACTTACAAATATAATAGGGTTGATAAAAAACTTGAAGTTTTTCCTCCATGATTGTCTTAGTTTTCCCATCCTTCAAAACATTATTATTGTAAACCTTCTTGCATATTTTACAATCTCCCTTTCAAGAGATTTTACATCCAATATAGGGGGTTATATATCAAATTATTGGTCCTTATTATCCTTCAAGACAATATATGTATCAAAGGTAGAAATAATAACTCATCCTCTTGTAAGGTTACACATTGAGACCTATGTTGAAACAAGTTCAAATTTGAATTCTATAATCAATGAGGAAAATAATTCTATTGTGGATGATGGTAACTTTTCTTAGCTTGAAGGGATTTTTGATTTATTTCTTGATGAGTATGGTCTAATAATTATGATCATGATTTTTATGATTTCATGGAGAAAAATGATTTAAGATTGTATTGTATACATGAATAAGGAATATCAACACCTCTACTTGCCAAAGAGGATGGTGAGGATGATGAGATGTGGAAAATGTTTTTTGATGGATCAATAAGTAAAATCAGTGTAGGAACTAGTGTTATATTAGTTTACCCATCTAAAAAATATTAATATGCTTCATATAGGTTCCATTTTATCTGTACTTGTAATGTGGCTAAGTATGAAGGTTTCATTTAGGCCTTTAATGGGCAAAGAGAAAAGGAATCAAGCATTTACAAGTATATGGAGATAGTGAATTAGTTGTGCATCAAATTAAGAATGTGATTGATTCCAAAAATAATTTTCTCCAATCATATAAACATAAGGTGTGGTATTTGATTCAACACTTTAATGCATTCAACATATAATCAGTCCCAAGGGAGAAAAATCATCATGCTAATAGACTAGCTACTATAGAAGCACAATTTCATACACTAACTACCATAAAAGAGGAGGGGAAGAAATATCACATAAATATAATTGTTAGACCTTCCATACATAATAATTATGTGTATTGGAAAGTGTTTTATATTTATAAACACTTTACATACTTCTTGTAAAATAAAGCTAAGTTTTCCTATAGAAATCAAAAGAGACTCTAAGAATAGTTTGATGATCATGCTATGTAGCTAAGAAAAAACAAGATACCTAAGATATTGGTGAAATTATAAATTATATTTAATGAATATGATAAAATAATAATTAAAATGTGAATATTTCTACAAAATATGAGAACTATGAAAGGATCTTGATATTCAAGGACAAACTACTCAAACTAGGCATGATATGTTTTACATTGGAGAAATAAGCATTCATTGATTTTTTTAGAGGTTTCATGACATATTTTACTAGGATTATAAGGATATAAAAGTATTTTATCCTATCCTCTAACACCATACCATTGAATTAGAAGCTGGAGTTAAACCGATTAGGCAAAAATAAAGTCACATCAACAACAAGGTTGAACAACTCATGAGGTTAGAGATTACCTAATTATTTGAATATGAAATAATTATTACTTTAAAGAATTAAAAATGGGTGTATAAAATTTTTAATTATAAATAATAATGGGGAGATAAGACATTGTGTTTAAATTAGATATCTTAATAGAATGTCAATCAAATATCACTATCTTTTACCTTCAATGGAGCAGATTTTGCAAATTGTTTTAGGTTCTCAATGTTTTTTCTCCTAGATGGATATTTTGGTTATAATAAAATTATAATAAATTAGGATGATAATTTTAAGACAAAATTAACTAAAAAATGGGTGACTTTTTCTTATAGTAAGATGCCCTTTGATTTGTCAAATTCCAGTGATACCATTTAAAGAACAATGGACATGGCCTTTAAAGTTTTAGTCATTGAAATGTTATTGGTTTATCTAGATGATATAATAGTGTTCTCTAAAGATCATATTGAACATATGAAGCACTTAAGGTAAGTTTTTGAAATATGTAGGTAATATGGAGTATCTCTCAACCCCAAAAAATTCAACTTTGTTATCAATGAAGGTAAATTTTTTTGGAAAGGATAGAGACTATTCTATGAATATAATTTCCCTTAAATAATAAAGGTATAAAAATTTTATTAGTAAAGATAAATTTTTTAAGGAGGTTCATACCTATTTTTTCATCTTTAGTGAAACCTATCAAATCCATGCTCAAGAAGAACCATGTCTTTTCTTGGACTAAGGAAGGTAAGAGTAGTTTTAAAGCCATTAATAAATTATTTTCATAAGTTAATAATATTTTGAACCTTGATTTTTCTAAATAATTCATGTTGCATTCATTTTCTAACCTTGATGCTATCTCAAATAGTTTAATGCAAAAGAATAATGAAGGTGTGGAAAAACCAATTGCATTCTTTAATCAAGGTTTGGAAGATTATGAATTCGAGTACACTTTTTTGGAGAAACAAGTGCTTGATATTTTAATAGGACTAAATAAGTTTAGGCATATGGTTTCAAACAATATGATTCATGTTATGGTTTCCCATCCTAGTACCAATGAGTTCCTTTTGAGTAAGGTCCTTAGTTAGAAAAGGGTATAGTGGATCACTAAGGTAATGGAATATGGTGTTGATATCAAAGTAACAAAGTTAATAAGGGGAAAAGTTCTTCGGAAACATCTAGCTTCAGATGTCCATGAGTCAAAAGAAGAGGTTTTAGTCAATCATGATTTCTCCCAACTAGTTACTTCCTTAGCTATACAAATTTGACACTTTATGGAGTGGACCATATGTCATCATCAAGTACAAACCAAATAAATCATTCCAATTAGAAAGGATGAATGGGATACATTTAAATCCCTAATATTAAGGAAATGAAGGTTATTTTTGTAAATAGTAGATTAGGTGTGTGTATCTTTTAGTTGTGTGTGGTGTGTTTCACAAGTGTTCTTGAGAACACATTTTTATTTCCCTTTGGGATGTCTTGTTTTGTGTTTTTTTGTTTATTATTATTTTTGGTTTCAAATTCAAATTATATTATAGGATACTCTAAGGCCCAATAGATAGGATTAGGCTATTGGTCTTGGTATAGCAAGAATACCACCCTTGGGAACTCACCAAGGATGTTGACCATAAGTAAAAATGGTCAACTCCATATAGTCCAAAAATTGATATAGGGGTCTATTATAATGTCATAGGGTGTTTCATGGTTCATTTGATGTGATTTAATGTGCTTTTAGATTTGGTCATAGTTAATTTTAGTCTTTATGTCATTTTATGTCTTTTGGGAATCATATATGGGTCATAAATGAATTGGTATGGTTTTACTTGCTTTCCATGTGTTCTAAACTTCTTCAATTTTCTAATATGTCATATTCCTTGTTAGTAATGTCAAAGCTAACTGAAAATTGTAGGTGTTAACTAAAAATCAAGAAAACAAATGAAAAAGAGGGAGTTTTAAAGGTTGCATAAAATATGGGGAAGAGTGGAACATGGGAGAAGCTAATGTAGCAACCCGTTATATTATTTGATCTATTTTAATGCTTTATTTGCTTTAGAAGTGCCAAAATTTGACCAAAACCATTCTATCTCTCCATGACTCCACTATGTACATGAAATTGGTTAACAAGTCTTTGGATGGTATAGTTAGTAGGAGGACTTATAGGTAAAATTATCTTGGTGGTGGATATTACACATTTTTTATTAGTTTTAATGTTTAGAGTTGGAATAATGGTTGACTATAATTTTTGAACCGTTCTTAAGAAGTTGACTATCTTATTTTGATAGCTAATCCCCACACACTATAGGTTTTACTCCTATTTGAGCTATTCCATATAACTAAATTGATTAATGTGATTCTAGAATATGTATAATCCCTCCTCTCATGTCTTGTATCTTTGTTTTCATGTTTGGAAGTGATTTCTTGAGCTAAACATCTCATATTTTAGGTTGATACCACTGCTTATAGCTACAAACATATTCCATCAAATATAGAGGTCTTATTTCTCTCAATGATTAAATGTGAATATGATATGTTATACTCCATGTATTTAATGTTATAAAAATCACTTTATTTCTTTGCTAGGTCTCTCAATATCATGCATTGATTAAGCACATAATCAATGATGTAACACACATTTAGTTTACTTCATATAGTCAGTTAAATCATGGTGTGTGAAATTGTGAGGATGTTCATGGAGGTTTTTGAAGAGTCCAAAAGGTGTTGGACATATGATTTAAACATGATCAATCAAACTAAACCCCTCCAAGTGATATATGACTAATTTTGATGACTATTTATCACATACACATAGGTCTACAACTCTAATATGCACCTATAGGTGCCTTAAAGGAAGATAATTATGTTGAGACAAGGCATATAGATTGTGTGAAAAAATTCAAGGTGAAGAGAATAAATTTGAGCTATTTTGAGAAGGTTTAATACTGGTTATAGGATCCTTCATCATGAATATTATACACTTACTATCCTCACTACCTATATAATTGTATGCACACCTACATGTGATCTTACACAAAGATTTTAAGCATGGTCATGGAAGAATTATAACATGTTTGAAACCTTAATAATGATTGGAAAGTTATAAAACACCATGAAAATAGTTTTTAAGATCCTTTAGGATTAGGCAAGTTCAAGAAACCATGTTCAAGATTTAAGAACTGAGTTTAGGGACAAGTTCCCTAAAAGCTCAAAAACAAAGCACTGACCACTTTTGGTGTCAAAAAATAGTGATGTGAAAAAAGTATAGAGGAGTATAAAGTAATCCTCTATTGTATCCCTATCATAAGATAATAAATTTTCAAAAGAGAATGGATATGTGACTAGAGGAACATAATGTTTGGAGGCCTCTATCCTTTTAATTTATTCACTACAACTTTTTAGTGTCTTCTACAACATTTAAACTTCCAAGTGTCATGATCACCCTAAGATGGAAATGTAAGATCATATCCATATGTGAAGTGAATCCATTAGAGTAAGGGGAACAATAATGACTCAAGGGACTTGGTAGAGAGCTAAATTACAAGGAATTGACCCCAATCAACACCTATAGGTGTGGCATTGCCAAGAAAAGTCACCTATAGCCTGATTGTAGGTGACTCGCAAATTCATGAAATGAATCTTTGGGATACCAAGCATATATACATGAGCATTGGATATTTGATGTTGGTTAAAGGACCTAAAATTAATCCTATGAGACTTAACATAGTCTTCCAAGATTGGTAATTCAACTACAAACCCCCTTATTAATCTAATAGGGTCAACTACTATTAACTAAAGTTTATAGTGTTCTAAATTTAACTACCTTGGTGACTAAATTGGAGCATGATATAAAGTGACATTTATAATTTAAACATGATCTTAGACAAATAACACAAAGTTAAATGGTTGAAACACACCTATAGGATCCCTTTTTTCTCTAAGGTAGTCAAGTATAGCTAATTGTGACATGACAATTATCTAAAAAATGGGATTTAGAGTATGTCATGGCATGAAAATTATGTGAATGGATAAAAATGGATGTAAAATGTCCAAAAAAATTCCAATAAGTTCTTTAATAATTGTATTCAATGTCTAAATTTTAAATACATATACCTATAGGTGTCACTCCCTAAGCAATATAACACAGTCACAATTGACTATAACTGAGCATGTCAAGAAAAGGTGAAGGAACCTTGAATTGGAAATAAAAAATGAGTATTAGGAATGGTTATATATTCCTCACATGTTATATTGAATTTTCATGATGCTCATGACATGGAACAAATCATATAAGGGTTATTAGAAACAACCAACAACCTATACTAGCAAAACATGTACATAGTCATTATCTTTGAAGTTTATTTTGGGTTTTATTAGATTTAAAGGGGAAATTGATGTGATAAATCCATGCAAATTTTTACATAACATCCCAATAACTTTGGTAATACCCTCATATTATCTTTTTTCTTGGGACAATAGGTGAAGTTACCTCTATTTTGTCTCAAATAGAGGGCACTCCCCAAGGATGCAAATCTATATGTTTTGAGGAAAGAAGATGAAAAGGTGAGCATAGAGTGTTTAAACATTAAAATAATATGTTGAGATATATGATAGACATGGGTAAATATTAAAAATAATTCAAATGTTTTAGGATCCAAACAAGGTGGTTCAAACCTACAAGTATGTAGGCAGACCTATTAGGTCTAGTCCAAACCTAAAACCCTCAAGGGTGTATGATACCCCTTTTGACATTATATTAACAATATAACTAATTGTAATATGTTTATAGGGAGATATAAGGTGTGTTAAATATTTTTTTAATGTATAATAAACCAAAATAAATCCATTTCTTGTCTCATACCAACTCAAGCTTATGCAAAATTAAGAGGAGAAGCTCAAGAGGCTGACTTGAGATGCTCACACCTACATAGTCATTTTTCATGGGTATTTGAGGAGATGGTAGATATTGAAGGAGGCATTTAAAAATGATTTTATGGATTTTTTTTAACAAATTTGATGTTAGAACATTATGAAAAAATGCTAAGGGTGAAAACTACTCTAAACCCTTTAAAACCATTGCTAAGGACATGATTGGGAAGATGAAGTAAAAGAGGCATCTATATGGGATATAATGGGAGGGAAATTTATTTTATCTTGAAGAGGACTCACTAGGGATACTTCCCATCCATTTGAGTTATACCCTACTTATATAGACAAGGTGATAAATATATTTACTTGATACTTTTGTGTGTTGTGTAGGTATGAAAGGGTTTAAAAAGATGAAATAAACTTTGGGAGATATATTTGGAATTAAAATAACCTCTCATGTCCATTTAATGATTCAACTAAGCTCATAACTATCTCTATTAATAACTTCATTTTAGCTATCTGAAACTCACATAGTGAACAAGCAAGTGAAAGGTAAAAAATCTAGGTAGGAGGCCTTTTAAGTTCTACCTAAGGAATCTAAGGCCATGAGGTTTGTTGACAAGTGTCATAAACTAAATTGTATGGATCAAATTGGAAAATTGAATACAATTTTGGTAATGTTAACTCATGTCTAAAATAATCTTGATGATTAGGGACACATCTAATGAATGCTATAGATTTTTTATAACCCATCCCTCTTAGTGAAATCATCCCATCTATCCCTAACATGTTATGGATCATTCTAAGGAGGTCAAATGATGAAAGAAATTTATAAACATGCAAATGAGAAGTCCTACACCAGATTTCTAGAGTTTAATTCTTTGAGGGACATTTGTTCAAGTAGACATTTGATGGTATTTTCCATATTCCTCTCTCTTACATATTTAACTTATTTTCATAGCTTTACACATGTCCTAGTGACTTTTAGACTTCACTTTCTTCTCTTCTATCTTAAATTCTATTAGTAGCAATTTTGGCTCTTGTAGACTAATACCACATCTAGTATGGTGAAGTAATACTATTTCAATGCCATATTTTACCTTCAAATGATATAAGTAATCTATTTTTGAGTTCGTAAACATCTTATTTAAGTGTGTAAAGTGATGAATGGTTGAGTCTTATGATTCTATCCTTACTTTTCCTTATCTTTTCATGTCTTATGACTATAATGAATCCAATGAGGACAAGGGTCAATTGGATCTTTTAAAAATATTTCAAACATGAGTGTTTTACATGAAGGTTAGTGAAACCTATAGCTTGAAGGGCAAAAAAGTATAGGTCTGCACAAGACATTATAAGGCTTCTTAACACTTGAAGAGAAATATCATTCAATAACACTTCACACAAACTATAATAGACTAATAGACCTAAAAGCAAGGTACATGAAGGACATGCATATGATGAAATACAACACACACTATGCAGATCAAAATTCAATGAGACACACTTAACATTCACTAAAAGATTATGGTGGAGCTTTGCTACACCCAGTTGAGGGATGGAAAAAAAGAGCTCAATGACCACATTTATAGGAATTATAGAAGATAAGAGAGAGGAATTTTTGTGTAGAAGGGGTCATAAATGATCCCAATGTGTCCTAAAGTAGTTACACAAGCATTTTCTTCCTTTGTGAGAGTTGACTATAGTTCACATTATTGCCTTTAAGGGTTTAATTAATGACATGGTGCTCATCTACCTTGATGACATCAGTTTTCTAAGTCCATTTATCAAAACATAAGGTATACTTTAAAACCTAAATTTATTATTTTTGGCTATATCTAAGCCCATGGGACATTGGCCTGATTGAAGAAATTTTGATCACATCATGTGTCTAACTAGAAGGTGTGTTATTTTTAGTTTCTTGTTAGCTATCATGAACTTCCAACACTTGTTATTTACCTCATTTTACCTCTTCTATAAGCTTATCACATAACCCTATACCCATTATAATATTTGTGACTCTAACTTCAAGGTCATATTCCATTTATTTTATCACCCATCCAACCCTTTTCTCATTAAGGTCTTTGTTGATTATAAACTCTGTAATGCTTGGATGTACTACCATTACTATGATCTTGCTATTGAAGACCATGTGTCTCAATTTATTTAAACTTATCACTATTCAAATAACATGTTTTTATTCAAATATATACCTCTCCTCATACCCATTTAAGGCCTAAATAATTAAGGCAATATGTTATTCTAGACCTTGATCATTTCACTACATCAACATGATAGATATTGCATCCAATATAGAGAATGCATCAAAGTAGAATTATTTGTTAAAATAAGGGTTAATGAGCATAGGGGTATGAGAGATGGATTCCTTGATGGCCTCAAATATCCTCTTACCTTATTTTCTCCATGTAAACTCCTTGTGCTTCCTCAACATTTGAGTAAGAGGTTTGACCTGCTGTATAAAGGCTGGGATAAACCTTCTTATAAAATTAATTTTCCCCAAGAAACTCTTTAGACCTTTATTATGTTTGGGTAGGTGTAAAGATAGAATGGACTCAAATATTATAGGTTCTATGGAAAGACCATCCTTGGACACTACATGGCCCAATAATTTTCCCTCATGAACACCAAATATTCACTTTTTAGGATTTAATGATACACCAAACTCCCTACATCTTTCAAAGACTAATTTAAAGCGAAATATGTGGTCTGTTGGGTCTTTTTAGAAAAACATGATGTCATCAAGGTAGATGAGAATTATTTCATTAATTAAACCTTCAAAGGCAGCATCCATTTCCCTTTGGAAAGTTTCCCTTGTGTTTGATAGTCCAAAAGGAATTTTCATGCATACATAAGTACCCCACTTTATGGTGAATTCAATTTTATACATATCCTCCTCTTTTACCATGACATGATTGTAATTGGAGTATCCATTATGAAATCATAACCTATAATATACTATCTCCTTTTAAATAATCTGATCCATTGAGGGTAGGGGGTAATGGTCTTTTAGAGACACCTTGTTGAGGTCTCTAAAGTCAACACGCAAGCATATTTCCTTATTCTTATTCCTCACTAGAACAAGTTTTTACACCCATGAGGAATAATTAATGGGGAATATTATCCTTTATTAAATTATCTTTAATAACTCCTTTCTCATTAATTCCTCTACTTTTGGATTGGCAGGCCTTTGTTTTTGCCTGACTAGTTTTGCATTGTTCTCTAGTTCAATGGTGTGTTGTGAAAGTTTGGTTTCAACAAATTCAAATATTTTTATTCTCATGAAAATAAATCTAATTATTCATGGCACAAATAAACAAATTCTTCTCTCTCTTCTACTATGTTGATCTTTCCTAACTTCAACAACTTGTCTTTGAACATATCTACCCTATAATTTTCCTCCTTGGATAAGATACATGCCATGTATTTTATCACTTGCTCATCTTAATTTAAGATGATTTATAATGTCAAAAATCCCTTAGGAAAATTTTTATTCCTCATATACATTATTTGATCATCATATTGGTGTTATAACTTGTTTTGATTCTTGTGCTATAATTTTACCTCTAACATTAGAAAACACATAATTTAACCATCATTATCAAACACCTACCAACTCACCTCATTTTCAGGTATAGATAGCCTACATATGACCTTAATATTTCTGGAATTTGAATTCCCTTAACCCTTCTAAAACCTAATATTGAGATCCAATGGATGTAAGTCTATCTGCATGTTGGTTTGTCTTCCTTGGTATGGACTTTATGTTGAATTCTAATAATTCTTAAATGGGGTCTCATACACAATGTTTGTAGGATTTAATATGATGTTTCTTGACTAGAATTATGACCCTAACTTATTTTAAACCAAGTTAAATATCACCCTTGACCTGAAGGAGTTTAACACTTCTCCTTTTTGCCTCTTATAAACCATGTAGAAGGGCCTCATATTCACTGTGTTTGAGGTGCAACAAAATTGAAACCTTGTAGTTGAGTATTATTTATAAAATGAGATTAAAATCAACATGAACCCAAACCAAATATCATTATTTGACCTTGAAACATAAAATAATAAGGTCTAAAAACCATCTTCTTCTTGAGATATGCTTGTTAGGGAGGGTTAACAACACCTTCCTCATGCATATAGTATACTCCTAAATATGCCTCCTCAATGTTGATATAGGGATAAAATCCATGATTTTTAGCTACCTATTCATCCAAGTAAAGGTATAATATGCCTTCAAGGTGATAATGAGGCTCTTATTCACTAGCATTCTCATCTTCATCAAGTATGTTATAGTTGATGTTTGCAAGGTTAGGCATATAGGGCTCTATATGAAACCTAGAGATAGGTTCTAACCTAACAATGACCCTAGTCTCATAGCTTGTCCTAAAGACCATGTATGACTAGTTAGAGGATAAGTAACTCCCAATTTTTGTATTAAATTCCCTAGATAGGCATAAGGAAAAGTATGGGGGTAAGTCTACAAGCATTACATCTTAAGTGATGACACAATTTTGGCAGGCTACCAATGTAATCCTAAGGTCTTTCAAGACACCTACTATTTTAGTGGGAGAACCATCCAACTAAATAACACCCTTTTCATTAGGCACATACTTAAGCTTGATTTTGTTTGCTATGGATTTAGGCATGATCGAGGTTAAGGACCTAAATCTATCATATAATTGTGCACTAGATAGTCCCTTATGATAACTTATAAGTAAAATTGAGGGGGTTTGACAACCTTATGAACTTGATATTGATTAGGAATTTGAACTTGATTGGGTGACTACTATTGACAAAAATAGTACTCACCTTTTCATCTACCTTGTTCATATAAAAGTGTTTAAATATTTTTTATTAGAAGTCCTCTTTCTATCCTAAAATATATAGAGAATCATAAATTGACATGGTGATAGTGGACCTTTTTTTAGGTGATCCAAAATATTTAAAGGAAGACAAGTGCCTTTGGACTGCACACTAGAAGTAGAAGTATCACTTAACACTTGAGTGACTTGAGGGACAAAAGGAGACTTTTGTTGTTGCCCATCATGTTTAAGTATTTTTTGATTTTCATGGCCCTTATTAGGTGTGTTTGAAGTAGTAGGCTACTAAATGACTTGTGGAGGTGCTGAAGAAACCTTAGGTTTCCCTAAATTATCCTCCATAATCTTCCTCCTAGCCTTTACATAAGATGTAACTAATTCATCTACCTTTTATGTTATTTACCACATGTTTGATACTACATGTTATCCTTATTGAAAATTAATGTAAGTTATATTAGATGGTGCCTTACCAATGTTACCTTGCTATGGAATTTGAGATTATGATGGTATCATGGCAGGTATGTTACCTTGATTCATTAGAGGAGCTAGTGATGTATGAAACATTATGTCATAGCCTTGAAATGGAGGAGCACGCTACCAACTAGGAACTTGATATATCTCTCCACTTGAATATATTACCATATCATTAGACTACCCTCCTAATTTCCATTTACCCTCTTGTGCAAGGTTGTTTTATGTGGGAACCAATGATCTTAAGATAATTATAACTATTTAAAGGTTTATCCTGAGTAATTTGACCTTGGGCTTGTTGATTTGATGGATGAAGATGTATATTATATGACTGAGAAGGGTATTGGGATTGGAAGGGACCTTGGTATGGTCTATATGAGTTCTGTTACTACCTCTCTAGATCCACTAGCTTTTTATTTTGCCTTCAATAAACCCTCAATCTTTCCAAGTCTATCCACTTCACTATCATCAGGTTCTGCTTCATTATTTGGAGTGGGAAATGGAGAAATGGTAGGTGGAGTTGGTTAGATCTTAGGAAATATGGGTATGAGATGTCTTAGCATGATTTTCCCTACTTGTATTAAATAATTTTATTTATAGGATTTAGGTAGAGTTTTCCCACCCATAGATTGGATCATGACTATAATGTCTGAATTCAATGCTCTTAAGTATTAAATAAAATCATAACTGGGTATGGTATTAATGATGATAGGTATTCTATCCCAAAATTTTTAGAATCTATAGTTGAAATCAATCATAGATTTTTTGGGTGCCCTCCGGATCAAGGTGAGTTATTCAACATGTGAGACATTTCTATCCTTAAAATTCTTGAATATACTCTCACAAACTCATCCCAAGTATTGATTTAGGTAGGATATAGACCCCTATACCATTATAGGGATTTTCCTCTTAAGGATGTGGCTAGTAGTCTCATGGCTACATTCTCTTGAGTAATGTTATGTATTGAGAAAAGGTTTACAATGTCAGCTATGTACTCTACAAGAGTGGTGGAGTTTTATACTATAAATTATGGTAGATTATTCAAAGAGGTATCAATTATATCACCATGGTGTTGAAGGTTAATAGGACTATTGCCATTAAAGGGGACAAAATCTTACAATCTAGGCCTTACCATTTGGATAGGTAGACCTTTAAGGGATTGTGTATGGGAATAATTTGAAATTTTTTGAGATGTGGGAGACTTAGGGGGTGTTATATTGGGGTTTAAAATAGGTACTCTCTTTGTCCTTGTGATTTCCAATGGTAATTTAATAAACTAAGCTTACTTACCTTTTGAAGCGAATGTAGTGGAGATATGGTGCATGAACTTTCCCTTCAATCTATTGATGACTTCTCTAAGAATTCTAAGTGTCTTCCCATGCTATCAATATATCCTAATATAATGTCTAAGTTATTTTATTATGATTCCCATTAGGTGTGCTAGAACTATTAGAGTTCTAGGTTGTATCCAAGCTGAGAAAAGGATTGTCCAATTCCCCTACTAAAACCTAGCCTAACATTAGATTGACCTAAGACTATGAGTTATCTATTTTTAGGTCAAACCTATAGAATTAAAGGGGATATATCCCCTTATATGAAAATATAGTGCCTTCCTAAGATATAAAACCTATCACAAACAAAAGAGAGAGAAATGAAAACTAAACTAAAGTCTAACCTATATGGTGATGTAATAAGTTGTTCAATGATCCACTCTCACAGCTTCTAATGAATACAATGAGGACAAGGTTTGATCAGTTCATTTAACAATGGTTCAAACATGAGTGTTTTGCATGAAGGTTGGTGAAACCTACAACTTGAAGGACAAAAAAGTATAGGTCTGCATAAGACACTACAATGATTCATGACGCATCAAGATAAATCTAATTCAATAAGATTTCACACAAACTATAAGAAAATAATAGACCTAAAATCAGGGTATATGAAGGAAATTCATATGATGAAAGACAACACACAATATGTAGATCAAACTTCAATGAGACACACTTAACATTCACTTAGAATCTAGACTTGTCGTGTATTGCTTCAAGAGAGTTACACAAAGATTTTGGTAGAGATTTATTGTACGCAACTAAGGTATGAAAAAAAATATCTCAATTCCTACATTTATAGGAAGAACAAAAGAAAATAAATAGGAATTTATGTGTAGAAGGGGTCATCAATGAGCCTAATGTGGCCTTGAGAAGTTACACAAGCATTTTCTTCCTTTATAAGAGTTGTCACTCCTTTAATGAGATAATTTTAGCATAGAGGTGGATGTAACTCCTTAAAATGACCTCAATTATTATTTCACCTTTCCTAAAATAGCTCCACATTACTCCCTTTAGCAGTTATTAAATGCATATGGGGTGTGTAATAAGGTCATCTTAGGGATTAAGCAAACTTGGAATCAATGTGCATGCATAAATCCTCATGAAAATACCTTTGAATTGTATTAATTACCCCCATTTTGGGGTGATATCACCCAAATTATATTTATAATTCTTTGAGAGTGTCAATAAATGTACTCACACTTCCTTCTTTTCACTATATCCTCCCATTTGTTTGATAAATAAGCATGTATGGTTATCTTCCCAAAATTCTATTCAAGTTCACCAGACCATTGATTCAATAATTTTAATTAGTATTAAAAATTTATTAAGAGGATTTAGATAACCATTATAAGTATTTTAGTGTCTTGGCATTGAAATTATTGAAGCTTTCTTTACCTGCAACACACTTTAGTTTTGCATCACTAGGCCCAAAAACCTACCTCACAGACTGACAATTTTGATTAATATAATGAGAGATATTTCAAGAGTTCCATAGATTTAAATTATGTTTAATATGAATAATAAGTCTTTAATATACTCCCCAAATAGTTCAGAATCCTTTTCTAGGTCATACAACATAGAAATTAACAAAATAAACTTCATATTTTTCCCTTTTAGTGAGCATCCATACACCTTCCATACTATCCAATGCCATGGGATGAAGCCCCTTTTATTTTTATACAAGGTATAAGTGGAAAAATATGAAATTCTAAGTATAATAATGTATTTTTATCCAAACCTCTCAAGACTAGTTGTTATTAGGGTTTAAGGGAGGTTTTAGGGGGTTTGGGGTTTCTATCTTGGTTCCTGAGAATCTAAGCTTGGGTTTATGATTTCATTACATAATGTAAAATATGAAGAATGCCTCACCTACCATAATCATTTGGATTCCTTAATTAGACCCCTCTTTGCCCTAGTGAGTGATTGAAGGTGCTTCTTTTGTTAAGATCTTGTCCTTTGAGAAGCCTTTGTAGGTCTGTAGGTGAGAATATTCACTATGGTGACTTTTCCAAGTCTTGGAATATCCCAAAGGGCCTTATAAAAATTTGATAATGTGCCTAAAGAGGATTTTCAACCTCTCAAACCTTCACACTATACTCTTCTCTACTCATTTTATAGTATAATCATAATGAACTCTAAGTGTCATTTTGTTTACACACCTCTACTACAAGCATTGATCTATATATTGGTGTATGGGAAATTTACACCTCCTATATGATTATTAAAAGACCTTAAATTATTTAGGGATGGATCTACTACCTTCATCATGATATATTTCTTCTATGTAGTGCATATCGTCAAGTACACTGAGATTGACAACTCTCTACCTTCATATTAGTCATAGAGGGCAATCATGGAGACATATAAGAAGCTTATTAAAGTTAATTAAGGGCCTTCCTTCATTATCAAATTCATTTTTCATGTGAAAAACCTCTATAGATTGGTATTTGAGCTCAAACTCACCCTTTTAGGCCTCTTATGTATAATTTTAACCCTACACGTGCCAACCAAAGGGCCATGGTAGTGCCCAATAGACGTCATAAGACCTTGAAAGTGATTTTATAGATATAAATGTGAATTTTAATGTGTTTTGAGTTGAATTTACACCTTCAGGTCATTTTTGGGTTTCATGTAGGGTTGGAGGTGTCCACACTCTTAAGGATGATTCATAGAGTACAAACATACAACCTTGAAACAAAGGCCATGAATGATTAGGGCATTAAAATCCCCTCATATCTCGAATAATTTGGATTCCAATGGAAATACTCCATGAATATATGAGTGTTAGAAGTTGTTGCTAGGGTTAGTTGCAGGCAGTTTTGACTTCCAAAATTCTTAATAATCATTCATATAGTCTAGCTCCCTATTACCAATAAAAATTCCATGGATGTTTAGGGATTAGGGAGACTTAAAATCCAATAGGATCTCTAGATCAGAGTAGGCATGTGGTGAAGTGGGTGAGTATATGAATCTACCCCTTAAAATGTTTCCACACAAGTAAACTAGATTGAGCTAGGTTTTTGGGCATATAGACTATTATTTCCACCTTGTGACTCTCGAAACCTCTTTTTTAGACCTCAATCTTTCCTCCACTATTCATTTTGGTCATTTTATGGGTTATAACAACCTATAGGGTTCTAAATTCATTACTAATGTCTATTTATAATGATTGCCTACATGACTCAGATAACACACTTCCAAGGTTTTGGATCATGAAACTAAGATTTAAACCATAAGAAGGGTTTTAGGGGATGATAGTAATCATCAAATCTTTTAAAAAAACCTTACATGATTCCCAAGTTGGCTGTAGACCCCTCATAGTATGGATGTATCATTAACCTCATTAGTTGCTTACACAAACTAGCCTTCATCTGAGAAAAAATAGTGAATATGTCTACTACTTGCCTTATTAAAACATGTGAGGGCCTTATTTAAGGAATTTCCACCTTCTGTATGAAATTTAGGAGCCTAGTTGCTTTTGAAAGGGGTCTATATCTTCATTTTGGCTCAAAATAGACTCAAACTCCCTATTAAAAAGTGCACATAGGATTGCATTTTTGGATATGGCCTATAGTATTTGATTTGAGAATGTTGATGACTCTAAGAAGTGTCTATAACATGTTTAAGTATATTACCATGACTAGGTGGTGGCTATGTAACACTATACTCATTCAAAACCTCTCCATCCATTTAACCTCATTCTTATACTTGCACCTACCTATGTAGTTCTATGGTTGTAGTGATGTTATCTATCTCCTTAGGTGTGATGTCCATTAGGTTTATATCACTAATAATGTGGAACCTATATATTTATGGTGAATATTCCCTTTCTAATATAAATATTTTCATCTTATCATCCCTTTTCATCATGATCACCTATAGGCTTGTTACCAGGCCTATGTTAGGAGAGGGCTAGCCTATAGGTGTTTGAGTCTGATGGCATGGATGGCCCATATCACACCCAATTCCTTTTTATAATGTTAAACTCATGGTGTTTATGGTAAGTCTTGCATTTTGGACAACTCAACCAGTTCCTTTTTAGGTTTTGCTATAATAGCTTCTAGTGTTGACTGTAGGTGTTTCCCTTAGCACTCCCAAGTTGCCTCATGGCCATATGGGTTTAGGGTATGATGACCTCAATGGTGTGAATGGTACCATTAAAATGTAGGGTTCCACTTAGAATGATCATTATTTGAGTTAATAATGGGTGAATGGAGGAAGTGATAGTGGAAACCCATTGGAGTAAAAAAGGCATGATAACATAGTGAAACCCAACATAATGATAGTGAGTGAGTAGTGAGACACTATGGATAATAAATGGGCATGGATTGAACATAAGACCCATCTCAATACCAACCTAATTAGACCCTAAGGACATAAGAATTCATATGGAGGTATGCATAAAGATTATGAGGCAAAAACAAGGTGTTTTTTGGTCTTTTAATGAAACATATTATTCTTGGAAATACCATAAAATCTATGAATAAATGTTAACTTTCACAAAAATGTGACTGATTATGCTAAATATATATAATGAGGTATAAAATGGTTGTGAAACCATATGGAGGATTTGGAATATGTCTCAAATTATGAGGGTAACTCATTGCCATATCACCACCTCCTTCATATCTGATAAGACACATTGAAATCTTATAGATGTTGATGGGACACATACATAGTCTATTTTGTAGTGTATTTCAACCATACATAGATGGGTCTCTATGGAGTGATTTTAAACAAAATTAGGATCATTGGAATTTAAAACCATTTGTAAAGGTGTTGAAGACCATGACACTTCTTTGAAACCATGAAACCTTGCTTACAACCCCTAACAAGAGCACCCAAAACTTGATTCTTACACAAATTGGTTTGAAGACCATGTATAAGAACTAGTAAAGGATATCAACATAACATATTATCTAAAATGAGTGTATTATATGCTAAAATAAGCATATACATGTGCTCCATAACTTTGGAGAACATAATAACTAGTTGTTTCTTGTAACTGAATCAAGTTCCTTTGAAAAATGATGGTCTTCAGATTGCTTGTGTAGATGAAGAAGATGTAGAAAATCCTTCACTTATTAACCAATGTTCATAAATAATAGTCCATCAACCTCCAAAAAATTACATGAGTGACTAGTCCCTTGAGTTTACTTTCCATGGTCAAATTCTTGGACCCCTAATCTACCCCTATTATATAGAATAACCATCAACCTAAGGGGTCCTCTACACTAGCCAATGAGCTTGAGGTAGAATAAAAATGGTTTTGGGTCCATACCAAGCTAAAACACTATGATTATTTCCCATTAAACTTATCTAAACTCACCTTACAAGAATATGCCCCTGATTGAGCTAATTTGTATAGTATGAATATGTACTTATGATAAAACACCTACAAAGTGTCCAATTACCTAAAAAATTCCTTGTTTTGGCCTTAAAATGTAGCTCAGTGATGTTGTGGAGGGAGAATATGAGGGAAAAATAGTGTTTTGACTTAGTGGTTCAACCTAAAGGAGATGAATGGTCATAAATTGGCATGTATGGGCCCATATAGGAGGAATTAAGCATTGATCAAGGCAATGGTGGGTCTAATTGAGGTATGAAATGCTCTATGGTGAATTATTAGGGCTCATGAGTTCTTAATTAGAGGAATATGAGTGATTTGGTGGTCAATTAAGGTGAAAATAACACCCCATTATGGTCAAAACCATTGAACAGACTTAAATACATGGATTTGAAAGAGGCTAATCAAGTAAACCACCATATTAATACATATGAAACATTTCAAGAATCAATAAAATTTGATTATATCACATAAAATTCTTTATAATGATCCTTGAAATCTCAAAATGTGTATACCTTATGATAATTATGCATGACTAATGTGCTCTTAGACATTTGTCAATCTGCCTCCTCCAACTTGGATTCATTACTACATCTCCCTTATGTTGATTGTTCTTCAATATGTATATGAGGCCAACCAAACAATTTGAACACCATGACACTAGCTAACTCAAGATTGTTATAGGGTACAAGGACCTACAAGGACTACTAAGGTAAGTTTGAGATGTGACTAGAGAATGGACTCCCTAAACATACTTTTAGACATCCCAAGATGACTAATTAATAACTTTAAAACGTGGGCCATGACCCCAAGCTATAGGGTTGGCTAATTTCTATGACTAAGACTAAAAATTGACCAAAACTTCCTTCTTGACTCAACACAACACCAATACATACATGTGAAGCATCAAAATTTAGTTAAAGCACTTTTTTAAAACCAAGTAATGCTAAAATAGGTTTTTATATAATCTTATTCTTTAAAAACTTAAAGATTTATGTTTTTTCCCTTGTCCACACAAATTAGTTTCCTCTCATGAAATATGTTATTTTTGAAATAATACTACTAAAATTCTTAATGAACTTTATGTATAAATTTTCTAAACCATGTAAACTTATTACCTTTGTGATGTTCTTTAGAATAGGCCACTCAACATTTTCCTTTTCTTATTATTCATCCATTATTACACCATGAGTTAGAACTAAAAACCCAAAAAATATCAAACTATTATACATAAACTTATACTATTTTAAATTTTCATAGAGATTCTCATTTTTTATCAACTCTAATATCATTCTCAAATATTGTATGTAGTCTTCTTTAGTCTTAATGAATATAAAAATATCATCAAAATAAACAACCACAAACTTACCAATGTAATATCATAGCACTATGTTCATCACCCTTAGAAATGTGTTGGGCACATTAGATAAACTAAATGGAATCACCATCCACTCATATAATCCATCCCTAGTTTTAAATGTTGCTTTCCATTCATCTCTTTCATGAATCCAAATCTGAAAGTAACCATTCATTAGATCAATATTTGTAAAGTACTTTGATCCTTTAAGCACATCCATCATATCATCTAAATAAGGTATATGAAATATATATTTGATGGTAATTTTGTTGTTTTCTCTATTATCCACACACATATTCATATTCCATCCCTTATATTTATTTGGAGTTAACAATGATGTTGTTGCACATGGACTCATGCTTTCCCTTACTACACCCTTTCTTACCAATTCAGTAACCTATTTATTCAATTTATAATGTATTATGTGACTCATCCTATAAGCTACTTGATTGAGTAGAGTTGATCTTGGTGTCAAAGTAACTTTGAATCTAGGAGAATATTTTTAATCTTCCATATAGACTACTTAAAAGTCACCTGAAAAGAAGAGTAGTACACATGGGTGGCTATCATCACTTTGGAATTTGCCATCCATTTAAAAGGGCGTGGTTATCCAATAAAGCCTTTGTTTCCACCCTATCCACCACATAATCCCAAATTATAGAATGTGAGCCTTGAAAGGTAAAGGGGATGCCCATTAATTCAAATATATCATCATGCTGGAGTAACTTCCAATTGAAATGTTCCATCTAAGGGGGCAAGGGAGGAAGGATTGTCTATAGCATTAGGTTTTTTTCATTGAAATAAAGAAACATAAGAGAGATAATTTATCAAGACATAGAATACCATTATAAACATTATCCTCATCCTAAATGAGATTGAGTAATAAGTCATATTTAAAGTTCTCATTGAGAATTTGGAGGGATTCTTTAGTAGGTAGAGAAATTCCATGAACAAGGCCTTAAGATTGGGCATTGGTAAGGAGATAGCCAAATCATTAAAGAAAAATCATATGGAGAGATGAGGCTTTATTTTAACCTTTCCTAATGTGTATGAAAAAGAAAAAAGATTCAAATTTTACTTCACAAATGGAGAGGAAATATGAATCATTAACAAAGAACATGTGGACCAATTGCAATAAAGTGAGATCAAAACCCATGGCTTACAACATAGCCAATATAAATGGCCATTAATTTTTTTGAAATCAATATTAATGGAAAAATCATATTTATTATAATGGTGAGTACATTCTATGCATTACCACATGATAATGACATTATCTAAGATGTAACAACTTTTTATGAACCTAGTCTACTCGGGTTGAATAACCACAATTAGAAGATGGAGGGGAAATGCTAAACAAATGGAGAGAATTTATTAAGAGATGTTGAGTAGGGTGATAGGAATATAATTATATATTAAATCATGGTCTATAAATTTTATAATAAAATTTATGTTCCTTTTATTGATGCCTGGGCCCAAAGATTGATTAAGGAAGGCTTCAAGATAGACTTAAAAGAGGTCTACCCCAATAGTATCTCATAATATTTTGTAAAATTTTCAAGGGAACCTATCAAAACTATGTACTTTTTCATTGGAAATTTTCATAACCACTTCATATAATTCCCCAATAAATATTTTTATAGCATAGGAAACCCTTTGATCAGACGTGACTTTGATGAGGATGATCGACAAATATTGGTCCAAAGATTGTTGGTCCTGGAACAAGGGGACCTAAGATATGAACACTTATTGGTAGTGATTAGAAAAGGATTGGAACTTATATGGAGATTTAGTATAGTTATGTATGACTAATTAGATGGATTTGATATGCTAGGGCAAGGGCTTGGCCTTGAGCATAAGAAAAAACTCCTTAGAGACTTTATCACCCACTTTGAGGTAGTGTAGGAGCGAATGGAGGTAGGCTCTATAGGAATTATACATTTATATAATTTGTATTTTTTATATATTCTAGCCACCTACATTTTTAGTGTCATTAAAGGGGTGTTTCTAAATACTTTCCATTGCATGGATCGGTTCTAAGGAGGTGCTTAAGTAAAATCATGATCGAATCTTGGCTAGTTGGCAACCATTGTTATAAATAAATCTTGTTGTTTGATTAAGTGCATCTACCCACCATTCAATACATTATAAATATTGAGTTTCATGAGGCATAATATTCAAAACCTTGTTTATTTAATCCATGGTGTGTCCATGATCTAATAAGGCCATGCATATAAAAAATGGGGTTTTTGAATTTTGTCATTTTTGAATTACCAAATAATAGAAAAGTGGAATGGAGAGTGGTCAGAGGGAACATGATATGGCATAGATTCCACTATGGGGAGAATGTAATATCAAAATTGAAGTACTAATACATGGAAATCATATATCTATAAACTTATTATAGGACATGATTGGTGCCACTTCAAATATTGGTCCATGTGTACCAAAATTTAGACATTGGATGGTAGTTGATATTGGGGTCATAAAACCCAAATTTATTTCTCATAAAAATTCACACTTATATTTTTTAGATGGTCTAAACAATAATAAGGGTGTCTATCTTATTATAAGTCTACTCCACCATATTAAATTTACCACAAATACCGTAATGGACATTAGTTAGTGATTTAGAAATCCATTGCCACATAGATGTCCTTTCATGTGCGTTATTGAGAGCATAAACATTAATGACACCAAAATAATGATTTTTGATATTTAAGAGGGCCCAAATGACATGATGTAAGGGTTAATTTTTATAATCCACCAAGTGTGGCTACCACTTTGTGGAAATAAAGGTTATAAGTCTTTCACAACTTGCATCATGATTACTAGATCACTGTTAGAGAAAATAAATTTATGGATAATGCAGAGGATAAAACCTTTCATCTTAAGTTACTAAAGGAACATAATGTCCTTGTTTTCAACTTTTTTTTCTAAAATGTCTCACCACATAATTTTGATCTAGTTCTATGAGACCCTAAACATTCCATGAATAAAAATTCATAGATTACGGATGTCAAGAGATATATCCTTGACACTGAAAGAATAAATTGCTCATAACACTATGAAATCTTCATATCTTTTTAATTAAAATAAGAAAGCAATTCATATATATTATTTTGAAATTATTTAATGTTATAAATAAGAAATTATATATGTTGGAAAAATTAACCACATATTCCATGTACTTAGAAGTGTCTTAATGAGAAAGACTATGAGAGTGAGGTAGAGAATATTGTGAAGGATTGTGCGAGCACTTGAATGTGCCTAAATGAGAGTGTGGTGGAAGAGAAAACTCTAGAACTATATTTCAAAGAAACTTGAGAACTATACAGGAGAATTTACCACTAAATGGGTGATATGAAATCATGGTTTGGATAATTTCACCTTAGCATGCACATGGTCCTCGGCGGGTTGAGTGTTTCTAGGAAACTCCCTAACAAGTTAAGCTATAGGTGAAATGTTGGTAGTTGGATTATTATTGTCCAGTGGGTTATGATGGGTAGGAACTTTATTGTTTTTATTATTTTAACCCACACTAATTTTCCATCCTCATACATTTTGGGGATATCAAATGTAGGTTTTGATATTAGCTTATTTCAAGGTAGATATAGACGACAATCCTTAATATTGTGTTATGTGGCTTGAAATAAAAAGAAAGTATCATTAAATTTAATATATAGGATTATATTAGATTAATGGATATCACCTACTTGAATCTCAAAAAAATTATTTAGGATCCTTAGATAGGTCAATTTCAATATAGACTCACTTTTGAGAATGACTAGAATAAAATATCACTAGCTCATGGAAAACTACACGACTAATGGAAATTATGATTTGATTGATAAAATGTAATCAAGAAAATGGTAACCCTATAAAATCCACCTAAATTGGGTCCTTCAATGCAATATTCTCTTAAAAAAAATTTCATGCCCAGGGGGATAACACCATCAAGGAATTATGAATGTACCAAGTTATGGATTTGTTTATGATCACACATGGGGTCAGATAAATGCAAGATAAAAATATCTTGGTCATATTTTGGATGATATCTATATTGATTCCATGTGTGTTCTAGGAAAAATTAACCTAAGTCAAAAGAATGCTTTCAGAAGTAATTCGACCCATAAAATTATAGATTAATCAAAATTACTCTAACCATTGACAAAAAATCTAAAGTCAGGCATGGGTAAAACAACATCAGGTTGAGAATCATTACCTTGTGGTACACTTTAGGGAAAAATTTATATGGTTAATTGAGAGGCATTGTCATGATTGAGATCTCCTCCTTTATCAATCATAGCTTCAATAGCTAAAAGGGGAGGTGAGGAGGTCATTATATAGCTAAATCTCACCCAAAAGGTGAGGTCAATAAATGCCAATATCTAAAATGTGCCTTCAAACACCATCATGTGAAGAAGAGAAATAACTAGGAAAAGATAGTAGCAGTGTGCATTAGACCTAGACCCTAAAAAATCTAAAAATCAAAGATTATACTTTTTTTTTATGTAGTTGCTTACTTCTTATCCAATAGTATTTTATGAGGGAAAACATATAATATTTTGGTAGTAATATTTTATTGTAGTGATATGATAATTACTTAGAGGTTTATTTTGACAAATGTAATTTATTTTATATGGTGACTCATTTTAGATTTGTTATTATTGATTTCTTCTTTTGATAGTCCTTAAGAAAATTTAAATGAATATTTATTAAATTTAAGAAAATTTAATGTTTTTTAATTTGATGTTGTTAAAGGTGAGGTTTTATGCATTAGTGGATCTATTCTACCTAGACTAAGGATTGTGTGATCCACTTATACTCTAAGAGTTTATTTATAGTTTATTTTTTCTCTCATAAATATTATCAAAGAGTTTTCCTAGGAAGGCCTATGGTTTTGGCGTAGATATGGGATATTTTCTACCACTTGGTTTTTAAAATTTGATCCTACCACTATGGTGGTGTCTAAAATGATGGTTTGGGTTCTACTCCCAAATATTCCTCTTCCCTTATGTCACCCATTTGTGTGTGAAGCTATTATAAATACACTAGGAAGATTCATTAAGATATAGTTTGAGATATTTAAATAGGGAATTTTCACCTATGCCCACATATGTGTGTAGGTGGATCTTAGAAAAGGTCTCACAGATAAAACATAGTTGAAACATGACCACTCTTGTTGGATAAAAAATTTGGATTATGAAAAAATTGCATGTAGATGCCATTTTTTCCATCATACTAGCCATCTCTAAGGTACATGCCCTAACACAAGTAAACCAAAAAATAAACATCAACCCACTAAATCTAAAATTTGGTAGCCATACAAGCATCCTCTTTTGAAAGATGAATAAGAGGAAGTTTTAACTGATAAGAATATATATGAGCTCAAGTAAAAATCTACAAATGGACCAACAAATATTTTTTTGACATAAGCTATGGAAGAGACATTTATGAAAGATAATGCTTTAGGTGAAGGCATCAAGAGATTATAGGAATATGATCATTTTGATTCAGATAAGGATAAAAACCTAGTTTAACCTTAGCTACATATGGTTACTATTGTCATTCCTTCTATGCCTGCTCTAAAGTTATGGATAGAGGTTAAAATTTACAAGGAAAAAAATGATGCTATGAGATTGTTGGTTATGGCTCTCCAAAATTTGTTTGAATTTAGTTTTTTACTTGTGATTTATGTGGTCTTAGGTTGGCCCTTTCATAATCTTATTTTTTTCCCAAGTCTTATTTATCATGGTGTGGATTATATTTTCGGGTGTGACTTTTCCATCCATTTTTTGTATGACTATCATTATTTTGTACTTTATTTTATTAATAAAGTAACATATTTCAATAAAATAAAAGATGAGGGTTTTGATGGGACCCCAAAACCTAGAATAAAGTATATAACATCTTCCGTAAAGAACATAAATGATAAATAACCACCAACACCATTAAAATACCAACCAAGGCACAACCTAGAAAGAAAACTACATCTGAATCCATAGTGAGAAATTAGCAAGTAGATAACATAATAAATAGCCTTTAGTGAAGATTCTACTAATAGTAACAAAATAAAACTATAGGGAGAAAGTGAATAACAATCCACAAATCCTAATTTTCTCAAAGAGGAAATATGTGGTTAAACTTTTAGAAAGACAATAATTCAACTAAGTAAAAGAGCAAAGGAAACAACAAGTTAATAGGTAGTCATGACCATTTTAATGACACGGTGAGAGAAGAAGCCTTCCATCATCCATTAAGACCCATCCTTCACAAAATCATTTATATTAGACCTTATCCTTTTAAACCTTATTATGCTTACTATTATTTCTAATTGAAAAGTCAAAATAGGTTTAGAACTCATTTTTAGAGGGAGATAAGGGGAAGAAATAGAGACCAATGAAAGTAGAACACTTAGAAAAATACTTGGATCAAGACTCAACTTTTGAAATACCTCCTTCTTAGGGAAGAGTCTCTAATGGATGATAGAGTTGAAGAAGGAAAAAATTAATGATAGGATATGTCATGATTGTGCCAATTGAAACCCTAATCTAAATCCCCATATTTCTTCCTCTAAACTAGCTAGGAAAGAGAAGTTAAGAACTAAGCCCCCAAAGAAGAACACCTTAAAGCATGATGTTTGATGAGATTACAGTGGAATAATCTAAAATAAAATCCCTCCAAGTTTAAATATTACATCCATGAACTATGGGAAGAGATAAGAGTGACCAAATAAAAAAGATATTTGGAGAGATCAATAATGGTACAGGCTCTCACTAATTTGCATCCCATTAAAATCTCTTCTAGATTCACAAAGGAGCCAATATGATTGATCAACAACCTAATGTGATCCTTTTTTCTCAAGATGGGAGGAAGATTATATAGTCTGATCCAAATGGGAGTTATAAAGATATCTTCTTTTGTCAGGTCAAAGAAGGGAAACTAGAGGAAGAAAAAGAAATAACCATGGAACCAAAGTCCATAAAAAGTGCATATCAGAGAAAATTTGAAAGACCACTTACAAAACCCCAGGATTAAGTAAAGAGAATGAAGGAAAAACCAAGTATCTTTACATCAACAAGGCTAGAATGAAAAGAACATAAAGTGATTGGGGAGAGTGGACACACACTTACCAAACAATCAATGGATACCAATCTTGGAATCCATATCACAAATATCCTTATCTAAAAAAACTAACTCTAAAGTCTCTATTGAGAAAGAAATAAGAATGTCACCCAATAGAAAGGAGAAAGAGGAAGAGGATGGAAAAAAGGAGGAAAAATCCTTAACTCCTAATTTGACTCACACCATGGAAGACATTTCCACACTGGACCTCAAAGAAAGATGGGATTTACAAAAGGCACTACATTCGTGGAAAGGATTAACAAAATTCTTACAATGAGCAAGAAAATTAAAAGTAAAAGTTTATTAGAAAAATATTTATTATTTTATAAAATATAATTAAAATATATTTAATATTTAAAGTTTAATAAGTTTTAAAATGATTTTAAAATAAATAAAAGTTATATAATAAAATTATACACTTTATTAAATAATATACACATTAAGTTTAAACTTTCATAAAAGAGTCTCAATTAATGTCTTACTTAACCTTAAAAGTAATTTACTTGTAAAAATATATAATGAACAAGGGTGAAACCCATGGTATTTTTTCCATATGTTAGTGAGATTTATAATTTTCAAAGGTATTCATTTAGAGATACATAACAACTAGACATGTGTTCAATCTATTTCATGGAGGATAATAACATACCAATACTATATGTATACATCAAAGCAAAAGAAATAGTATGAGTTTAGGAATATTTCTCTTAGGTCTGCTTGTCATTGTGTGGATATCTAACTTAGGTTAAGTGAAATTTAAGGAAAATATTTTAGGTGATAAATAAATTGTTTCAAATATAGAAATTATTTCATTTTTCAATGATTGGTTGCAATTGACAGATGTTTTTGCTATGCATGGCTTTTTTATCTGCCACTAATTGTTATAACATGTTTTTTAGTTTGATTAAAAAAATGATATTATGTTTCAAATATAATCGGTTGCAAATAATACAAACGTGTATGTGGGTGTCAACAATTTTTTTACATATAATATTTTAAATTTTTATACAAAAGTTAAAAGAGCAGTTTTTGTACACCTGAGAAACTAGATTTTTTGGTGCTAAAATCATTTTATAAAAAAAGTGAATTCTATGAAATGATTATTTTTTAAATTATTTTATAATTTTTTTTGGCTTTATAGATAGATCATAATCCATGTTGTTGGATGATGTAGTTCTTTGCATTTTCCCCCTATATAAGTTACAATAAACAAAAGAAGTTAAGGTTAAGTGATTTAACAATTTTTGGAAGATTGGGGTTTTATTCCTAATTTAGTTAAAGGGTTTGAGTAGTAAAATAATTAAATAAATTTGAAATAATTAAGCTACTAATTTATGTAAATAAAATTACAATTTTAACTTTTCTAAAAATAGTAATAAGATGGAGAAAATAAGACTTAGTTGAAAATTAATTGATCTGACTGAGATAGGGTCTCATATTCACTATGTAAGATTAGGATACTATCAAAAACTAAGATCTAAACTTCATTTTATGATTGTATAGGAGGACCAAAAGTGGATAGGAGTGGCACCAGCATTGTAGTCCACCTCTACCACTGTTGTCTTGAGGATCTAAGATTTTTGGGTTTTATTCACCAGGTCTATGTGATCTTGTCCATGAGGTTTTGGAAGTCGAAAGTCTATAGATCTCCCTATAGAGAATATTCTTTCTTCAAACCCTATACTCCATTGAGGTTTGACTAGTTTTGATAAAGAGGTAGGGTTAGTGTGTGATTTAACAATTTTGGGAATATTGGTGTATTATTACTAATTTAGTTAAAGGGTATGAGAAGTAAAATTAGTACATAAATATGAAATAATTAATCAACCAATTTGTGTAAACTAGATTTGAATTTTGATATTTCTAAAAATATTAATAAGGGATAGAAAAAAAGACTTAGTTGGAAATTGATTGATATATCTGAGACAAGGTTTGATATTCACTATGTAGGATTAGGACACTATTGCAAACTAAGATCTAGTCTTCATTTTGAAATTATATTGGAGCATCAAAAATGAACATGAGGGGCAATGATTTTGTAGTCCACCTCTACCACTATTTTTTTGAGGATCTAAGATTTTTGGATTTTGTTCACCAAGTTTGTGTGACCCTATCCATGAAGTTTTAGTAGTTAAAAGTCTATAGAGATCCTTATAGAGTTGATTCTCTTTTCAAATCCTATGTTCCATTGTGCTTTAAACAATTTTAATAAAAAGGGGAGGTTAGTGTGTGTAATATTCACTGGACGTGGATACACACCCCTTGTGTGGGCACGATGCCTACATACCAATAATCTGAAGAGGGATGAAGCCATATGTAGTTCTTTCATATTATTTTCTTTATGAAATTATGTGTATGAAGATGAAAAATGCTAAATTGGATGTACTTGAGATGGATAGGGACTGGTGTAAGGATATGAATAATCTTATAAGTATATTATCTGGTTATATGCAGAGAATAGGGAAGACTTATTAAGTAGTCTTGCTTGTATTATTTCTTGCTTAGTGATAATTACCAACCCTTTCCAAATGATCTTTGAATGGGATTTCATAAGGATCTATTGGTCATGGGTTAAATTTAATCACATTAGGCCTATAAGGAGAAGGATGGGGAAATAAAAGAAATTGATCATTGGGGCTATAAATAGACTTGGACAAGAGTGTTGAAAGTGGATATGAGTGGAACTAATGTTATAGTCTTAGTGTGGTGCTATTGTCCTAAGTAGATGAGACCTGGGGGTATGGATCTATCATGGAAAGAGGGGTCTAGCTCAGCTAAGATCAAGTATGGAAGGCTATAGATGACTAGAAATTAGTGAAAAGATGCCTCTAAGAGTCATGAGAGAAAGCAAGAGGGACCTAAGGGTTGGGTGCCATTAGCAATGCTCAAGTTAACAATTTTTGCATTTTATATGACTAAATTTGCTCCCTTTAGTCTAGTGATGTAACAAAGCAAAATAATAGAATAAATGAAAAATAGAAAGTGTACCTAAACTTACCTACAAGGGTGAAGCTCATGAAGCTATGTGATTATGGGTGTGCATATAGAGAGTATGTTATAAAGTGCAAATCTTTAAGAAAAATAGAGAGTAGATCAGTTTTGACTAGATATGCTATATCTAAAATAAAAACATAGAAGTTTGGGTTAGAGAGAGAGAGAGAGAGAGAGAGAGAGAGAGAGAGAGAGAGAGAGAGAGAGAGAGAGAGAGAGAGAGAGAGAGAGAGAGAGAGAGAGAGAGAGAGAGAGAGAGAGAGAGATTGAAAGCTTGAAGATTTTTAGAAATAAATTTTGTACTACCATTCCTTATTATGAAAATAAGGAATGAAATGAAAATAATGAATCTTTTTACTAAAATATGGCAAACTTCATAATTCATGTTCATGATAGGATTGAATATGGTCTCGTTATTGTTTTCAAGAAATGCAAAAAATATGTGTAATTAAGTGAGATCCATTTTTGAAATCTGATTTTAGAATGTAAGGTGATATCTCAAAAGTAATAGGACCAACTATATTCAACTTAGGGTTTTGAGAAAATAATTATTTTTTAAAATTACTATAGAATTTTTAAATTTAAAGTGAATTTTTAAGTTGGATATGCAACTAAAAATTCAGAAAAATATAGAAAAAATATTGGGAAAATATCGAGACCTAGTATGGACAACTAGGGTTTAAAATAAAATTATTTTAAAGTTGCTAATTGTTTTTGAAATTTAATGTTAATTTTTATTTTATTATGTTGGTAAAAAATAAAAAATAAATAAAAATTATTAGGAAATTTACCCTAAGGTTTCTAGGGTTTTTATGTGCAGATGAAGTAAGTCAGGTTCACCAAATGATTTAACAATTTTGGTAATATTGGTGTATTATTCATAATTTAGTTAAAGGGTCTAAATAGTAAAATCAGTAAATAAATATGCAATAATTAATCTACTAATTTTTTGAACTAGATTACAATTTTGATCTTTCTAAAAATAGTAATAAGGGATGGAAAAGAAGACTTAACTAGAAACTGACTAATACAACTGATATAAGGTTTAATATTTACTATGCAAGACTAGGACACTTTCATAAACAAAGATATAGTATTCATTTTGTAATTATATAAGAGTGATAAAATTGAATAGGAGTGGTACCAATACTATAGTCCACCTCTATCATTATTTTCCTAAGGATCTGAGTTTTCTAGGTTTTATTTGCCAAGTATGTGTGACCCTATCTATAAAATTTTGGTAGTTAAAAGTCTATAGAGATCCCTATATATTAGATTTTATGTTCAAACCCTATGTTCCATTATGATTTGAAATTTTTTTAAAAATATGGGGGGTTAATGTATGTAAGATTCACTGGACATGAATCCACACCCCTTATGTGGACACACTACCTATATACCAATACTCTAAAGAGGGATCAAGGCATATGTAGTTATTCCACTTGATATGCTTTGTGAAATTGTGTATGATAATATAGAATGCTAAAATAGATGTGTTTAAGGCGACTAGGGACTGGTGTAAGGATTTGAATAAGCTTGTAAGTATGTTGGTTGGCTATATGTAGAGAATAGGGAAGATTGCTTTAGTAGTCTTACTTATATTCTTACTTGCTTAGTGATAATTTCCAACCATTTCCAAATGATCTTTAAATAGGATTTTATAGAGATATATTGCTCATAGGTTGAATGCATTCATGTTAAGTTGACAAGGAGAAGGATGGGGAACAAAAAAAATTGACCATTGCGGCCACAAATAGACTTGGACAAGAGCATCAAAAGTGGACAAGAGTGGCACTGGTGCTATACTCTTAGTGTGATACTATTGTCCTAAGTACACAAGATCTAGGGGGATAAATCTATCATGGAATGAGGATTATGGATTAGTTGGGATCAAGTCTAGAAAGCTATGGATGATTGAGAATAAGTGAAAATATGCCTCTAAGTGTTGTGAGAACAAGTAAGAGCGACCTAAGGGTTGAGTGCCATTAGCTACACCTAAGTTACCATTATTTAAAATTTATATGACTACAATGTGTGTAAGATTTAATAAACATGTATCCACACCCCTTATGTGGGCACACTACCTACATACCAATACTTTGAAGAGGTATCAAGCCATATATAGTTCTCCCACTTGATGTGCTTTATGTAATTGAGTGTATGAATATGAAAAATGTTGAACTCGATGTATTTAAGGTAGTTAGGGACTAGTGTAAGGATTCGAATAAGCTTGTAAGTGTATTAGTTGGTTGTATGCAAAGAATAGGAAAGATTTTTTATTAGTCTTGATTGTATTCTTGATTTCTTAGTGATATTTACCAAACCTTTTCAAATGATTTTTGGATGGGATTTTATAGGGATCTATTGGTCATGGGTTAAATGTGCTCACATTAGGTTGACAAGGAGAAGGATGGGAAACTAGAAGAAACTAACCATTAGGGACAAAAATACACATGGATAAGAGTACTAAAAGTAGGTAGGAGTGGAATCAGTGTTATAGTCCAAGTGTGGCACTATTGTCTTGAATTGATGGGACCTGGGGGATGGATTAGTCATGGAAAACGGGGTTTGGCTTAGCTAGGATCAAGTCTAGAAGACAATGGATGACTAGGAACTAGTGAAAAGATGATTATGAGGGTCATGAGAACAAGCAAGAGGGACCTAAGGGTTATGTGTCATTAGCCATACTCAAGTTACCTATTTTTGCATTTTCTATGACTACATTTTCCCCCCTTTTATTCTAGTGATGCAACAAAGAAAAATACTAAGGAAAAGGAAAAATAGAAAGCATACTTGAACTTACATATAAGGGTAAAGCTCATGAAGCTATGTGATACTAGGTGTGCATTGATAGAGCAAGTAGTGAAGTATGAATCTGTAAGAAAAGCAAAGAGTAAATTAATTTATACTTGATATACTATATCTAAAATAAGAATGTACAAATTTGGGTAAGAGAGAGAAGAAGAGAAAGGAATGAATAAACCTCACTAGGTATGTAAATTAATACAAAACATGTTATGCTATTTAGTGATGCTTAGTGATGCTAAGTGAAGCTAGGTATGTGATGTCCCAAAAGTAATATCATGAACTGAGTTGAGTGCTCAAATCCTAGAGAGTGGCTCAAGAATGCAAAGTTTGGCCCTTTGGTTCCATCATCACCCACTTAATGAAGCTATGTGATCATGTGTGTGCTAATAGATGTTTTTACTATGTGTCTAATCCTTTTGAGTAGGTGGCTCAAGAAAATAAAGGATAACTAGTCTTTTGGCTCCATCATTACCCCATGTAGTGAAGTTATGAATTGATAATAGTATAAAATGTATTACATATGAGATGGCTCTTGAAGCCCATAAATTTACTATGATATAATAATTTTGGCATGGATATCCAAATTTATGCTAGAAACTAGGCCACTCTTGGCCACTTTGAAAGATGAAAATTAGGCTCATATGAAAGCCACTATGAAATTGGTATGCTAGGCTTATATGAAAATTGATCCAAAATATGGAGGTTAGGCTTTTATTAAAGCCACTTCAAAATGATGCCAACCACATGTATATGTAATAAGGAACACAACTACTAATAATTATTAGGTAATGATTAAGTTGTAAAGAAAATAAAAAATGTGCCACACACATTGCCCCAAATTACTAGTGTTTGGAACATGGATTCTGATATGGAAGTTATTCCAACTGGCATATCTAAAACTAAAAGTGAGATCCATCATGTCATGCATGATGCCCCTATATATATATTCTCTAATAAAAAGTTTACTAAAAACTATTGATTCTAAGCTATTCTGACTATGTCAAATTATAGCTGAACCTACTTTTTTGCTTGCTTCTAGAAAGTCTAGTTTTTATGTCGTTTAGACAAGAGCAACAAAAATGGATAGTAATGGCACTAGTGATGTAGTCCAATCTTGGAAATATTATCCTAGGCCAAATATGATGACTATTATAACATTTTCAATTTTTTCTTGGTCTATTCTAACTGGTTTGATGTCTAGTTGTTATTCTGGCCATTTTGAATGTTGCTTTTTTGACCGTTATAAGTTGTGATCTCTATGATAAAACTCTTGTTTGTTGCCCCCTCTTCTAAAGGTAAGAATGAAGACTCTACAATGATTACCCTTAGGATAAATAGCCCTATAAGTGTGTTATGTTGTGAATATACATGATAAATTAATGAAAATTGATAAGATATCTCAAGATATATCATGGTTTGTAATGAGATATTATTAGATCAACAAGGCTATGCCTAGATAGCTATAATGATTTAATATCATGTGTAATATACTAAACTAAAACTGGAAGCCTAATTATTTAAAAGATATTATTTTTTAGTTATTAGTTGGCAAGGATGGATGGAAGATGATGCCCATCATGGAATCAAAGATAGCAAGATAATGCATAATGTGGATCATGTTATTGCAAACAATGGAGAAGCAACAAGTAATCAATCATACAAGGCAAGACGTAATAATCATACAAGGGTGGCCAAGGGGACAAACAAATAATGGACATAGTCACATGTCACTCAAACTAGAAGTAAGCATACAAGGCATGTTCAAATTTCACATACACATATAATTGAAACATGCAAGGTTGGCATGAAATCCAAAATAACATAGAAGAGTATAGGCAAGGGACATTGGAAAATGTCCAAAAGCACACATGTGAATAGAATCAAAGGACTTTGGAAACTGCCCTAAGGTACATACAGGAGATAAATAGGAATTGGAAAATGCAATCACACTAAGATACACTAAGAAAGAATAGAAAGCATGTAAATACTACAAATGCAGTTGCATCTAACTAATCAAAGAGAGAACTAAAAGTATGTAAAACATGTTAGTACAAGACTAGGTATATGCTAAGAAATACACAAGTGCCATATACTAGTGAGTGTTAGTAAAATAATCTGTCATCTAGTAAGTAATATACATCAACATGATAACTAGAGTGTGTGGTGTAGGATTGACATAACCTAGATGGCGTAGTCATATAGAAGATGCCCCCAGTGGGTATGTATATCGATGTCTGTCTCAAATATATAAGTAGGATGCCACCTCAATAGGTAGAGTGAAGCAATCAAAGAGTTAGATGTCACTATACACACTCAAAGAAGATCAACTGAAGCATGATAATGTAGATAAATTTGACAAACAATAACATATAACAATAAATGTAAGTCTATCATGATAGTAGAAATGTAAAGAATGGATGATGCATACAATAAAAATATTTTTAGTGTTTTTTAATTATTTGCATGTTTTTGTATTTTAAAATATTCAAATGCTTTTAAACTTTTGACATATTTGAGCTATGTACAATCAAGCATAAAAAACTATGTATAGGAAAAATTGAGGAGAAATAATACTAACTGATGAGTCTCATGGGAGACTTCCTATCATGGTGTCCTATATCAAGGAGAGGAATCATGCATGATCATGAAGCATGATGGAAATGTTGAGACCATGGTTCTAAAAGTTGTATATGTTATAAATGATCTAAAATATTTGAATTAGAAACTGAGTGTAGGGTCCCCCTATAACTTTAATAATTGAATGAAATTGTATGGCTCTTAGGCACCCATCTAGTAGGAGGAAAACCTCTTTAAACATGTGATATATGAGTAGATGTATGAGATCTCAATGATACTTCCCTAGGTGTGAATACTATAGTTGGAAGCTATCTAGAATCCTATATATATGGAGGTGTATAAACTCTCTATGTTGGTGATGGATGCCTCAACTATATCTGAATCAGAACTAGAGGAGGAACTATAACTAGTAGAGAAATTGGAACTAGAGGTTGAACTAAAAATGGTGACTACAAAACTAAAAATGGTGAGTATGGAATAGTAGATGGTTCTAAAGTGGAGAATGGTAACTCATATGAAACTCTACCAACTATAAAAACCTAATTATCATGAATTAATTTCATGAATATATGAATTGTAGAAGGTACTTCTCAAAGTTTTGGAATCCAAGGTTAACTAATAACATATCAAAAACTCCTACAGTGGGAAATATAGTGAATGGTGTGTCTACGTGTCTTGGATAAACCTGTAAAGGAAGCAATATCTCACCCAATAAACTTTGTATGTGCCCACTGAATCTAATGATAACTATGTCCATTTGGGTAATATCCTACTCTAAATATCCCAAATGCTACAATAATGTCATAGTACATATGTTCACACTAGATCCATTATCTATGAAAACACTATGAATAGAATGATTATGAATTTAAGCTCTAATAAAGTGTGCATGATAATATAAATCATCCTCAATGATGTCCTACTTTAAGAAAGAGATGGAAGGTATAGCTAAAACTCTAGAATTATATACACCAATCATGTTACTCAAAGTATGTGTCTCATTCTGAAGGTGCCCTATATGTATCTAGTGGTAGATGTGCATGATATGCATGGTGAACAACTGATGTGTCTCCTGTCTCATGTTTAGAATGATACAAAAATAAATTCAAAAATATTTTCCAATCTTTATCCTGTATTTGCTTGGCCTGAGGAGGCTCAACTAAAGTGCCAAAATCACTATGATTTCCATCTATCAAATTCTATATCTTGTTTCTCAAACTAATGCATTTATTTGTTATATGTCTTGGTGCCCTATGAAACTAAAAAAATGCATAACAATCATATCTCTATGGAAGAGGTTTTCTTAGATCAACTTATCAAATAGGAGGGAGAGATATGATGTTACATTCTAATAGCTATTATAAAACTTTGGCTAGAGAAATTGGTAAGATTGGTAAAGGTTCATCGAGGAGGTGATAATAAAACCTCAAGCTGAGGGGGCTAAAAATTTGCATTAACTATTGGTTTATTTTGACTCTTGCTATCATTGACCTTGACTTTGTATGGGAGTTTGGTGTTACTCTTGTATGAGTTGATTCTAAGATACTTGTGTACTTGAGTTTGCCCACTGAAATTAGTTTGACTTCTCTTTCTTTTAGTGTGTGACACAATTCAGTGAAGAAAGAGAATATTTTAAGCATAATTGATTCATGTAAAGCTGGTAGGAGATTCTATTTGAAAATATATTGTAAGTCTTGATCAACTATGGGGTTAGTCATCTTAACCAAAATAGTCTTATATTGGAGAACATAATCTATGAGATTCTCATTTGACCTTTGTTTTTGTTTTTACACTTGGGAATATGAAATCTTATCACCAATTTTAATGCTAAAATAAGATAGGAACATGTCATCTAAAGGATTGAATGCATTGGCCTACTAATTTGGTAAACTGTAGAACCATTGTAAAGCATAATCCTTTAGGCTCGGTGGAAATAGTTTGGTAAGTAGCCAATCATTTGGTACATATTCCAAGCATGCTACATGAAAAAATTCCAAATATGTCTCTACATCACCCTTTCCATCATATAGAATAAGCTTGGGTTGAACAAAACCTTGTGGCAAGGGTGTTAAAGAAATGTGATGTACCAATGGTGTATGCAGTAGAGCAAAAGTATCCAAATCTTATGTAGGTCTAGAAGCACCTTGCTTAAGATGTAGCACCTTGGATTGAAGAGATATTATCTCATACACAAGGGCTACCACATCAGGGGACACAAATTTACTAGTTTTAGATGATGGCATAGAGGAAGGTTGGGCTACTATAGGGGGTTATTGAGACATAGTTGCCCCTATAGTGCCATTTACAACTGGATGCTCTGTGGTTTGAGAAGATTGACCATTATTCACTCTTTTTTGTAATTCTTATAGTATTTCAAGGATGTCATATTGCATGTCAAGGTGTTTAGTTAAGAATTCTTCAAGTTCCCTTTTACCAATTTCATCAAAGCCAGTGTATTGGGCCATTATTAAGGTAGGAAAAAAATTTGAATTTTGATTGATATTTTTGCAATAATTTATAATAGACACAATGTTGTAGAGGGAAAGTACTAAATATAGGAACTGTAAAGTCCTAAAAATAGTGAACCAAAAATTACATAAAAAGGATACAAAGCTCACAAACATGTAAGGTGATCCCTCAAATATCAATGGGATCTAGTATATGCCACTAGGGTTTGATAGATAATTATTTTTAAATTTTACTATGAATTTCTTAGTGAGATATGCAAGTAAAAAATCATAATTTTATTGGAAAATTTATTATTTAAAGAGACCTAGAAGATGCAACTAGGGTTTTTAAAAAATAAATGTTTTTGGAAATTACTATTGAATTTTGAAAGTTAAATTGAATTTATGATTCAATATGCTATTAAATAATTAAAAAATTACTGGGAAAATAATGGGACCTACTATGGACAAATAGGGTTTGAAATAAATTTATTTTAAAATTACTACAAATTTTTTAAATTAAATGCTAATTTATGTAGGTAAAAAATAGAAAAGTAAGGGAAAAATTAGTATGAATTTAACCATAGGTTTTCTAGGGTTTTTATGTACAAACAAAGTAAGTCAAGTTTAGGGAATTTTGGGGTTTTATTCCTAGTTTAGTTAAAGGGTCTAAGTAGTAAAATTAGTAAATAAATATGAAATAATTAAGCTACATATTTATATAAATTAAATTACAGTTTTGACCATTCTAAAAATAGTAATAAGATGGAAAAAATGAGACTTAGCTAGAAACTAGCTGATCCAGCTGAGACAGGATCTGATATTCACTATGCAAGACTAGGATAATATCATAAACTGAGATCTGACCTTCATTTTATTATTTGATAGGAGCACCAAAAGTGAATAGGAGTTGAAGTAGTAACGTATTCCACCTCTACCACTATTGTATTAAGGATTTTATACTTTTAGGTTTTATTCACCAGGTCTGTGTGACCCTCTCCATGAGGTTTCAGTAGCTGAAAGTCTGTAGAGCTCCTTATAGAGCAAATTCTCTCTTCAAACCATATACTCCATTGAGATTTAACCAATTTTGAGAAATAAGTGGTTAGTGTGTGTAATATTAATTGAATATGTATCCACACCCTTTGTGTAGGCACATTTCCTACATACTAATACTTTGAAGAGGGATCAAGCCATATGTAGTTCTCCCACTTGATGTGCTTTGTGCAATTGAGTGTATGAATATGAAAAATGCCAGAATGAATGTACTTGAGGTGGATATGGACTAGTGTAAGGATTTTAATAAGATTGCAATTATATTAGTTGGATGTATTTAAAGAATAGGGAATATTACTTTAGTAGTCTTGCTTGTATTCTTGCTTGCTTAGTGATATTTGCCAACCCTTTCCAAATGATTTTTGAATGGGTTTTTATAGGGATCTATTGGTCATGGGTTGAATTTACTCACATTAGGCCAACAAGGAGAATGATGGGGAACCAGAAGAAACTAACCATTAGAGCCAAAAATGCACTTGGATAAGAGTATTGAAAGTGGATAGGAGGGGCACTAGTGCTATAGTCCAAGTATGGTGCTATTGTCCTAAGTTGATGGGACCTAGGAGGATGTATTAGTCATGGAAAAAGCGGTCTATCTCAATTTAGATCAAGTCTAGAAAGATATAGATGATTGATAATTAGTGAAAATATGCCTATGAGGGTCATAGGATCAAGGAAGAAGGACCTAAGGGTTGGGTGTCATTATCCATGCTCAAGTTGTAATTTTTTGTATTTTATATGTCTACATTAAGAGGATTTTCATACAAGTATCGTAATATTATTTTCATGCACATGTTATTTTTTGTTTTTTTAAATTAACTTTGAATAGTATAGATATATATTTTGTAGAATCATTTTCTATTTGTTAATAGATATAATTATGTTGTTTATGGAAAGTTTAAAATTGATATGTAGATGGATGTATCAAAAATCTATAGCTGAAATATCTTGTGTATTCACTATATGATATTTATTTCATTGAAACATTGTATTTGAAAAATGGAGAGTGATTTTTTAGAAGATTTTATCTTTTAATTTAAAAAATTGTTATAAATAACTATGTTTAGACATAAAATATATTACATCTTTGAACATTAAGGTAAGTATTCATTAAAAATATGAAACATTCTATTGTAGAAAACTTTATCTTTTTCTTTTAAAAATAGGAAATAAAAATTTTCCTAGACATAAACTATATTTTATCTTAAAACTTTTTTGAACCCACATCTAAAATTAAATATCCATTGTTAATCTAAGACTAGAAAAAATTTGAATTCAAGGAAAAATAATCTAAAAATAAAAATAGATTTACGATTGCAATGTTATATTGACAATTTGAAGTGTTTTAAAACTAAAAAATATCTTATATTCATATCAATAATCATTCCAACCATAATTATGTTACATGTGTATCTCAATGTAATAACAATCACTAAACATCATTATTGTAATGATATTATATATATTTATTACTAATCCTAGTTCTCTAATATATGTGTCTTATTTTTTTATTATTCAATAAGTTATCCATTCCCATATGAATAAGAAGAGTTATATTGGGAATGTGAAATGAACAACCATTTTGTATTTTATATTATAATTTTTTCTCGCATTCCAACTTGAATCATGAAATATAAGTTCATGTATATTTCAAATAAAATTTGGCCAACCATTGGTATTAAATCCTGGTATTTCAGTCATTTTTTATTCTTTCTCCTTAAATCTATCCCTACATCCTATTATTTTCTTGGTCAAGAAATTTTATTCTTTGTCTCATTGATTATAATTTAAGTCATCTAAAATTGGTGGTCTAATTGTGTTATTCACTATTGATTGTGTAGGAGGAGTTTTTTTATAGAATTAGACTTTGGTGCTATTATTTGACCCTATGAACTTCTAGAAACATTAGATATTGTTGTATTCAACAAGCATATTTCTTAGGAAGATGCCTAGACGTTTTCTCATTGGTTTGTTATGAGGCATATAAACAATCTGAAAATGATGGCATGCTTTTAGATGGAATGTTTAAGTGTTTAGAGCTTACTTGTTATTTCAATTTCTACTTGGTAGAGAAGTAGGGAATTAATTTGTGATATTGAAAATGTGGTAGTATTCTCTTGTGAGGCATTCTAAATTTGAAACTATAACTAGACCATGCACTTGGCACTTACATATGTGTAAGATTATGATCTTAAAGTGTGGAATTTCAACTTTGATGATTCCACACATTTTATATTTATAATATTGGAAATTAATTACATAAGAAAAAGAAAGAGGAGAAAGGCACAAAGATATTTATGTTTTTTAGTTTAAAAAAACATATTTTCTATTTTCATTTAAATGTTTTTTTTTCAAATTTTAAAATATTATTTAATTTTAAAAATATTTAAATTTTGAGAAATTGTTTTAAAATCCTTGAGCAAGATAATATCAATAAATTTGGTAAACAATAACCAAATTTTGTAAATTTAAGGAGAGATAATCTTTTACCTATTCATCACTGTTAAAAAATGTAAATTTGAAAATCAATAAAAACTGAGTATATTGATGTATGACATTTTATTTTTAAGCTAATGTTAATGATAGAGTGAATCCTTGTCACATTCCACATAGGTACCATGTACCACTCTACTCTCTAGTATATTAAGGCCTCTTTCATGTACTACTGAGTATATATAATGGGTTAACATCTTCCACATATTGATGAGTACATAGGAAAGGTGAGTATATAAGGAAATTTTATACATAAATCTAGTGGTATATATAAAAGGTAACCATTTTGGATGATAAATAACCAATTAGGGTTAGAAAATACTAAAAAATCTAAACTAAAAACTTTAACTCAAACCTATCATTGGCAAAATATTGACTGATAAAAGTAACTGGCTAAAATGGTCTCAACAATTGGAGAACATACTCATATTTAATGATTTTTGTTTTATATTTGTGATGGGGATACACAACCAATTTATTCAATAGGTAATGCAAAGGATATTTAGGCATGGATATAGAAAAACTAGAAAGCATTAGCCTTAATGAGGGCCTCAATTGGTAAATATGTTTTCCATCATATATATGGGTGAAGTACTCCATGGGAAGTATTTCAAAAACTAAAGAAGTTATATGATTCCCACTTAGAGTTGGAATTCATTCAGTTATTGTTGAGTTTGTTCAACTTTTAGTTGAAAGATGTTGATGTAATGAGATTAGCTTTAAAGATACATGCCATCAAGTATTATGTAGAAGTAAGGGGTGTCAAAATCAAAATTTATATTATTTCATTCATAAAATACCTTATCCTAATTATTCATCCTACTTGGAGTCTCTACAATAAATAAATTAGTTAACTACTCTCATTTGATCAATTGGTTGAAAAGATGACAAAAATAGAAAATTCCTTTGGAATAAAAACCAAGTCCACAATAGGAGAAGGTGTTTTCTATGCCAAATAAAATTCTTCTAAATAATCTAACAAGGCCACATCTTCCAAACATTAAGGTAATAACAAGTAGAATAATAAGTACAAATTAAAGGTGGATAAAATAAAAATTAAAGTGGTAAAAAATAGAATGATAAACAAAACCTATACTATGAATGGTGTGACAAAAAAGGAAGCCACAAGACTCACAAATGAAAAACTCCGTGGGATAAAACTGAAGCATACTATAAGAATAAATAGAAAAATAGAGTCAATCTCTACCCATTTCATCAATAAATGTGTGTTTTTAAGTACATATGATGAAGTAAATAGTATCTTTGTCAATTCTTCATGGTTTGATACTTAGGTCCTTGATATTGCTACCACTCTACATATGAATTAATGAAGAGACTTCTTTGAGAAGTTTAGTGAAGAAATTTGTGGTGAAATATACCTCATAGATAGATCCAGTTTGTAACCAAAAGGAAGAGGTACAATAAGAGTCAAGTGTCTAGGGCTTCCATATTTCAAACTCCAACATGTTATCTACCTTCCTCAATTGAAATGAGAATTTTTTGACCTAGTTATCATAAGGCAACAAAGCCATTCCATTCTATTAGATAATGGTGATGTCACTATTAGTAGAAAAAGTGACAATGTTATCATCTTGACTAGATTTAAGGAAGGGAAACTACTCAAATTCAAGGGTGAGCCATAAAATTTAAGGAATTATGCTCATATCATGGAAGATGAAATGTCTCCAAACATGTTGTGGCATGAAATATTTAGGCACACTCAATATAACAACATTCATGTATTGAAAAGGAATGGTGTTTTTGTCATTCATAAATTGCTCAAAAAATAAGATGAAAAGTGTGAAGCCATCTTGGATAGACACATAAGAGAATTGTTCTCAAAATTATAGTGGAAAACTGATATAAAATTGTAGTTAGTTCATTCATACTTACATCCTATTCCAATCCTCTTCGCCATTGGTCGTAATTACTTCATGTTATTCATTGATCATGATAGCTAGATGACTTGGATATAGTTTGTGAATAAAAAAATAGAATCCTTTAAGAATTTATAAAAGTTTAGAAACATGATTGAAAATTAATATCAAACCCACATTGAGACACTCATGATAGAAATCGGTAGTGAATTCACTTCAAATAATTTTGAATCCTATCTTGAGCAAAGTGGGATCAAACACCATATCATAATTCCTTATACTCTATAAAAAATGGAAATTTAGAAAGAATGAAAAAAATATAATGAATATGGTTCACACTAAGTTGTATTACAAATATGTAAATCTACACTTTTGGGTTGAATTAGCTAAAATATAAGTATACCTCTACAATAAATCACCATCAATTACTCTTAAATCTAAGACTCCATATGATATGTGGTGTGGTCATCTACTTTTAGTGTGACATATTTGGATTTTTAGATCCACTTGTTATGCATTGATATCAAAGGATAAAGTAAATAATTTGGATTACATGAGATGAAATTGTATTCACTTGGGATATCATAAATCTTGCAAGGCATACAACCTATATGATCAGAAAGAAAGAAGTTTCTTGTCACAAGAGAATTTGTCTTTTGTGAGAATGTAAAGGACAAAAAGAATATTAATTGATAGTTGAGTTGACTTGACAAGTATATAATGTTTGATGTCTATAGAGAGTGATTTGGATGTTTTAGGTAATGAGTAGGGTACATGCTGTTGGGAATCTATTGATTTTATATTGTCTCGTATACATGAGATTAAAACTCTTTTTGAAGGAGAGAGTGAAACATCATCATATGTTGAATAGAGGCCAACAAAATAGAGGATAAAAAGTGAAGGAACTTTAGAGGATGAAATTGAAGAACCTTAAATAAAAAATAATATGCCTAAGTGGGCCACTCAAACATTAAAAGATGTGAAACTTGATGATGTTGAGAAAATAGGCAAAAGAAGTACACATGTAGTCACATCACTATAAGAAAATTCCCTTGAATAAATTCAAGATATAATTTAAAATCCCACCTTGAATTATTATCCAAAAGAATAAATCAATGTTGCATTTGATTTAGAGCCAAAATATTTAAAACACACTGAGAGGATTGAATCTTGGAGAAAATCCATGAAAGATGAGTATAGTGCATTGGTAAAAATGGGACTTGGAAATTGGTTAATCACCCATATGGCTACAAACTTTTTGTCTATAAGTGGGTCTACCATAAAAAATACAAGGCTGATGGCTCACTTGAAAATTACAAATCAAGGCTTGTCACAAATATATATTCTCAAAATGATAGAATTAACTACAATGAAACCTTTGCACCTAAAAAAAAATGGAGTACCATTTAAACCATGTTAGCTCTAACAACTCATAATGGATGGAAGGTTCACCAAATAGACATCAAAACCACATTATTTAATGCTGACCTCAATGAAACTATGTACATGACACAACATGAAGTCTTTGTAGTAAACGAATAAGAGCACAAGGTGTGCAAATTGGAAAAATCATTGTATAGTTTGAAACAAGCCCCTCGATCATGGTATAACAAACTAGCTAATCACCACATGAACATGAAATTTAAATGTTTTGAATTGGCAAATGCAAATCTTTTCACCAAAATAGTGGATAAACAATTTTATTTGTGGTGGTGTATGTAGATGATTTTTTCATCACAAGGAACAATGAATAATACACTGTAAAATTCAAATCAAAGATGATGAAAAGTTTTAAAATGACTAATTTGGGTTACCTTCATTACTACTAGGGTATTTAAGTATTTTAAAAATGAAAGTATTTATTCATAACTATATATAAGTATGTTGGTGACATTATGAAAAAGTTTGGAATGGAATATTGTAAGCCTCTCAACATGACCATTGAATATAATCTCAATTTGACATCCAAAGATTCGATGGATTTGGTTGATGCCACTAAATATATAAAACTAATTAGATGTATGTTTTATGTGATCATAACTTGATTAGATATATAATTTGTAGTTGGTGTCCTCTCAAGATTTATAAAATAAACCAGGGATAGCCATTGGGTAGTAACAAAAAGAGTCCTCAGATATCTCAAAGGAACACAAAATTTTGGGCTCAAATACTCCATGGTAGGAAACTTCAAACTGGTTGAGTATTTAGATTCTGACTATGATAATGATCATGAAGATGAAGATTCGACCTTGGGTTTTTTGATGAATTTGTGAACATCAATTTTCAATTGAAAATCCAAGAAGTAATTAGTGCTAATAATTTCTTCAGTATAAGCATAATATATTATTATTTTAGAGGCAACTAGAGAGACCTTGTTACCAAGAAGGGTTCTTTCATATTTTTAGGGGCAACAATTTTCATCAAAACATATCATGGTTCATAACACTTATACAATTCACATCATAAATAATCTAGTCTTTAATTACCAAATCAAGCATATCAATACTAAGTTCAATTTGATTTGACACTATGTGAAAGATGGAAATACCAAGTTACAACATTGACCTACAATAGAGAAACTAATAGAGTTATTGACAAAATCATTTGGATGAGAAAATTTTGAAAAGTTCAGAGGAATGCTTGGTCTGACAAAGACCCTTATATATTAAGGGGAGGATGTAATAATATTATATAATTGTTATTAATAATAGGTCTCTAGCATATGCATCTTATTTTTTTCTTACTGAATAATTTTTCCTTTCTCATAAGAATATGTAGAATCACATTGGGAATGCAGAATGAATAACCATTTTGGATTTTATATTTTAATGTTTGTTCTCATTCTAACTTGAATCATGAAATATAATTTCATGTGCATTATGAATCGAAGTTATCTTGTTAGTTACTCTATAAATCAAAACTTTCATAATTAAAAATAAATAAAAACACATAGACAAACAAGATAATGAAAAAGTTGCAAAAAATAATAACACCTATCTAATATAAATTAAAGACACACATCATTTAATACAGTTGTATTAGGCAAAAAAATATGGAAAAAATGTAAAACATCTGTTAATAACCAAAATATTTTAATAATTTTGATTCCTTTTACCATTCAAAAACATTAAAAAATAAGAATCAAGAATCAAGAGTCATTAAATAATATAAATTGTGACATATAATTAGTAGCAAGTTTAGAACTTCCTTGTTAGAAAAAGAAAATATGCTCAAATTTGAAATTTGTTGTGTTATTGTGACTGTATTACACTAAAAAAATTTCTTGGAATTCAAAACATTAATTATATATGCCATTCCAATTAAATTTTAGAATAAATTAAGATAGTCATGGTGAGGTTATTTGGTCTCAAATATGTACAAATCATGTCAATTATTAAAAAACATATCATATTATTGTTGTTGACATTATATTATTTCATGTTGATTAGAAATTAAATAAGTTTTGATATTTTAATTTTCAAAGTTCATTTTATTATTAAGAAGGTTCAAGAATTATTGTTCATTGCATTGGTGGTTGTGAAAAGTTGTATCTATAGGTTATTTGTTTATTCATTTTTGAAACTACTAGTATTATTATGTATATGCAGTTTGGCTATGTCATGTGCAATAATATCAATATCACAAGTTACATATTTGTATATATAATTTCTAATCATGAAATTTTGATCTTTTCTATATATTAGTGCATTTTTAATCCATACCATCCAATGATCATGAGTGTTTCCTCTTTTTTGAAAATTTCTGACACAAAAATAATGTGATTTTGTCTGATAGGAATTCATCATTGCATATAAGTTATATCAATGCATTAATTCAATGTCTATAATAGTGTGTACATATAAATGGATCCATCTTTATAAGGTAACAAGCATCATCTAATTTATTGAGTCTATTAATTTTGAAACCCATATTATTATTGTTTTTTAGGTATAAGCTTTTTAAGCCATATATCAATTGATACCAATGATGTTTGGCACTTGTAAAGGTTAGGATTAATTTTGGTGGTCCTAATTGATGTATCATAACATTTTCAACCCTTACATATAATAAGGAGAAATACATATTTTTTTGAAATCTACAAATCCAGTTTCAGATTTCAATAACTTTTATATATTTGGTTTGTACTTGACATATTTTAACACAATATTTATTCCCTTTAGCTACCATTTTCGAATTACAACTTACATAGTCATTTCAACATGTTATATGATTATTTTTCTTATTTTGAAAAGCAAATCAATAATATGATAATCAAATGGATGATTAACATGCATCATCTCCCATTATGCAATGTTTTGATATATGAATCTTGAAATTACATGTTTGGGAAGAGGATATCTAGATAAAATCATTGTTAAATTCATTTCCTTTGAGTATTTGTCTTTAAAAATTCTAAGTGGATGATTATCTTCAGCTAGCACTATTGTAATCACCATGTTTTATAATGTTTTAATACATGTTGGGTCTATAAATCCATTTACCAAAGTGTCATTAGAATAGATTCCATTTGTGTTGGAAAACATACTTATTTCATTATTAATATCATTTTGAAACTCACTAGAGAGACTATTTTTATTTTAATTGTCTATAACATTAGTGCCTATGAATGGTTTCCAATCAGAGTTAACTTACACATTATGATCAATGTACAATTTTCTCATACATATTTCTTATGATGGTTTCATAATAATTTGTGGGTGAATAGTTCTCTAGTGATATGCATTTTTTTAATTATAAAAAAAAATTAAAGATATAAAAAAAAATTCTTTCATCTGTTGATTGAGGTAACACTTTTTAAATTTTGTCAACATAAAATGGAATGTTGATAACTGCACCTTTTAGTCCAAGCTACCATTTGTTGTAACCTAGATCTCAAAATTGATAAAATTTAATTCTCAATGCAACAAGCATTTATTTAATGTCTGATAGCATAAGCACATGTTTTGAGAAATTTTTAGTCCAATATTAAAAGGCTTTACAAATCTAGGAAGCATTCCATTTTTTAATGATTGATTACGATTTGCACATATTTTTTCCCATGCATGCCTTTAATATTTGTCATTAATTGTTACAATGTGTGTTTTTAGCTTGATTAAAAAAATTGATATTATGTTGGAAATATATATTTTTTATAGATAGCATAAACATGTATAGGCTTATCAATAATTTTTTTGTTAAAAGTTTGCATTTCCTTTTTGACAAAGTTCTTAGTAGTTTTAATGTTTGTAGTATTTTCCC